>JAGTXO010000013.1:600000-954606 GCA_019448385.1 Diacronema lutheri
ACGCGTGCGCGTCGATCCAAAATTCAAGCACGAGATCGCGCAGAACGCGGGCGCGCTGTGGAGCCCCGGGCAGAGCCTGGTCACGATCAACGGCCGCTCGCTCCCGCTCGTCGGCGCAGACAACAACTACTTTCCCGCGCTCGACCTCGTGCGCGACGAGGTGCGTCTCGCCTCGACCCTCGTCGCGCGAGGCGCTCCGCCCGCCGCCGTGCCGCGGCTGCTCGCGGCGACGCACGATGGCGGCGCAGGCGGTGGTGGCGGCGCCGCCGGTGGCTCGGGCGCCGCCGCCACCGCCGTGTGCATTGAGCCACTGCCCGCAGAGGGCGCGCCCGCCGCGGCGGTGTGGCTGAGCAACGTGGAGAAGGACGCCCCGTTTCGTCAGCTCCCGCGCTCCTTCGCCCACCTGCTCAGGCCGAGCTGGCCAGGGCAAGTCGCTTTCATACGGCGGAATATTTACAGCGCGATCATCGTCGCCGACCCGACGACCGAGGACGGCGCGCGCGCGCTGCACACCGCCGTCGCGCTGGTGCAGCAGGGCGCGCCTCTACGCGTGGGTCTCGTCGTCGCGCGCGCCGAGCGCGACGCCGACGACGCGGCGGACGCGTCGACGACGCACGCCGAAGCCAAGCTCGCGCCCTCGCTGCGCGCGCACCTCGCCTCCGGCTGGGCGCAGAGCGCGGCGGCGGCCGAGCTCGCCGCGGCGGGCGTCACGCTGCCGCACGCCGGCGGCGACGACGGCGCGGCGCGTTCGACGGCCGGCGCGGCCGGCGCGCGCGCGCTGCGAGGCGCGAGCGCGCAGGTGGCGCTGTACGCGCGCGCGCTCGCGGTGGCGTCTCAGCTGGGCGGCTCGACGGCCGCCTCGACATTCGTGCTCGCCGTGCACGAGCTGCGCGAGCGCGCGGGCGATGCAGATGGGATGGACCCGTTCGCGCAAATGTTTGGCGGCGGCGGCGGGGGCATCGACGGGTTGGACGCGATTGAGCTCGCGCCCATCACGCGCGACATTGTCGGGGAGGCGCTCGTGCACGCGCTCTCGCGCACCAAGCACGCCGCGCAGGCGGACGAGCTCGTGAGTGCGATCTGTGTGGGGCTCGCTCTCCCGGACTCGGACGACGGCACGGGCGAGGCCGGCGGGCGCGTGCAACTGCTCGACGATGCGGCTCACGCGGACGACGCCGAGCAGGCCGTCAGCCTCTCCGACGTGCAGCTCGACGCTGCGCTCGACGCCCTGCCCAGCATCGAGTCGGCCGCCGCGTCCGACGCGATCCGCAACGCACACACCGCCGCGGCCGACTTTGTGGCGAGCCGCTCGCTCGGTGCGTCGTTGCCCCTCCTGCTGCTCAACGGCGCGGTGCACCAGCTCGGCGACCAAGCGGCGGACGACGAGTCTATGGGCGCGCTCGACCGCGTGCTGATGATGGGCGCGCTCTCGAGCGCCGAGAGCGCCGTGCGCGCGCTTGTCCGCTCGGGCGACCTTACCGACGCGCCCAAGGCGCAGCCGCAGCAGCAGCCGGCGGACGGCACGGTCAACGCGCCCGCCTACGACCCAGACGCCGTCCTGCGCACGATTGCGCGCAAGGCCAGCTGCCTCGATCAGTACCACCCGCGCATCGTCGGCGCGGGCGCGGCTGCGGCCAAGTTCGTCGCGCTCGACGACGAGGCGCTCACGCGCCGCCGCACGTACCTCGCGCCGCCGCAGCACGCCGGCGCGCGCGCGGCGGGCGACGGCGACGCCGGCAGCGCGACCGCCAGCTGCGCCGCACCGCCGCTCGCGCACTGGGTCGCCGTCGACCTCGGCACGGCCGCGGGCGTGCGGCTCGCGGCGGCCGCGCTCGAGCGCGTCGAAGCGGCGGCCGCGCTCGGCGCGCCGGGCGCGCCGCCCGCGTGCGTCCGCGCGTCGGTCGTGCACCGCGTCGACCCGCGCGCGCCGACCTCCGCCGACGGCGCGAGCGCGGCCGTCGCGACGCGCGCGCTCACGCTCGCGCTCGCCAGCGCGTGGGAGGCGGTGCTGCAGGCGCACGTCGAGGCCGACGCCTCCGACGCCTCCGCCGACGGCGCGTTCGCGCGCACGCTTGACGCGCTGCGCGGCGTGCTGCTCATCGGCGCGGCGGCCGCGGCGCGCGCTGGCGCCGACGCGTCCGAGCGATCGATCGGCGCGATTGGCGCGCTGCGCGCGCAGCTCGGCGAGGGTGGCCGCGCGCGCGAGCTTTTCGACTCGGCGCAGCACACGCTGCGCGTGCAGGCGCTCATCGCCGCCGACGGCCTGTGGTGCGCGCGTGTGCTCGACACGGGCGCGCGCGGCGCAAGTGGCGGCGACGGCGGCGCGGACGTCGGCGCGAGTGCGAGCGCGCGCGCGCTCGCCGACGGCTACGTCGTGACCAACGGGCGCGTGCTTGACGACTCGGCAGCCGCCGGCCGGATCGATGCGGGCGCACTCGCGATGCTCGAGGCCTCCGAGTGGCGCGCCGGCGGCGAGGCGGTCGGCGCCGCTCTCGCGCCGGCGGCGTCGGCGACGGCTGCGCCGAGCGTCGCCGAGCGGCGCGAGGCGGCGGACCGGCTGCTGCGCGTCGGCTCGTGGCTGCGGCAGCACGCGCGCGCCGACGGCGTCGAGCGCGTGCGCGCGCTTGAGGAGGGCGCGGCGTGCGCGCTCGCGTGCGTGCAGCTCGGCGCGACGCGTGTGGGCGGCGCGCACGCACACGGCGAGTCGGACGTCGACGCGGGGCTCGCGGCGGCGCTGCACATGGTCGCGCTCGTCGACCCGCTCTCGCGCGCGGCGCAGCGCCTCGCGCCCGTCCTCGCGCAGCTGCGCGCCTCGCTCGGGCTGCGTGTGACCCTTATCCTCAACCCGTCGCCCTCGCAGACAGACCTTCCGCTCAAAGACTTTTACCGGTACACCGCACCACACGCGCTCGCCTTCGACGAGCGCGGCCGGCGCGCACCGCCGAGCGCGCGCTTCGGCTCGCTGAGCACACCGCACACGCTCACGCTTCACCTTGACACGGCGGCGGGCTGGCTGACGGAGCCGTCGGCGTGCGCGCACGACATGGACAACTTTCGGCTCGCGGACGTGCCCAACGCGGCGCCGACGGTGCTCGCCGAGTACAGGCTCGCCGCGCTGCTCATCTCGGGCAGCTGCCACGACCTCTCGCGCCAGGTGCCGCCCAACGGCCTGCAGCTCGTCCTGAGCGCGCCCGCGGCCGGCGTGCCGCCCGGCGGTGCGGCCGGCGCGACGCACGTGCTCGCCGACACGCTCGTGATGCAGAATCTGGGCTACTTCCAGCTGCAGGCCTTCCCCGGCCCATTCGCCGTGCGGCTGGCCAGCGGCTCGCTCTCCGAGGAGGTGTACGAGATACTCGAGCTGCCGCGCGCCGCTCGCACGCCCGAGCCCGGCCGCAGAGGCCGGCGCGGCGGCGCGCTCGTGCTGCGTGAGGCGGACCTTGAGCAGCTGACGCCCGTCGCGCAGCAGCGCCTCGCCGTGCGCTCCTTCGAGGGCGCGACCACGACGCTGCTCGTGCGCAAGCGCGCGGGCAAGGAGAACGTGCAGCTGCTCGAGGCGGACGGCGAGCAGCAGCAGGCGGCGGCGGGAGGTGGAGGCGCGCGGCGGCGCGGCGCGCGCGGCGGCGGCGCGGCGCGCGGCGCGGGCGCGCGCGAGGCGGAGGCGGCGGGTGGTGGTGGTGGCGGCGGCGGCGGCAGCAGTGGCTCGCTGTGGAACGCCGCGTCGTCCTTGTGGGCGACGGCCAAGCCGCGCGCGCCCGACGACGAGACGGTGCACATCTTCTCGCTCGCGTCCGGCCAGCTGTACGAGCGCTTCCTGCGGATCATGATGCTCTCGGTCGTCGAGAAGAGCAGCCGCAAGGTCAAGTTTTGGCTCATCCGCAACTTTGCGTCCGCCGGCTTCAAAGCGGCGGTGCCGCACCTGGCGGCGGCAAAGGGCTTCGAAGTCGAGTTTGTGCGCTACCAGTGGCCGCCGTGGCTGCGCGCGCAGTCGGAGAAGCAGCGGATCATCTGGGGGTACAAGATCCTCTTCCTCGACGTGCTCTTTCCGCTCTCGCTCAAAAAGGTCATCTACATCGACGCCGACCAGGTCGTACGCTCCGACATTGCCGAGCTGTGGGATCTCGACCTCAAGGGGCGCGCCGTCGGGATGACGCCCTTCTGCTCGCACGACGCGAACCCGCACACGACCGGCTTTCGCTTCTGGGCGCAGGGCTACTGGGTCGATCATTTGCGCTCGCGCCCGTACCACATCTCGGCGCTCTTCGTCGTCGACCTGCAGGCGTTCCGCGCGCGCGCGGCAGGCGACCGGTACCGCGTCTTCTACGACAGCCTGTCGGCAGATCCAAACTCGCTCTCCAACCTCGACCAGGACCTACCAAACTATGCGCAGCACTCGGTGCCGATCGCGTCGCTCCCCGAGCATTGGCTGTGGTGCGAGACGTGGTGTGGCAACGCGTCCAAGGCGGAGGCGCGCACGATCGACCTGTGCAACAACCCGCTCACAAAGGAGCCAAAGATCGAGATGGCCAAGCGCATCATCGGCCAGCGTTGGATCGACCTCGACAACGAGGCGCGCGCGATCGAGGCCGCGTTCGCCGCCAACGCGAGCGCCGCGAGCGCGCGCGGCGGGGGCGGTGCAAGGGCCGAGCGGGACGAGCTCTGAAGTCTCAGTGAAATGCGGTGAGGAGATGTGGAGCAAGGGTCACGGCGGCGCATTGGGCATTCGCGCGTCAGCTCAAAAGAATTGTTGCGCGAGCACCGCCGCGCCACCCGCAGCGAGCACGCCGACGAGCGCCGCCATGAGGAGCGTCGTCGAGCCGAACGCGGCGCGCTGCCTGCTCGAAGGGGCGGATAGATCGACGGCGCCCGCAGGGTCGACCGGCGGCGCGTCCTCTGACGACGACTTTGCGCGCTGCTCCTCGAGCCGGGCCGCGAGCACCGGGTCGGTGATCTGCAGCCGGCTGGCGCGCGTCGGCGAGACGTCCTCGTCGAGTATCGCGCTGACACCGGTCGCCTCTTTCTCCTGCTGCCGCTTGAGGCGCGCGGCGAGTTGGGGATCGAGCACCGGGCTGCGATCACGCGCGGAGCCAACGTCCGCGATGCCCACGCCGGTGACGAGCTTCTCGGCCTGTCTCGCCATCCGCTCGGCGAGGCGCGGGTCGAGCTCGGGCGCGCGCGTGCGCGGTGAGCCGATGTGATCGACGTCGCTCTCGCCCGTCTCGACCTTGGCCTCCTGCCGCTTGAGCCGAGCGATCAGCTTTGGGTCGTACCCCGACATGCCCGGGCGGTACGTTGGCGAAAGGCTCCCCTCGTCGATGGCACTCGTGCTGGTCGCCTCCTTCTCCTGCTGCCTGCGCAGCCGCTCGGCAAGCTTTGGCTCGAGCGCCGCCGTCGGATCGTAGGCCGAGCCGACGTGCCCGACGGCGTCCGCGCCACTCTCGACCTTCTCCGCCTGCCGCTTGAGCCGGTCCGCGAGCCGCGGGTCGACACTATCGACCTCGGCCTTGGGCTGCGACGGCGCGCAAACGAGCGATGCCATGGTGCGCCCCCACGATGTCGTCTTTACGATTTCGCTCATCGCGATCTTGATTCAGAAGGCGGCTGGCCATGCGGCGGAGCCGAGCTGCGCCTCGGAGAAGGCGTCGTCATCAGTGCTGAGAGTCGTGCTCGTCCGCCACGCGGAGTCGTTCAACAACGTGCTGAACCTCGTCTCACACGACTACTACCGCGATAATCGCCTCGCCGACCCGCCGATCACGACGCTCGGCGAGGAGCAGGCCGGCGCGGCGGCGCGGTTCATCTCCGAGTCGAGGTCCGGCTTGATGCAGCACATCTCCGAGGTGCATATTTCGCCCACCCTGCGCACGCTCCAGACCGCCAGGCCGATCATGGCGCGCCTGCCCGGCGTGCGCGCAGAGGTTGTGCTCGACATCTTTGAGGTCGGCGGCGTCTACAATGCCAACGTGACTTCGGGCGAGGCGGAGGGGCAGCCCGGAGTGGCGCGCGCGGCGATGAGCGAGTTTGGCTATGGGCTCCCCGACGGCGTGACGGAGGACGGCTGGTACGCGCGCGAGCACGGCAAGGAGACCAAGGCCGAGGGCGTCGCGCGCGCGAGTAAGGTGGCCGCTCGGCTGCGCGAGACGGCGGCGGCCCTGCCCACGGCGCGCAAGACGATCGCACTCGTGTCGCACGGCGATTTCATCGGCATGTTGCTCGCCAACCTCCTCGGCCACGGCCGCGGCGACGCGAGCGTCGGCCTCGCGTTCAAGGTGAGGGCGCGCACGGCGGCGCGCCGCGCGCATCCGGCGCGGCGGCGCGCGCGTCGACGCGCTGCGATTGGGCGCCTCGCCTCGCACCGCGCAGGTGTATAACACGGGCGTCTCGATCATCGACATCAACGGCCACGATGGCTCGGTGCGCGTGCTGATGGTCAACTCGGTCGCGCACCTGCAACCAAACCAGTACCGTGCGGCACACCTCGGCGTCGTTTGAGTGCAGAGCGAGCCATCCCCCCCCCAGCCCCCCCCCCCCCCCCCCCCCCCCCCCCCCCCCCCCCCCCCCCCCCCCCCCCCCCCCCCCCCCCCCCCCCCCTCCGGCCCTTCCCCCACCCCCGTTACAAATCCTTGGAATGGTGCAGACAGCCGCGGTGCTCCCGCGCCCGCGGCAGTGCGGCACTTTTGCCAGGGGCCGGCGGCTGTGGTTCAAAATTAAAAATTTGAATGGGCGTTTCCCTTCGGCGGCACGGTGTCACGGAGTCACCACACCTTCTTCGCTCGGGGTGTGCGGGGCGATGGGGGAAGTTCGGCAACAAAAAATCGGCGATCGGTGCAATTTGCGTGTCCTGCATCTAGGGCGACCAGCAGACGATGAGCTGCTCGGCCGAGGCCAGCAGGCGGCCGGAGGAGCTCGGCGTGGGCGCCGCGGCGCCGGCAGGCGCGGCGCTGTGCACGGCGGCTTCGCCGATGGCGCCGCCGGCGCCTCGGCCGCCTGCACCGCCAGCGATCGGCGCGCTGGCCCGCGCTGGTCCGCCGCCTGCCGGCGCCCAATCAGCCGGCGAGTCTGCACAGGCGCTTGGCCAGGCTGGCGCGCCGGCGAGCGAGGCGGGTTCGGATGGCTCGGTGGCGGAGGGCTCGAGCGACGGATCGCGCAGCCCGAATGTGTACGAGGTCGAGAGCATCGTCAAGTCGCGCATGCGCAACGGTGCGGTGCACTATCTCGTGAAATGGTGCGGCTACAGCCACGCGGAGAACACGTGGGAGCCGGCAGAGCACATCATGGACCCGACGCTGATTTCGGACTTTGAGGCGGCGCGCGCAGCCGCCGCGCCGCGCGCGCGCGCTCGTCCTTCCTCGGGCGGGCGCGACGGCGCGCCGGCCGCCGACGGCGCGGGCGGCCCAGCGCGTCGCGCACGCGACCGCTCGAGGGAGAAAGAGCGCGAGAAGGAGAAGCGTCGGCTGGCGCGCGCCGCGCGCGACTCGGGCGCGCGTGCCGCTGGCGACCCGCTCGCCACGCCGCGCGCCGGCTCGCCCTCGTCGGACGAGGCTACGGCCAAGCGGCCGCGCCACGCCGAGAGCGCGCCAGGCGGTGCGGCGTCGTCCGGCGCGCTCGGCCGTGCGCGAGCTCTGGGCGCGGTGGGCGTCGGTGCGTCGAGCGGGGCCGGCATCAAGCCGCGCTCGTCCGCGCCACCACGCAGCAGGCCGGCCGCCAACGCGCATTCGAAAGCGGCGGCGGCCGCTGCTCCCGCGCAGCAGCTGTGGAATCAGATTGCACCGCGCGTGTACACGGCCGCCGCGCCTCTCGCCGCGGCGGCGACGCCGGCCGGCGTCTCGCCCGCGCAGCCGCGCGCGCGCGCCGTGGGCTCGCCCGCGCAGCCCGCCGCTGCGCCCGCCGCCGACGGCGACGAGCGCAGCTCCGGTGCGAGTGACGATGGTGCTGAGGAGATCGACTTGGAGCAGGTGGTCAAGGTTGCGCTCATCGAGGCGGAGCCTTACTACCTGATCAAGTGGGCGGGAGAGAACGCGCACTCGGAATCGACGTGGGAGCCCGCGCCGAACCTGCACGCTGACGCGATCTCCGACTTCCGCTGGCAGGCCACCCTGCCGCTCGCGCTCTCCGAGCTGGTGCAGCTCTGCCCGCAGCTCGCCGCCGCCGAGCTGCGCGCGCTCGGCCTCGCGGCCGCGTCCAAGCCCGACTCGGCAAGCGCGCTACTCGAAGGGCGGCGGCGTCGGCGCGCGCCGACGTCCGGCGCCGCCGACGGCGCCTCTGGCGTCGGCGTGCTCGAGATTGGGGACGCAACCTTCTTCACGCCGCACGCGGATCTTGCGCATCTCGGCGCCGAGCTCGGCGCCGCGCTCGACAGCGCCGCGCGAGCCGCAGGCGCGCCCGCGCTCGGCGCCAGCGCGCGCGCAGACGCCATCGCGCTGCACGTGGCCGCCCTGCAGCGGTGCGCGCTCGAGCTCGCGCGTGCGGTATGGCATGGCTGGCGCCTTGCGACGACCGTCAAGCCGCCGGGCGCGCCGGGCCGACTCGCCGCCAAGGTGGTGACGCTTGCGCTCACGGGCGCACTCGACTGCGCGCGCGTGCGCGAGCTGAGCGAGATCGAGCGTCGCGCCGTCGAGGCAGAGCGCGCACGCGAGCGGGCCGTGCGACTCGCTGCGGAGGCCGCGCTCGCAAAGGCGGAGGCGGAGGAGGAGGAGGCGGAAGAGGAGGCGGCTGCTGCTGCCCGACAGGCTGTCGCACAGCCTCCCGCCGCCGCCGCCGCCGCCGCGCCCGCAGTCGCGCCGGCGGCCGAGCCCGCGTGCATCGAGCTGGCGGTGAAGGCGGAGAGATTGCCGCCCACCGCCGTCGCGGCGATGCCGCCCGTTGCCGAACCGGCCGCCGACGAGATACTCGGTGCGGGCATGGCCACGGGCACGTGCGCGAGCGACGCGACGGCCGGTGCGGCGTCGGTCGCAGCTCCGCCCGCGTCCGAGCGGGAGCGTGACAATAACGATGGCGGCGCTGCTCTCACGCGCGGCGAGCCGCAGCAGCCCGCGCCACCCGCCGCGCCGCAGCCGCCGCAGCCATCCGACGCAACGCACGCGCAGATCCGGCTGCGCGTCGCGAGCTGCGCGCGCGTTCTTGCGCAGAAGGAGATCGCGCGACGGGCGGGCGTGCGCGAGAAGCTCTTCTCGCAGTTCATGCGCGCAAAGTCGCTCGACGCGCAGCTCGACGGCGTCGCGGCGCGGCTGCTCGCGTGGCTTGACGCCAACGAGGCGGCGTTGCTCGCGAGCGTGCACCCCGCGCGCACGGGCGACCGCGCCGATGCCAAGCGCGCGCGCGACGGCGCGGGCGCAGACGCGGCAGACGCAGCGGCGGACGCCGTCGCGCGCTCGCTCGCGGCAGTGCAGCGCGGCGCCGATGCGCTCTGTGGGCCGGCTGCGGCGCACGCTGCGCTCGCCGCATCACCGGGCGCCGCCGCGCCGGCCGAGTTGCCGCCGCACGCGAGCGCGCACGCGTTGCTCGTCGCGCTGCCGCTCGAGTTGCTCGAGCTGCGCATCTCGCAGCTCGAGCTGTCGCCGCCCGCAGCGCCTGCGGCCGACGCGGCCAGTCCGCCCGCAACCGCCGAACCTGACGCGGGAGCGGCAGCGATGGGCGCGTTCCCGCCTGTTCTCATCGCGGCGCTGCCGCAGCCGGGCGAGCTCGCGCCGGCGGCCGCCGATCCGACGGCCGGCGGCGGCGGCGGCGGCGCCTGCGCGGCTGCGGTCGACTGCGAGGCGGATGAGTGGGCGCGCGAGCTCGCGGCTTTGGTCGTCGACTTGCTGCGCGAGTGCGCGGTTCGCGACCCGGCCGGCTTCGCATCGCTCGCCGACTTTCGCGGCGTGCACGCCATCACGAGCGCCCGCCTCTCGCTCCGCGCGCCGGGCGGCGAGGGCGCGCTCAACGGAGCGCTGTACGCACTCGGCGCGCGCAACCGGCTGCCCACGCGCGTACCCGGCGCGATGGCCGACCTCTCCGCCGTCTGCGCTCGGCTCGTCGGCGCGCGCGCGGCGGCACGCGCCGCGGCCGCGGCGACCGGCGCGGCGCGCGACGGCGCTCGCGCGACGCCGGCGACGCTGGCGGCGGCGCCGCCGCGCGCGCGCGAGCTGTGGGCGTCGCGCGTCTACGCGCCGGGCGCGACGTCGCTCGTCGCGTTGCGCGCCGTCGACGCGACGTACGACTCTGGCGACGAGGAGATGGACTCGTCGGACGAGTCGTCGGACGAGCAGGCGGCACGCGCGGGCGGCAAGCGCGCGCGCGCGCGCGGCTCGGCCAACTCGGCGGGCGGCGCGCGAGGCGAGGCGGAACATGGCGCGGAGGGCAAGCGCGGCGTCGCGCTCGCCGCAGACGTGCGCTTCATGCAGATCGGCATCGTGCGCGCCGCGGCGGGCTCGACGGTACGCGTGTCGCTGTGCTGCCCGGCCGGCCTCGCGAGCGAGCTCGGCGTGTGGGGCGTGCGCCTCGCCGGCGACGCCGAGTGGTCGATGCGCGCCTTTGACGTCTCGCGCTTCACCGTGCTCGCGGAGGGCGTCGAACCGAGCGCGCAGGCGACGCTCGCGCCGGCGGACGGCGGGCCCCTCCCGTCGGAGCAGCGGATGCTGCGCGCCATCGTGTGCAGCACGCCGCTGTGCGCGCTCTCCGTGCAGCAGGCGATCGAGCAGCAGCGCGACGCGGTGCACGTGGGCAAGGCCAAGCCGTTCACGCTGCCCAAGCTCGAGCTCGCGCGCTTCTTCGAGCGCATCGAGACGGCACGCCGCGAGCGCGCCGAGGCGGCGGCGCGCGCGCGCAATGCGGAGGAGCGCGCGCGGCTGCAGACGGGCGAGGAGGACCTTGACGCCCTCGACCCGGCAGCCATCATTGACCGCGCGCACAAGCGCTCGGCGTACGTCGAGGCGGCCTTGGCGAACCGCGACGAGGCGCTGGACGCCTGGCTCGGCGAGGAGGAGAGCGATGACGCCTCGTGGCACGAGCCCACCGCAAAGCGCGCGCGCGGCCGCACGGCGGGTGCGGGCGACGCCGGCGGATCGGGCGCGCAGGACGGTGGCGACGACGAGGACGAGGGCGAGGGGGAAGGCGACGACGACGACGACGATGACGACGACGACGACGACGACGACGACGACGGCGACGGCGACGGCGAGAACAGCGCTGAGCTGAGCGACGCGGCCGATTGGAACGATGGGAGGCGGGTCTCCAAGAGGCGCAGCGCTGCAGATTGCCGCCAAATCATTGGTGCGCGCGCTGCGCGCCGTGCCGCGCGCACGCGGCGGTTGCGCGCGCCGCCGTGCGCGCTCGTGCGGCCGCGCCTCGCGCACGCACCGCCTGACCCGACCGCCCCCGCGCCCCGGCTGCGCTGCGTCGAGTGCTGCAGGCGCCGACGTGGCAGCAGACGCGGCACAGGCGGCGGAGCGCGACGAGGACGAGTCGGAGGACGACGACTACGTCGACAGGCGCAAGCGGAGAAAGGGCCGCGGCGGGGACGGAGGCGGCGGTGGCGGCGGCGGCGACGACGACGACGACGACGACGACGGCGACGACAACGACGACGACGACGACGACGACGACGACGACGATTCGGAGGGCGAGGGCGAAAGCGAGGGCGAGGGCGGGGGCGATGAGGGGGATAAGGACACGGGTGGCGATGGCGACGGCGACGCGCGGGGCGGCGGCGCGGAGCACACGCGCAGCGGCGGCGCGAGCCGTGCCACCGACAGCTCGGGCGGGCGCGGGCGCGGTCGCGGGCGCGGCGAGCGCGAGGGCCACACGCGGCGCGGGCGCGCGAGCGGCGGCAAGGCCGGCGGCGTGAGCGCTGCAGACCGCGCATGCTTCGCCGCGGCGCTCGGCGCGGCCAACGGCATGCCCAGCCGCGTGGGCGATGGCAGAGCGGACTCGCGTGCGTCGCCTCGGCGTGGATTTGCCTCTGACGATCGCGTGGACACACACGCCATCGTGCGCGCGCGCGCGCCGCCGCCGCGCCGCGTCGCGCCGCGCCGCGCGGCGTTCCCGCGCCACCGCGCGCGCCTCGCGCCCTCACCGACGCCGTGCGCCGCGCCCGCGCTCGCCGCCCATCCGTGGGTCTCGCCCGCTCGGCGCGCAGAGCCGAGCGGGCAGCATGGGCGAGGCGCACGCGACCGGCAGTGCGTCGGGCAGCGCGGGCAGCGGCTCGCCGAGCCGTGGCGACGACCCGGCGCCGCTCGAGTGCGTGCGCGCGCGCTTGGTCGTGCCCACGTCTGCCGAGCGCTCAGCGGACGACTCGGGCCCCGCCGGCTCTGCGACGGGCTCGGGCGTGGCGGCCTCCGCGATGACCGAAGCGGAGGACACGCGGGACATGCAGGACATGCAACTCGAGCTCGCGGCGGCACTCGGTCTGCCGAGCTGCTTCCTTGGCGAGAGCGTCGTCTCATCGGCGACGGCCGACGAGCTCGTCGACGCTGTCCGCTTTGAGCTACCGCCGCACCACTCACGCGTCGAGCCCGAGCGGCTGCGTGTCGACGGCGTCGGCATCGGCGCGCCGCCACGCGAAGCTGAGGGCGCGCATCCGACGCACCCGACGAGCGCCGTGCTTGCGCCGCCCACGCCGTGCGCGGCAGCGGGCGGCCGCGCGCGTGCCGCGGGCGCGCTCGCGCATCGCGCCAACGTGGCCGCGGCCGCCGCCTGCGCGGCGCGTGACCATTTCCCGCTCCCGTGCGCGCCGATCTCGAGCGCCGACCCGTCCGATCTCGGCGCGTCGGACCTCGGCATATCGGACCTGTCCGACCTGCACGCGTGCGACCTGCGCGCCGCGGCCGCGCTCGACCCGTGCGCGACCGACCTGCTGCAGCTGCACTCGGCGCTCTCGGCGATCGGCATCGACCTGGCCAACGATGGCGCGAGAGATGCGGAGCGGAGCGCGCCGTCTGCGGCAGCCATCGTGCACCACCGGCAGAGCAGCTTTGCGACGTGCGCGCCATTCAGCGCGTCGGCGAGCGCGCTCGCGGCCGCGTCGGGTGAGTGCTCGCTCCTCGACTCGTCGCGCACGTGCTTCTCGCAGTTCCTGCTCGCGTCGTCGCGCGCGCTCGGCGTGCAGACCCACGCGCGCACGCATGGCGATACGCTCGGCGTCTTGTCGGACGGCAGCGGCGCGCTCATCGCGCCCGTTGGCGCGCCAGCGTGCGCCGCTGCGCACGCGCGCGCGCCCGAGCGGAGCGGCGACACGCTCGCGCTGCCCCACCCACTGGGTGCACAAGCGCTCGCCTCGTCGGCAGGAGCGCGCGAGCGCGAGCGCAGCGCGCCGTGCAGCGCCGCAGCAAGCGGCGCCCGCGCCGACGCAACGCTCGGCGCAGCTCAAACGGGCGCGGCGGGCGTGTGGGGTGCGCCGAGCGCACACGCTGACGCGGCGAGCCGGCGCGGCGCGACGCTGGCGGACGGCGTGGCGCACGTGGCTGCGGCCGGCAGCGCTGTCGAGCAGCCGGCCGTTGAGCAGCCGATGGGCGCGCGGCCGCTGGGCACGGCCGCGCCCAAGCTGGCGTACGCGCGCCCGCCGCTCGACGCCCTCACCGCCGCGCTCGGCGACGTGCGCGCGTCTGGCGGCGCCGACTGCGCAGACGGCGACGAGTTGCTTAGCGCGGTGCCGCCCCTCTCCCTCATCTCCGCCGTGATCAACCACCCGTCGCTCTCGGACGCGCACGGCTCGCATCACACGGATGCGGCTGCGCGCGCGCGCGACCTCGCGTGTGGAGGCGTCCTTGGCGCGGATCGCGGCGCGCATTGCAAGCAGAAGACGCGCGCAGGCGAGGTGGTGCCCAACGGCACGGCCGTGCTCATCGTCGCGAGCAAGGACGCGGGCAAGCGCGGCACGGTGATGGGCACGTCGCACGGCTTCTACAAGGTGCAGCTCGACGAGGACCCGGCGCGGCTTGTCTCCGTCTTCCGCAAAAAGTTCCTCCTCCTCGGCGCCGACGGCGAGCCGATCCCCGACGACTCGGCGAACGCGCCCGCCGCCGCGCCCGCCGTGCAGCTGCCGCCGCTCACCGTCGGCGACTCGGTGTGCATCATGGAGGGGCAGTGCCAGGGCAAGACGGGCGTCGTGCTCGGCATGAGCCACGGCTACATCCAGGTCCGCCTCGACGACGAGCCGACCAAGACGGTCAACGCCTTCCGCAAGAAGCTCGCGCTCATCGCAAAGGCGGGCGCGGCCGAGGGCGGCGGCGCGGCCGGCAGCAGCGCTGAGAGCGCGTGCGGCGCGCCGCCCGCGCTCCGGCTCGCCTCGAGCTCGGGCATGGCCGACGGCGACTTGTCGGCGGCGGGCGCGGCCACGACGGCGCGACTGCTCGTGGAGAGTCAGCTGCTGAGCAGTGCGCAGGCTGACCAGCGCATGGTCAGCCCAAGCCGGCGGCTCTCACGCGGCGGCGAGGTGGTGCCTACGGGCACGGCCGTGCTCATCGTCGCGACCAAGGACGCGGGCAAGCGCGGCACGGTGATGGGCACGTCGCACGGCTTCTACAAGGTGCAGCTCGACGAGGACCCGGCGCGGCTTGTCTCCGTCTTCCGCAAAAAGTTCCTCCTCCTCGGCGCCGACGGCGAGCCGATCCCCGACGACTCGGCGAACGCGCCCGCCGCCGCGCCCGCCGTGCAGCTGCCGCCGCTCACCGTCGGCGACTCGGTGTGCATCATGGAGGGGCAGTGCCAGGGCAAGACGGGCGTCGTGCTCGGCATGAGCCACGGCTACATCCAGGTCCGCCTCGACGACGAGCCGACCAAGACGGTCAACGCCTTCCGCAAGAAGCTCGCGCTCATCGGTAAGGCAGCCGGCGCAGCCGGCAGCGCCGGCGCCGGGCCCTTCTCCGCCTTCGGCGGCGGCTGCTCGGCGGGGGCGTTCGGCGGCGGCAGCACGAGCCACGAGCACGCGGCGGCGATGCCGCTCGCCTTTGGCACAGCCGTGCGCATCGTTGACGGCAAACTGACGCCGCGGCTGGGCACGGTCGACGGCGTCGACGGGCCGTGCTACCGCGTCCGCCTCGACGAGAGCGGCGAGATCGTCCTCGTGCGCGCCAAGGCGATCCAGCTCGCGGCCTCCGCGGCGGACGAGCACGCCGAGATGGGCGGCCACGGCAGCCACGACGACGACGACCGGCTCTCCGCGATGGGCGACGACGACGACGACGACGTAACGGCGAGCGTGCTCGCGGGCTTCTCGCCCCCGTTCATCGGCGCGCTGATCGGCGCGGACGCGCCAGCCGTCGCCGCGCTCCCGCCGCTTGGCGGCGGCTCGCCCTTTGGGACGGGCGTCAGCGCGCACCTGCCGCACGTGGCCTCGCGCAGCCTGATGGGCCTCCACCTCGGCGGCGCGCCGGGCGACAGCTTCGTGCTTGACGCGCCGCTCGCGTGCGACGAGCTCGGCGGCGCGCGCAGCGAATCCGGCGGCGGCGTGATGGACTTTCTGTTCGTGCCGCCTGACGCGGACATCATGGACTTCACGTCATGACGCTGCGCCGCCGACGCTGCCGCGCCTGCGCCGCGCGAACGAGCACTGCACACCACTCCGCAGCACACCGTGCACCACAGCCTGTCCTGCACATCACGTCACACAATGCTCCACGCACGCAGCCATTCGGCCCAAGCGGATCAGAAAATATTTCAGTCTGCACGGGCTGGCGCGCCTGCAGCCTCACCGGCTGCGAGCCGCTCTGCGAGCATGGCCTCAACCACTTCGCGCGACGGCCATCCGCCGGATGCGCACTTCTCGTCGTGCACGTGCTCCGCTGCGTGCGCCGCGCCCGCCGCGGCGTGCGCATGGCCGTCGTGCGCGCCATCGCTGACTGGCAGGGCATCGGCGCACGTGCCCAGTGCTCCAAGCTGCGCGAGCGCTGGCTGTACGAGCGCAGCGAAGGCTCCGACGCCTCGCGCGAGCTGCGGCCGCGAGCTGGGCGCGAGATCGAGCGCCGCGGCTTCCTCCACCGAGAGCAACGCCCCGTCGAGCGCAGCCTCCGCCTCCGCGCGCGCGAGCCCGACGCCGATGAGCACGATCTGCGTCCGCCGGTCGGCGTAGCGTTCGTCCCAGCCGTCGCGCGCACCGACGGCCGCGACGAGGCCACTCGCGGCGTGCGCAGCCTGCGCGAGCGCGCCCAGCCAGCAGCCGGCGACGCGCGGCTGTCCGGTGCGGGCGAGCGGCGTGCGTACGGCGCGCAGCACGTTATAGTGAGAGAGGGTGGGCGTAGGCACATCACCCTCGAGTGAGAGGGGGTGGGCGTAGGCACATCACCCTCGAGTGAGAGGGGGTGGGCGTAGGCACATCACCCTCGAGTGAGAGGGGGTGGGCGTAGGCACATCACCCTCGAGTGAGAGGGGGTGGGCGTAGGCACATCGCGCTCGACTGAGAGGGGGTGGGCGTAGGCACATCGCGCGAGCGAGCGCACGCTGCGCGCGGCGCGCGCGCACGACAAAGTCAGCGGCCGCGGTTGCCCATTCGAGCTTGAGCGCGGGCGCTCCGGCGAGCCACCAGAAGCCCTTGGAGCGGAGCAGCCGGCACGCGTGCAGGCAGTGCGACCGGTCCTCGCGCCGCGCGCGCAGCAGCGCGTCGAGCCGGCCGCCGTCGAATGGTCTCGTGCGCGCGTACACAAAGTGGCTGATGCCGTACACCTCAGATTCGGCGTGGTGCGCGCCGGCGGGCGCGCTCAGTTCGGCCAGCCAGCCCGGCGTCGCCATCGCCGCGCGCCAGTCGAATCGGCCGGTGCGCACGACCGCGTCGACAGGCACCGCACCGTGCGTGCTCTGCAGCTGCGCAGCCAAGCGGTTGAGCGCGTGTAGCCTCGCGCCGAGCGCGCCGAGCGCGTCGGCCGAGACGAGGTCCGACTTGTTGAGCACGAGCACGTCGGCGCATTCCACCTGCGAGACGAGCAGCTGGCCGACGCCGCGCTCGTCGCCGTCGCTCGCGCCGAGCCCGCGCGCTGCAAGCCCATCGCCGGAGGTGAAGTCGAGCGCAAACCGCTCCGCGTCGACGACGGTCACCATCGTGTCGAGCCGCGCCAGGTGCGCGAGCGAGCGTCCAAGCACGTCCTCAAAGAGGAAGGTCTGCGCGACCGGTGTCGGCTCGGAGATGCCGGACGACTCAATCAGCAACGCATCGAAGCGGCCGGCAAGGCAGAGCTTGGCGACCTCGCTCAGCAGGTCCTCACGTAACGTGCAGCAGATGCACCCGTTGGACATCTCGACGAGCCGGTCATCGGCGCGGACGAGCGCAGCGCCGGCCTCGCGCACGAGCTGCGCGTCGACGTTGAGCTCCGCCATGTCGTTGACGATCACGCCGACGCGCATCCCATGGCGCTCGCGCAGCACGTGCCGAAGGAGCGAGCTCTTGCCCGCGCCGAGGAAGCCAGACAGCACGGTGACGGGCACGCGCGCGGCCGGGTCGGCGCCGGCAGTGAGCGCGCCCATCGGATCCACCGCGAGGATGCGCAGCTTGAGCGCGCGCAGCCCATCGACGGCCTCGGCCGGCGCGCCCGGCTCGCTCAGCTGCGCCTCGACGGCTGCCATCATCTGCGCGTAAAGCGGCGCGTCGGGCTCGAGCACGTGCGCCGCATAGTACGACTCCCACGCGCGCACGAGCTCGCCCCGGTCGTGCTGCACGCGGCCGACACGGTAGTGCGCCTTGTGCCAGCGCGGAGCGAGCTCGACGCACCGCGCCGCGTCGCGCTGCGCCGCGTCGAGGTCGCCGAGGCGCAAATAAGCCGCGCACCGATTCGACCACGCGCGCTCATCGGCGGGCTGCCGCGCAAGCGCGCGCGAAAAGCGCTCCACCGCGGCGGCAAAGTCGCCCGCGCGGAAGAACGCATTGCCCGCGTCGAAGTCCGCGCTGCCCTCCACTCCCGCCATATTGTTTTTTGTGCGCCTGCTGGCTCGCCGCAGCCATGACGACGCTCCGGCCATTCGAGGCCGCGGACATGTTCCGCTTCAACAACGTCAACCTGGATCCGCTGACCGAAACGTACACCGTGTCCTTCTACCTGCAGTACCTCGGCCGTTGGCCTGAGTACTGCCATATGGCGCTCGGGCCGCACGGCCGGCCGATGGGCTACGTGCTCGGCAAGTCGGAATCGTTTGGCAACCAGCCGGAGAGCTGGCACGGGCATGTGACGGCCGTGACTGTCGCGCCCGAGGCGCGCCGGCTCGGCCTCGCGACCCAGCTGATGGATCTCCTCGAGTACACCTCCGAGCACGCCGACAGGTGCTACTTTGTCGACCTGTTCGTGCGCGCGTCGAACAAGGTCGCGGTTGATATGTACCGCAAGCTCGGATACTCCATCTACCGTCAGGTGATCGGCTACTACTCGGGAGAGGAGGACGCGTTCGATATGCGCAAGGCGCTGCCGAGGGACGTGCACAGGCGCTCGATCGTCCCGCTCCCTGAGCCCGTGTACCCGAGCGACCTTGACTAAAAGACGTGTGATCATTTTGCTCTGGTCCGGATCAACGTCGGACGCGGGGTGGACTCGCTGCACGGGCGGCCAAACGCATTGCAGGCAAAGGCAGCCAGATACCATCTACGCTCTGAAGCCTTCGCATCCGTTCCATTCGCGTGACGCCCTAAAGCGACGCGCCCGGGAGCGAGGCCACCCAGTCCATGGTGGTCTTGAGGATCGGCTCGCCGGTCAGCTGCGACTGCACAAGGAACGCGGCGGTGGCCCACATCGCGAGGCGGCCGTGCTCGATCTCGGCCTTGGCAAAGTTGGGGTTGATGCCGTTGGCGGAGAGGCCGAGCGGGTCAAAGCCAAGGTCGCCGGGCACGCGGCCCTGGTAGTTCGCCGAGCGCACCTCGATGATGCCGAGGAAGACGATGAGCTGGATGAGGCCGAGCGCCGGCACGGTCGAGAGCGCGCCGAGCGGCGTCGGCGCCTTGAAGACGCCGTCGGGTGCCGGCCACGAGTACACCTCCTGGACAAGCATGCCGGTGACGGCGAGCATGCACACGCGGCCGTGCTTGAGCTCGGCAGCGCGGTAGCGGTACAGCTCCTCGATCGACTCGATGCGATCGCTGAAGCCAGCCGGGTCGAACCCCACATCGCTGGTCAAAGAACCATCCAAGTTCTTTGGGCGCGGCGCCCACGGAAGCGCGCCCGGGCCGAGGTCCACGACCGCCGCGGCCTCAGCCTTCTTCGACTTCTTGGCCATCATCGTCACCGACGACCCGCGCAGCGCCGGGCTCGGGCCCTGGAAGGCGAGGGCCGACACGAGGAGCGAGGTGAACATTGTGCGTGCGGCTGAATTGATGCGCCCGAAATTACAGGGCACACCCGGACCGAGCCTTCTCCGGACTATCATGGCGGCTTGTGGACGTCGGGCGCGCCGGCGCGCGGCGGGCATGCCGACGTCGCCGGTACGGCGCCGCGCGGCGCGCGCCGAGCGCGGACGACGAGGAGAACGCTACGCCGTGTGACGCAAAGCGCGGCACGCCGACGCGCGCCGCGGGCGCGGGCGCGGGCGCAGCCGTACAGGCGGCATCACATGGCCTGCTCCCGGCGGCGCGCACCATTGCGCGGAGCGCGCTCGGCCAAAGCGCTGGCGGCGCGCCATCGGCAACCCTCAGCACCGAGCTTGGCGGCCTGCGCCCACCGCTGACGGCAGCCGTCGTGATTTGCTCCTCGCAGCTCGCGGGCACTCGCGCCCGGCGGGCTCGATCGCGCCCATGGTCGACGGCACACGCGTGACGGGCACGGCACGGCCGCAGCCCGAAGAAGGATGCCGTGTTGGGCTCGGCCTACTGGCACATCTTGCCATGCGTGCTCCTCGCAAGACGCGCCCGTGCGGCTGTGGCGGCAAGTGGACGGCTGCGGCGGCTGTACTGGCTGCGTGGCGGACGGACTAATGGATCAAGCGGGCGCTGCGCAGCCGGCAAGCCGAGCGCGACGGCAAGGCTGGCCGCCCGAGCGTGGTCGCGGGCGGCGGCGACAAGCTGCTGCGAGGCTAGGTTGACGCGACACGGCGGCGTGTCGCGCCGTCAGACGATGAACACTTTGCGCACGTTCGCGCGTGCGAAGCGCTCGCCCGTGCGCGCGTCGAGCACGAGCGACGAGGGCGACGGGAGCGAATCGCCGAGGCCGCCAAGCGCGGCGGCAGAGACGACGCGGCCGTTCGGCAGCGCGTACGGCGGATTGGCCTCGTCCATGCGCGCGCCCGTCAGCTCGCAGAGCAGCGCCGAGCGCGTGTGGTGCGCACACGGCAGCCGTGCGGCAAGCGGCCGGAGATGGCGGGAGCATGCCGGGCACCTGCTTGCGCGCTCGCGCCGGCGGCGCACGCCGGCATCGAGGCCGGCGCCGTCGGGCTCCTCGTCCGCGTCCGCGTGGTCGTCGCCGCCGCCGCCGCCCTCGACGCACGTGGCGTTGCGCAGCGCGGCGAGCCCCGCGGAGAGCGCGAGGAGGAGCGGCGGCCGCTCGGGCGCGCAGTTGAGCAGGCGGTGCTCGCGCACGAACCGCGCCTCGAGCGCTGCCCACGCGCTCTCGGCGAAGAGCGGCGCGTACGCGGCGCTCGCGACCGGCGCGCTCGCAAACGCCGTCGTCGCCATCGCTCGTTGGATGAGTGCCATGTGAGCGGCGGAGTGCGCGGGGAAGTGCGCGCGCGCGTAGGCGATCGCGCGGCCACGCTCGCTCGCGCGCACGAGCTCGACGAACTCCTGCGTGCAACGGGCGGCCGGCGCGCCGAACGGCCGTGCGGCCGCACGTCACGCGCGCGGGCGAACGGGAGGGGCGCGCGCGCGCGCGCGCGCGTCGCCGACCTGCAGACGGAGGAGGAATTCAAAGTCGGAGTGATGCCTGCGTAGGCGTGCGCGGTGCTCCGCTGCCCACGCGAGCGCCGGAGCGCACTCGCGCCGGCGCAGCGCCGCAACGATCGCACCCGCCTGCGCGTACATGGCACCATCCACGTCCGCGTCGACGCCAGACGCGGCGCCGAGCGCGTTCGCCGTCTCGGAGAGGCCCACCTGGTGGAGGTAGTCGGCGAGCAAGCGCGTGGTGCGCTCGGCGTGCTCCACCCCCGCCGCGCGCCGCGCGGGCTCACCGTCGACATCGACGTGCGCCGGCGCCATGTCAACCTCGGCGCCGGCGCCGCCATTGCCGCCGCACGGCGCGTCACACGCGCCAAAAGCGCCGGCCGAGCCCAAGGGATGGGCGGACGCATGGCCGGCGTGGGCACGACCGGCGTGGGCGAGCGCGGCGAGCGACGAGAGCCGCGCCTTGCAGCGCTGCAGATGCACCTCCTGCTCGGCGTGCCCTTGCTCAAGCTGCGGGTGGCGCGCGCGCGGGCACGGTGGCGCGCGCGCGGCGCACGTGAGACGCACGCAGCGCGATGCGCATAAAGCAGAGCGGCATCACGTGGCGCGCGCGCGTCCACCGCACCTTGCGCTTCAAGCCGTGCAGCTGGCCGACGAGCGCGCCAATCCGCGCGCGCGCGTCGTCGTCGTGTAGCGAGCGCGCGGCCGCGGCGGCGCCGAGTTGCTGCACGTCGTCGAGGATGGCGGCGAGCTCCTTCTCTGTGCGTTTGTGCTGAGCGCGGCACGCGATGCTCATCTGCTCCGCCGGCACGCGGATCAGCGGCTGGTCGAGCGCCGGGACGGCCATTCGGCGCGAATGCGCCCGTCCACCTGTTGGAGCGCCTCCAGAGAAGAGTCCTGCTGCTGGAGCAGTGTAAGTATTCGGTTACGGGTTGGGCTCCATGCCCACCGACAGCGGCGCGCCGCCGCCGACGATTCGGCGCACGGTCACGTGGGACCGTGGGGTGATGACGAGCAGCATGGTGACGCCGGCGGGGGCTGCCTTGAGCATCCAGACACCGGCCGTCGCCGCGGTGCCCAGCGCGCCGTCCAATGGCCCCGCGACACAGCTGGCCACGAGCTCGGCGCCGGCGCTGCGCGCGCCGTCGCTGCACGCCTTCACGCCGGCTGAGGAGGAGACGGAGGTGCCGACGCCGCCGCCCGACGCGGAGGCGCTTGCCGGTTCACTCCTCCCGCGCCTCAAGCAACGGCTCCGCGAGGCGTTCTCGTGGCGCCTCTGCTCATCGCACCACGCCCTCGACATGTGGGCGTACGTCAACTGGTCGGGCTCAATCACGACGCCGACGCGCGTGCACAGGCCAGGCTCGGACGCGGCAATCGGCGCGCTGATCCACGCGGCGCGTCGCTCCGGCCTCTCGATCCGCGTCGCGGGCGCGGGCGGTACGCTCTCGCCGTGCGTCTGCTCTGAGGCGGACGCAGGCCGCGCGCTCGTCCTCGATCTGAGCGCGTACGCCGAGCCGGCGCAGCCGAGCCTGCTGATCGACCGGGCGGCGTGCCGCGTGTGGGTGAACGCGGGGTGGAGCCTCTCCAAACTTTGCGCGCGCGTGCAGCTCCAGTTCCCGCGCTTCTTCCTCCCGTCCACCGCGGCGGGCGGGCCGGCGGCGACGGTCGGCGGCGTCATTGCTTCTTGCGCGCACGGCACGTCCTCTGACTTTGGCCTGCTTGCGGACGCGGTGCTCTCGCTGCGAGTGATCGGCGCGGACGGCACGCCGCGCCTCGTCACCAGCTTTGACGAGCTCCGTTTCTGGCGCTGCTCGTTTGGCCTTCTCGGTGTGATTACTCATGTTGAGTTGCAGTTCCTGCGTCTCGGCGCGTGTGAGCCGCGCCACCGCGAGCTGCAGCTGCGGCTGCCGGGCGGGCAGGTGGCGGGCGAGGCGGGCGCGCAGGACGAGGCCGCGCTCGTCGAACTTCGCGCCGCGCTTGGCCTCAAGACGGGCGGCGAGCAACGCGCGCCCGCGTGGCGTGAATTCCTGTTCAACCCCTATTCAGCCAAGGCGTTGCAGCTCGCGTGGGCGGTCGAAGAGTCGACGCAGCCGCAGCCGACGCCGCCCAATTCGGGCTCCTTTGTCGACCGGCGCAAGCTGCTGCAGCCCGCGCCCGCGCTCGGCAAGCAGAGCAGTGGCGGGCAGCTCGGCGCCGGCGCTCAGCTGCTTGGCCCGCCGCGTGCCTTCCTGTCCGACGTCTTTCGCCCGCCATCGTACG
Organism: Diacronema lutheri; assembly: GCA_019448385.1. NCBI lineage: Eukaryota > Haptophyta > Pavlovophyceae > Pavlovales > Pavlovaceae > Diacronema > Diacronema lutheri. Next base: position 623,018 of record JAGTXO010000013.1, read on the forward strand.
AGGCGGGCGCGCCCGGCCGCGCAGCCGCGCGCATGTGGTCGCAGCGGCTGAGCGACGGCGCGCGCTGGTCGCACGCGGGCTGCAGCGCCGCCATCGACGTGGTGATGAACGAGGCCGCGCGCGCAATCTCCGACTCATGCCTCGCGCCGCACGACCTGGCCTTCGTCCAGCGGCCGCGCGAGTCGACGGCGCTCGGCTACTTCGTGCCGGTGGACGCAGCGGCACGCAACGTGGCGGCGGCGCTGCAGGTTGTCGTCGACGCCGCGCGCGAGCTGCGCGAGGCCGACTCGCCGTTCAAGCTCGACCTGCCCGTCGAATTCTGCTTCGTCAGAGCGTCCACCGCTGCGCTCCTCTCGCCCATCTGCGCCATTGAGCCCGGCGGCAGGGGCTGGGGCGAGCGCTCGCGCAGGGGCAGCGGCGAGGCCGTTGCGTTCCTCCACGACATCGCCGGCCCGGGCGACGAGACGTGGCACGTGCTCGACGAGAGCAATGACGCGGCGCCGCCCGCGATTGCAGACCAGCAGCTCTTCCTCGCCATCGAGCTGCCCGCGCGCACGGGCGGAGCCGTCGACGGCGGCTTTCGCGCCACGATCGCCCCGACGTCGGCCGCGGGCGTGGGCATGTCGTCCGCATCCGTCACGCCCCGCTTGTCCAGCGCCGCCCCCAGCTCGACGTTTGGCGCGCGCAAGGCGTCGGCGCAGACCGAGGCTTTGGCGGCTGTGTTCGCGCGCGTCGAGGCCGGCTGGCGCGCCATCTCGCCGCTTGCCGTGCCGCAACTTGGCAGCATCTTTGGCATGGCGCCGCACGGCACCGACATGGCCACCTCGGCGGGCCCGCGCCCCTTCGTCGCGCACGTGGCGCGCAGTGCGATTGCCCCGGAGCGGCGTGCGCTCTTCTGCGCGAAGATGCGCGAGCTCGACCCGGAGGGCATCTTCAGCGCGGGGCGCGACTGGGTTGACCTGCTCCTGCGCGACGAAGAGCAGGCCGCCGCACAGCTCGGCTGATGCCGAGCTGATGGATCAGGCTGTGCTGACGTAGAAGCCATCAGCACAGTCACGACTCGGCTGAAGTGACGAGGTATACGGCGGCAAGCGTGTGGATCAAACAAACGGGCCATCGGTCCTTGCGAACACTCTGCCCGGCTCTCACGCGCGCCGTCACGTTTCGTCGAGCAACGATGTTTTCAGCGACTCGCCTGGGTGCACGCGGTCAGGCGGCATGCGGTCAGGCGCGCGCACGCGATCAGGCGCACGCGATCAGGCGCACGCGATCAGGCGCACGCGCGTCTCGCTGGGCCGCTGGGCCCGATTGCGCGGGGCCGGCCGCGCGCCTCCCACCCACGTGCGCAGCACGCTGCGCGCGCGTGCGGCCATCGCACCTTTGATGCCCGACGTTACCTGCCGCTGCCGCATCCGCGCCAGCTGCTTCAGCAGCGCGTCGCGCACGCCCTCCGGCTGCTGGTGAAACTGCGCGTGCGCGGCGGAGCCCTCCTGCTGGATGGCTTCGAACATCCGATCCGCGCCCATCGCGCCCCCGCCCGGCCGCGCTCGCTCCTCCGCGGCAAACTGCTGGAAGAGCTGGAGGGCGAGCAGCTCGTCCTCTTTGATCTGGCGCTCCTCGGCGGAGAGCCCGTCGGCGGAGAGCGAGGCGACTGAGGCGCTGTCTCCATCCGTGATCGCAAGCAGCGCCTCCAGCGCGCGCTCGAGACTGTTGGCCGAGCTTTCCGCCACCGCCTCGATGACCGCGCGCTCCACCTGCGGGAACATGTTTGCAAGCTCGTCGACGACGCCAACCGAGTCGAGACGCGGCACCTGCTCCGGCGGCATCTCGCCAAGCCATGTCTTGTACGGCGCCTCGCTCAACAGCAGCGGCTTGAGCGACACGTCGCCGCCCTCCATCTCGGGATGGAGGGCCAAAGGCGCCGGCCTCGCCGGGGAGGATGGCGGTCTTCTTTCTCTCCCAGTGAGCGGTGCATGTCTGACTGACGGCCATTGGGCCCCTACACGCCGCGCGAACGACCGCGACCCTGTCCGTCCAGCACGGCCTTGTGCGCGCACGCGCATTCGACGGTGCGAGCGCTCACGTGAGCGTGCGGCCGAAGAGCGCGAGTTGCTTGCGCAGCTCGTCAAAGAGCGCCATTCGCTCTGCGAGCACCTCGTCGAGGTGATACGCGTACGTCCGCACGCCTCGCAACGAGCCCGCCTCCTCGCGCAGGAGAGCCATCTCCTCGCGCCACGTCTCCGGTTCGTACGCGCACTGCAGCACGTCCGTGAGAACGCTCACGGCGCGCTGCAGGCGCGGGCTGCGCGGATCGGTCGCGGGAGACGGGCGGCGCGCGCAGCCACAGGGGCGCGAGCGCATGAGCACCGCGCGTGCGCGCACGCACTACGCGCGCGGGCGCGGCGCTGGCTGCCAGGGCAGCGCACCGCGCGCACTTTGGAGCGGGCTGTGCAGTGGCCTCTGTATCCGTCAAATCGGCGGCACATGCGCCTTGGCGCGCGCTGCTCGCTCCCGCGCCCTCCTCGTGAGGACCCTCGTCGCTCGCAGCAGCTGCGAGCGCGAGGCGCGCGAGGTGGAGCGGCGACGAGGGCGGCGCCGACGAGGGCTGCGCGCGCACAGATGGCGCTAGCCCCCCCTCTTCGCCTGCCTGCCGGCCGCAGATGGCCGCGACCGGAAGCTGCGTTTGGGGCGTCAGGGGCCGCTGCGGCTGCAGCCGCGCACGTGGGCGCGGCGCAGCCCGCAGCGGCGCCTCCTCCGCCTCCTCCTCTCCCATCACGTGCCGCTCCGCCTCCTCCACCGGCGCTGCGAACGCTGCGTGCGCCACGTGCGCGGCCGCCGCACGGTCGAGCGGCGGCGAGGGCGAAACGACGCGCCCCGGCTCCCGCGCGATCTGGACCGCGGCAGCGAGGCCCGCCCCGTCCTCATCGCGCGCCGCCGGCACGTCGGCGAGCTCGTCGGCGCGTGTCGATACGGACGGCGGCGGCAGCGGCGGCGGCGGGCGAGGCGGCGCGGCCATTGTACGCGCGAGCGACGGCGTGGCCGCGCAGCGGGCCGCCGCCGGCTGCGCGACAGCGCCGCCCTCAAAAGCTCCGAGGGCGCAGCGGCTGAGTGGCGATGCTGCACGCGCGGAGGTGGCGGCCGCCGCCGTTGAGGATGGCGGACGCCGCACGCGTCCCGCCGACCCGCCCACGTGCGCGTCACCGCCGCCCGCGCCGCCCGCCGCGCGCCTGGGCGGGCGGACGCCCGACGCGCCGAGCCGCGGCGACGGCGCGCCCGCGCGTGGCGAGGGCATGGCACCGCCGGCCGTCGCCGGCCGCACGGGTGGCGCGCCAGCGCGCGCGGCCGCGCGCGCCGCGCCGCTGCTTGCACTGCTCGCGCCGCCGTCCGCGGCTGAATGGGCGGAGAGCCTCATCGCATACCTGAGCGTGTTGAGCGTGTGCTCGACCGACGAGCTGCCGGGCGAGACGTTTGCGATCATCACCGATCGCGCAGACTCGCCGGTGAACGCGTCGCGCAGAACCTGCGTGAGCTTGGAGCCGCGGAACGGCGTGTACGCCTGCCCAGCGCCGAGTGCACGTATGCATTCCTTGAGGCAGAGGAGCGATTTGTTGATCTCGGCGCCTTCGTTGCGCGTCGTTCGCTTGGCGTCCGCGCAGTCGGCGGCGCGCTCCGAGCCGGCGAGATCGACGAGGCTGAAACGGCCGTAACTGTCGCCCGACTCGGCGAGGCGCAGCGTCAGCTGCAGCACCGCGTGCGAGCGCGACGAGTGCTCGTTGGCCGAGGTGGTGCCGACGCACCGGATCGCGTTGGCGGCGGATGTGAGCTGCGCGCGTGCGTGCCGCCGCGTGCATTCCCGCGCGCGTTTTGGCAACGCGGGCGCGGCGGTCACTTCAGCGTGAGCGTGCCACGGGGGCGGGAGTGCGGCGTGGAGATAGTCGCTGGCGCGCCCGGGCGGCGAATGTGGCGCGCGCGCGGCGCCCTTTGTGCGCGGCGCGCTTTGTGCGCACCTCGAGCAGATGCGTCAGCGAGTCGGGCACGACTTCTGCAAGGTCGCGTACTTGTACCTCGCCCTGCGCGTCCTCGAGCACGCGGCACGTGCTCCTGTTGCGCAGCAGGTCGTGCACGCCGCCGCAGTAGACCTGCGCGATAGCATTAGGCGGCGCGGGGTGGTGTGAGTGTGTGGCCACAGTGGGCGAAGGGGGTGCGCGGGGCGGTGCACTACCTCAAAGAAGGAAACTGCGAGGAAGAGAGCCACACCCTCCCTGCGCAGCAGCTCGAGCTGCTCAAAGCAATCGCGCACCGCGAGGTGGTACAGCCCAGCATCGTCCGGCCCGTCGAGCGCGCGGCTCGGTGCAATGGCGTCTGCGACAGCTCCCGCCGCGCCTTTGCCAAGCATCGTGTACCTGAGCGCGCACAGAACAGGAAGCGGTGCAGACACATGTAGGCAGGTTGCCGCGCGCGTGTGCGCGCGAGCGCTCCGTTGCCGCCTCCTCGTGCGCGCGGCCGCAACAATCTGCACGGAGACGCAGCTCATGCGCGGCGCGGCGCGGCGCGCCCCGCCAGCCTGTGCGGGCGCGCGCGCGTGCGCCGCGCCAACGTTTTGCCCGAGCCTGTCTGGCCGTAGGTGAAGCAGGTGGCGGAGCAGCCGTCAAACATGGCGGCGACGAGAGCGCCAACTGTCCGCTCATACAGCTCCTGCGTCGATGCCTCCTCGGAGAAGACATCGTCCACGTCAAACGCGTGCGACTCCATCGCCTTCTGCAGGTCGACGCGCGTCTTCGGCTCGTGCACGACGATGCGCCGCCCGCCAGGCGCGCACGTGACGGTGTCGTAGTCCGCGTTGGAACGCTCGTGTGCGAGCAGCGGCCGCTTGCGCACGACGACGCGGATGCGCTGCGCGTTGGCCGCTGCCGGCGGCGTCGCGCGCCCGCCGTGCATGTCGCCCGGCGCGCGCGCGCCGGCTGCGAGGTTTTGGCGGTACTCAGCGATCATCTGCTGGAACTCGGCTGTGCCGTCGTCGTCGGCGCGCGAGCGTCGCTGTTCCTCCACCGCCTCGCGCATCGCCTCGCGCCGCAGCCGCATCCGCTCGACCTCACGCACGCAATGCGACGGGGACGCGCTTGGCGCCGGCCGCGCCAGGATCTGCGCGGGCGCAGCGCGGACGTTCTCCTTGCCGCCGTCCCGCTCGCGCTCGCGCGGAGCCGCCGTCGCGTCAAAGATTGCGGCAAGCGGCTTCGCGTTGCGCGAGTCCAACCGCTGCCGCAGAGTCGACGGCAGCGCGTCGGCGAGCGTTGCCGACATGATGGGCGTCCCGCCAGCTGAGCGTTCAAACGGCCGTGGCGCGCAAAAACGCTGTCAGGTCAACGTGCATCTCCCACTCCCAGGCACTCTCACTGAGATCGTCTCCGCGGCTCTGGCTCGAGCCCCCGGGCAAGCTGTGAAAGACGGAAGGCAAGCGTTGCGCTCCTGGCCCTCGGCCTCGCACCTGCCGCGACGGGCTGTCGGCGTGTATCCGCCGGCCGGGCGGCCTCCGGCTTCGCCGACAAGCAAGCCCGCTCAGCTGGGTGGCAAGTCGGCGTCCGACATGCGCGAGCTGTTGCCGTGCTGAGTCGGCAGGACTGCCGGCTTGAGGATCGTGCCGGGCGCACCGCAGTTGGACACAGCGACGACGCCAGTGCGACCCATCTCCACGATCTCAAACTTGTCCATCAGCGCAATGAACGAGTCCACCTTGGCCGGGTGGTCGGCCAGCTTGATCAGCAGCTGTGTCGCCGAGACGTCGACGACCGAGCCGCGGAAGAGGTTTGCGAGCTCAACCACTTCTGAGCGCGTGCCTTCGCGGCCGGTCGTGTTCACCTTGATGAGCGCGAGGTCGATGAGCGCCGACGTCTCGGATGAGAGCTCGACAACCTCGCGCACCTGCACCATCGCCTCCATCTGCCGCCGCAGCTGGTCCAGTTTGCCGAGCGTGCCGGAAGACTGAATCGTCATCCGGCTCATGCCCGGCAGGTTGGTCGTGCCCTGCCGAGTGACGCGCGTGCGAGCCGAGAGCGGGCGGGAGCAGGCATGGTGGGAGCAGGCATGGTGTCGGGCGGGCGAACGACCGCATGTAGCGGGCGCGTGTGAGCGCACGGCCAGCTTCCACTCACCAGTACGCTGTGCGCACGCTAGGCGCCGGAGCGTGCACACCAGCGCGCAGCACGGGCGCGCGCGGCGCGGCGGCCGCGCGCACGACGACGAGCGAGTCAATGTTGAAGCCGCGCGAGGAGAAGAAGCCAGAAATGCGTGAGAGGACGCCCGGCTCGTTCACTACGAGCGCGGCGAATGTCTTGCGCATCGTGGGCTGCGCGGGCGCACTCCCAATCCACCGCCGGCCGGCTGGAGCCAACGCTCGGACCGCATGTGAGCGCGACATCATGGCTCCCTAATCCTCTTGTCACGTGCCACTGGCTGAGTGTGTGAGAGTTCACAAGTCGTTTGACAGGACAGAGTAGGCGTGCTCGCGCATTGCTCACCAATGCGCGCTATGCCTCATGTGAGTCGCAGTCGAATCGTTGCTGGCCATGAAATGCTTGAGTGCCACACTGACAAGGAGCGTGGCTGCACCTGGCCAGCCCCAACGCCGAGGGCCGTCGCACCGGGCTGACGCGCGGCGCGCGTGCGAGCGGCGCGTGCGCTGTGCGGAGGGCGCACGCTCCCAGCGCAGCGAACGCTCGATGCGATGCGGCGACGGGCGGCGACGAGCGCGCCCGGCGCATCCGAGCTGCGCGGCCGGGGTGTGCCCGCTCCGCCGGTGAGGCGGTCAGAGCGGGGGAGGCGCGAGCTTTGCGAGGCTAATCCTTGGCCGACTTCTTCTTGAGCAGCGACTTGTGGATGTGCGGGATGACACCGCCGCCCGCGATCGTCGCCTTGATGAGCGTGTCGAGCTCCTCGTCGCCGCGGATGGCGAGCTGGAGGTGGCGCGGGGTGATGCGCTTGACGCGAAGATCCTTGGAGGCGTTGCCCGCGAGCTCGAGCACCTCGGCCGTGAGGTACTCGAGGATTGCCGCAGAGTATACGGCGGCGGTCGCGCCGACGCGGCCCTTGGCCGTGACACGCTGCTTGAGGTGCCTGTGGATGCGGCCAACCGGGAACTGCAGACCGGCGCGCGACGAGCGCGAGACCGACTTCTTAGCCTTGAGCTTAGCCTCTCCCTTCACCTGCGCGCCTCGGCCGAAGGCGCGGGCGCGGCAGGGCGAGCGCGCACACGCGCGCGCGGCGCGACGCGCAGGTGATCTCGTGTCAGTCGCGCGCGCGCGGGCGGGTGCGGTGTGGCGCGGCGCGCGCGGCGCGCCGTGCGCGCGCGGTGTTTGGCGGCACACGCGCGCGGCGCGTCGACGCCGCGCGCGCCAGGGCGCACGTGCCGCTGGTGCGCGACCTCCGCGCGCACCTTTGACGACATGTTCAACGATCTTCCTGCTGGCTGGCTGCTGGTCTCTCGCGGGTTTTTTGAAGGGCTGTACTGGCCGATCATACCCGGACTGGACTGTCCGGGTGGAAGCGAAGCGGAGAAGCGCGTGGAGAACGATGTCCAGCTGAAGAATACAAGGATCATGCGCGGCGCCCTCGTGGTGCGACCATTTGCCGTGCTGTTCGCATGCACGCACAACGCATTCGCGGCATGTGCGCACGCGCACGTCGCCAGCGCGCGCCTCGTCGGCTCGCATGCGCGCCCGCCGCTCGTGCAAGGCGCGCCGCGGCAGGCTGTGCGCGCTACGGCCACGCCGCGCGCGACCGTGGCGGTGACGGCGGGCCGGGCGGCGCAGCTGCAGCTTTCGTCGGCCGTGCTCGACGGTCTCGATGACGATCAGCGTTCGGCCGTGCTCGCGCCGCTTGACTGCGTCGTGCGCGTGTCTGCCGGCCCAGGCTCGGGCAAGACGCGCGTGCTCACGCGGCGCGTGCAGGCGCTCGCCGAACAGCCGTCAGTGCAGCTGCGCTCAGTGCTCGCGCTCACCTTCTCCAAGAGGGCGGCAGGCGAGCTGCGCGAGCGCCTTGCCGAGCTCCTCGGCCATGAGCGTGCGGCGGAGATGAGCGCGTCCACGTTCCACCTCTGGTGCGCGCGCGCGCTGCACGTCGACCTGCGGCTGAGCGGCACAGAGTTTGAGGCGCTGGCTGCATCGCGGCTGCGCGAGCTGCACGGGCTCGAGCCGGGCGCGCCGCTCCCGCCCGACGCCGCCGACGCCGCGCGCCGCCTCGACTCGCAATTTTCGATCGCCGACAGCGACGAGTCGCGCCGCGTGCTCAAGCAGGTCGTGCCGTCGCTCAAAAAGGCGCTCGCGGCCGCGCACCCGACGATCGCGCTCGACGAGCTCGACTGGTCATCGGCGGCGCTGCTGCGCATGATCTCGCTGCACAAGTCGCGCCTCACCACGCCGCCCTCGTCCGCCGACCCGCTCCTGCCTCTGCTGCTCGCGCATTACGAAGAGCAGCTCCTCATGTGCAACGCGCTCGACTTTAACGACCTTTTGCACTATATGCGGCGCGCACTCGTCGAGCTGCCGCGCGCGGCGCAACTCGCACACGCGCGATGGGCGCATGTCCTCGTCGACGAGTGGCAGGATACGGACGGTGTCATGTACGCGATCATCAAGGAGCTCGCCGCGCCGCTTGCCGCGCCCGCGCCCGCAACGCCCGCACACGCCACGCCCACGCGCTCGCTCTTCGTGGTTGGCGACGCGGACCAGTCAATCTACCAGTCTCGCGGCGCGATGGCCTCCAACCTCGCCGCGCTTGAGTCTGACTTCGCCGCGTCCTTCTTGTCGTACGCGCTGCCAAATAACTACCGCTCGACTGAGGCGATCACGACCGTCGCTTCGGCCATCATCGGGCGCAAAGGCGCGACGCGCGCGGCGCGCACGCCGGCGGCGGCGGCGGCGATGGCGGCGCGGGGCGCGGTCGGCCCACCCGCCGCCGACCGGCAGGTCCTCGTCGTTGGAACGGACAACGACGACGAACAGCGCCGGTACGTTGCAGGTGCGATAGCGACGATCACCGGGCTCAGGGGTGCGCCCGGCACGGGCGCGGGCGGCAGGTGCGTGCCGCTCTCAGAGGTCTGCGTGCTCGGCCGGACGAGCCGCATCGTCCAATCGCTCGAGGCCGCCTTCATCGAGTGCAAGGTGCCGTACGTGCTCGTGGGCGGCACGGCCATGTTTGATCGCGCCGATGTGAAGGACGCGCTCGCGCACGTGCGGCTTGCGATCGGTGCGGGCGAGCTGGGCGCGCTGGAGCGCGCGGTGACAACGCCGCGCCGCGGCCTCGGCAAGAGCACGCTCGCGCTCCTCTCCAGCTGGATTGAAGAGGTCGGCGCCGCACGCGCCGCAAAGGGCGAGAGGCGACTGTGCCCGCGCGACTTCCTCCTCGCGCTCGCGCCGGACGCTGCGCTCGCCGAGCTCGCGGTGGTCGACAGCGAACTCGACGTAGCGGAGCTGCGCGCGCTGCGCGAGCGCAGCGCGCTCGCGCCGGGCACGATCACCAAGCTCAGCAAGTTTGGCGAGGTCGTTGCGCGCGCGCGCGCACGCGCGCTCGGCAGTGCGCACCTGGGCGACGCGATTGAGGCGATCGTCGAGGAGAGCGGGATGAAGCAGCACTTGATCGACCGCGTCGAGGTGGCCGTCGCGTCGGCCGAGGCGGCGCAGCGCATTGCCGCCGCCGCTGCCGCCACCGCCGCTGCCGCTGCCGCCGCTGCCGGCACGCGCGTCCTCGACGCGCGCGCCGTCAGCGCGCCTGACGGCGAAGATGGTGTGCTAGCGCACGCGGAGGACGAGCAGGCGGCGCTCGAGCGCGTGCTCAGCCTGGGCAATCTCGCGCGCGCCGACGGGCGCGAGCTCACGCCGCACATGGACGATGTGCTCACCTTCCTTGCAAGCGTCACTCTCGACAGCGGAGCATCGGACGGCGAACTCGTCGACGCCGTTCGCCTCATGACGCTGCGCCGCTCCAAGGGGCTCGAGTTCGAGGTGGTCTTTGTCACGCACTGCGAGGAGGGCACGCTCCCTTCCGGCGGCTGGGCTGGCGCGCCGCTCGACGAGGCCATCATGGACGAGGAGCGCAGGCTGATGTACGTTGGAGCGACGCGCGCAAAGTCGCGCCTCTACTTCACGTGGAGCAAAATTCGAACGGTCATTGGCAAGAAATCGGGCAAAGGCTTCGCGGTGTCCGGCGAGATCTCGCGCTTCCTCGCGCAGGCGCGCGTGCAGCTGCGATCCGCGCCCGGCGCCATCGCCTTCAAGAAGGTGGCATCTGCGCGGTCGGCGGCCGGCGAGCAGCCCGCGCGCAGGCCGAGCGCCGCGGCGTCCATGCGCGAGGAGAACGCGGCGAATCGCGCCAAGATCAAGGAGTTTGAGCGCCGCTACGGCTGAGGCGACAGGAGCACAGACTGTCATGCGGGAGGTTCGGACTGGGTTGTGCTACGGCCGGTCGCGTGTGCCGTCAGCGGGCCGCGCACGTGGGAGCCACGCCAGCGATGCCGGCTCACAAGTCGAGGCGCCACATGACGACGTGGCCCGGCACGACCTCGATCCGCGCCTTGCGCCAAGCGCGGTGCGCCGCCGCCTCCTGCACGTCCTCATCAATGTTGCGCAAATACTCCTCGATAAACGGCTCGCCCGACAGCATCATCGCCGACGGGCAGAAGGAGGGATCGATGTCGACGATGAGCACGTACTTGCGCGCGATGCGCATCGCGTTGTGCAGCACCTTGCGCCGCGCACCCCTCGGCATCTCGTGCATGCCGTACATGACAGTCGCGACGTCGAACGCCGCGTCTTCGCCCCACGTCTCTGCGTTGCCCTGGACGAATATGGCGTCGGGGCGGTGCAGGCGCGCCATCGCGAGCATCTGTGCGCTCGTGTCCACGCCAGTCGCGCCCTTGGTCGCCGAGAAGGCCGTCCCGCAGCACAAGTCGACGACGCGGAGGTCGGGCGCGATCGTCTTGTGGATCTGCGCGCGCGCGTCGACGCCCTTGTACGCGACGCGGTCGATCAGATGGGTGAAGAGCGGTGCGACAGCGGCGTGCAGCCCGCCGAGGATGCCCGCGTTGCCGAGGTTGTGGATCCGCGGGTCGGACCAGTAGGGCGGCGGCGGCGAGCCGGTCGACGTGAGCGTCTCCGTCTCGACCGGCGTCGGCAGCGGCGGCCACGACTCCGTCGTGAAGGCCGACGGGCGTCCGGTCGTAATTTTAGGGGTAGGAGCGCGAACGGGCTGCGGCCGCGCCGGATTCGCCTTGCTCCGCGCCGGCACGACGAGCGAGAGCGCGCACAGGAGGAGGACGGCTTGCATCTCACAACGGGCGGCCGGCCGGCTTCGTAGATCGAACCGGCGTTTTGGACTTTTTGCGGCTTGCCGCCGAGGCTCTTTGAGCTGTGTCGACGGAACTTGCCCCTCTGACGCTCTCATGATCAGTTTGGTGGGTACGGGATGAGATTGAAGCTTTGTTCGACTCCCGCCACCGGCTCAACGTTGGCGGGAGCCGATTGGCCGCCTTCACCCAATCAGGTTCGGCGGGCGCGTGTGCGGTGCAGTCTTGGCCGCGCGCGGTGCAGCACTCGGCCATCCACTAGTGCGCAGCCGCGCGGCGCTCACGGCGCGGCGCCGCCAGTCATGAGCCCAGCCGCGCCGCCGACGGCAACGGCGGGCGTGCCGGCCGCGGGCCAATCGAAGATGACGACGAGCGCCGTCACGTTGTCCGCCGCGCCGTTTTTCAGCGCGCTCTTGACGAGGGCGCGCGCGCACTCGCGCGCGAGCGCGCACCCGTCGGGCGGCGCGCAGCGCAGGGTGTGGGCGCCAGCGGCTGCGCGCGCGACCGTCGCGCGCACGTGGTCGTCGACGCAGCGCACCACCTCGTCGTCCGAGAGGGCGTCGTAGAGGCCGTCCGAACCGAGCACGGCGAATTTATCCGCCTCGCTCAGCCGGATCGCAGCGACGTGCGGCTCGACGGAGATCACGGCGGCTGGCGCTGCTGGCGGGGAGGAGGACGGCGGCACCGCCGCGCCGCGCGCGAGCGCGCCGCTCCGCGCCCTGCACGGCGCCACCGACGCGCCGCCGTCGGCCGCGTCGCCCGGCACGGCGGCGGTCGCCGGGCTGGCGCGCGCGCGCTTGCGCACCGGTTGCGCGGGTGCGGCCGTTGGCGCGGCGAGTAGGCAGGCGGGCACACCGGCAACCGAAATGCGCACCGCGCGCAGCGTCGGCGGCGACGACGGCGGAAGCTGCGTGGGTGCGCTGAGCGCGGCGCGGACGGGCGGCGGGGCGATCGGCATGGCGCACAGCCGCGGCGGCGGGTGCGTGCGGCGCGCGTCCTTGAGCGGCACGTCGCCGAGGCAGCGGCTGACGGAAAGCGACATGCGGCAGCCCTCGACACCGACGCGCCCTTGGTGCACGCGCCCGCCCGCTGCGAGAATCCGGCCGCGCTCGGCCGCATCTGTCGGCCTGTGGTCCCTCGAGAGCCGCACGGCCTCGATCGGCGCCGCGCTCGCTGCGCGCGACGGCGAGCGCGAAGGCCGCCGGCCGCCGACCGACTGCGCGGCCGGCGTCCGTCCGAGCACGCAGCGCGAGTCGCCAATGTTGGCCACGAAGAGCGCCGGTGCGAGGTGTGACGGCGGGCGCGCGCAGGTGCGCGCGCGCGCGCGCACGCCAAGCGGAGGGCGCGCGTCGCGCTCGCCGCCCGCGCCCGTGCAGCCGTCGAACGCGCGTGCCAAGCCTACGCTCGACGGCGAGCTGCGCGTCGCGCGCGGAGAGTTGCGCGGCGTGATGCCATCCGTGCGCGCCGCTAGCGAGCAGCGAGGTACACCATCGCCGCCGCAGCCATCGCCGCCGCCTTCACCGCAGCCGCCATCACCGCCGCCGCCGCTCCCGCCGTCGCCGCCGGGCGCACAGGCACTCGCGTGCACTCTAGCGTCGCAGCCGCGCACGAGTGCGAGCAGCACAGTGGAGCCATCGTGGAGCTTGTCGCGGCGGGCCCACGCGCAGAATGACTCGTCCACCTCGCGCAGCGCGGTGCATGCCGCGCGCTCAAACGCGCTGCCCGCGAGCGGCGCGTCCCCCGTGCCCGCCGTAGCGCCAGCGCCCACGAAAGCTGCGCTGGGCGGTGACGCGCAGAGCTCCGGCGAGGAAAGCGCAGCGCCTGCCGGCTGCGGCGCGTTCGTGCTGCACGCAAGCAGCGCCGCGCTGCCGATACCGCGCACACTGGCGCCGCGTGCGCCCGCGGCGGCGGCGGCGGCGACCGAGGATGGATTCAGCTCGGCGGCACAGTTGTCACCGTAGCCCTCACCCTCGCACACGTCGCCCTTGGCCTCGTCCGCGCCCGCGCGCATAGCGCTTGCGAGCATGCGCGGTAGATGGCACGCGGCGTGCTGCGCCGCGCGCAAACCGCCGTGCCCGTCGAAGAGAAGCGCGAGCGCGCCCGAGAGCAGTGCGCACTCGTCGAGCGCGTCGTCCTCGACCGCCGCGCCCTCCGGCTGGCGCTCGGCGCATGGCGAGCCGTCCGTGCTCGGGCAAAGATCAGGGCACACGGCCGCGCCCCGCGTGGCGGACGCTGTCGCCGAGCTGCGCCCGGCGCACGTCGGCCAATTGGGCAGCACGATCGCCAAGTCCTCCTGGTAGGGCCGCCGGCCAATGTCGCTCGCGGAGCCAAAGAAGGCCAACGGACGTGTGCGCCGGCGCATCGTGAGCTGCGGACGGTGGCCGGGCGCGGGCGGCGAAGGAATGCAGGCGAGTAGGGCGGCGGGCGGCTCGCGCGGCGGCGGAGGCTCGAAGGGTGCCGCTGGCCGAGGTGCGGCGACCGCCGCAACGGCCTCCGCCCCGACAGCGAGAAGCGCCATTTCGGGCCGAAAAGGAGGTCCACCTTTTCGCGCCGAAAAGGAGCGGCTCGGGCCGCGCGCGCGGCGCGCAAGGCGGCGGCGGCTAGGGTGGTGGCGTTGTCAACCGCGCTCACGCTCACACCGCGTCTTTTCACGCCTGGCTGGTGAGATGTGTGAGCTCGTGCAACCCCTCGGCGCAACCTGTGCCAGTTGCGTGCTTGAGGACAGCGCGCACGAGTCCACGACGCTGACAACACACGGCCCACGGGTGGTTTTGAAAACCTCGGAAGACGTCTTTGAGAGAAGAGACTGTGATCATGAAAAGGTTGGCTCGGTCGATGGCCGCGAGCGGCCCGTTTGGCGCTCCGACGATCGGCGCGCAATCGAGTGGAACACCTCTACAAGGCGCGTGTCACACCGCGCGTGCGCGCGCGCACGCGCACACACCGAGGGCTCGACGCCCTGTAACGCTCCCCTACCGCCAAGCGGTCGTGGACGTGCACGCGCGCGCGCGTCAACTTTCGCCGCACTTTCGCCGCACGTGCCTCATACCCTGGCTGTGCGCGTGCGTGCACAGGTGCAGATGATTTGGCCCTCAATGCGTCCACTTCTTCGTGTGGCGCGGCCGCGCTGCCGGCAGCGCGCGGAATCGGCCAGCCAGCGGCACCCGGCGATGGCGGCCGTGCTGATGCGGCGGCGCCGATTCTACCGTCGCATCCGTTTGCGATCGGCGGCGCGCCAGCGGCAGGTGGCATTTGCGCGGGCGCGCGCGCGTTTGGCGGTGGCCATGGCGCAGAGCCAGCTGCTGGCGCGGCCGACACATCCGCTGCTCTTGGCGCGGCGAAGGCTGGCTTCGGCGCCGAGGCAGGCATGGCGAGCGGTCCGGCGCGGTACGAGGAGATCGGCGAGCGCTCCGCTGGCAGACGAATGCCCGCCGGCTCCAACGCGCGGAGTCATCCACCTCCAGCAACGCTCCTTGACCTGCGAAAGGGGTATCCATTATCCAAACCCGCACGAGGCGCCTCGCGAGGTGCTCGCGTCCGCGCTCGCTGCGACTGCCGCGCGCTGCGCCTCTGGAGATTTTGACTTTGCGTACGCGCCCGAGCGCGGGTGCGCGCGCTACCTCAGCGCCCTCGCTGCTTTCCTCGACGAGGCCGAGCCAAGCGCGCCGGTAATGCCCGGCTGGCTGTTTGCGACCGGTGGCTGCTCGCACGGACTTGAATTGCTTGCGTCCGTCCTTTGCCGACCGGGCGACGTTGTCGTCTGCGAGGAGCCGACTGTGCGTTGGCTCGTGCTGAGCGGCGCGCGCGCGCCTCACGTGACGCACGGCCCACCTCTCGCCGCGCCCCGCGGCTTTTCCTGCCCATGCCCGTCGCCACCACGCGCGCGCCCCCACACTGCCCCAGTACTTCCTCGCGGGGCAGATCTGGCGGGACCACGGCCTTGAAGTGCAGGCGATCGGCTCGGACGGCGAGGGGCTGCGAGTCGACTCGCTCGCGCACGCGATCGAGCACGAGGGCCTGCGGCCCAAACTTGTCTGTGAGACAGCTGCGCACGCGCCGCGGCTGTGCACCTGCTCTTGCGTATATGCACCTCTGCTCGCCGCTCTCTCCTTGGCTCACGCTTGAGCTCATTGTTCCCCGGAGCCTTCCGCCTCGCCCGCCTCGCCCGCCCGCCCGCCCGCCCGCCCGCCCGCCCGCCCGCCGACCCGCTCGCCCATCCGCCGCAGACACGGTGTCGTCGTGCGCCAACCCGTCGGGAGCAACGATGCCGCACGCGCGCAGGCTCGCCCTTGCACAGCTCGCGCGCCGGCATCGGTTCTGGGTCGTGGCGGACGAGGCATATCACCTGCTGCGCTGGGCGCCCGAGGGTGACGAGGCGGACACCGGGCGTCCGGTGCGCATGGTTGCTCATGACTGGGAGTACGCAAGCGCTGCGCGCGGGGCTTCTGGCGAGGACGGCCTGACGTCTGGCGGGATCGTCTCGGTGAGCTCGTGGTCCAAGGTGCTCGCGCCGACGCTGCGCATCGGCTGGATCGAGGCCAGGCCGAGCGTCGTTGGCGCGCTCGCGCGCAGGGGCTACGTGTTCTCGGGCGGCAATCCGGCCGGCATCTCCGCCGAGGTTGTCGCCGAGGCGATCCTGAGCGGCGGCGCTGCGCAGCACATGCGCGGGCTGTGCGCGGCGTACGCCAAACGGTGCGCAGCTCTCTGCGCGGCCGTGCGCGCGTCCGAGGCCGGCCTGACGCTCCGTGTGCCGTGCGGCGGGTACAGCGGCGGGTACTTCGTGTGGGTACGGCTGCCGCCGTACGCGGCTGACAGCGAGGCTGTTGAGGAGGCGGCGCTTGAAGCTGGCGTCGCCGTGCTCGCAGGCACGCGCTGCTCCGCTCGCGCGCGTGGCGTGACAAACAGCTCAGAGTGCGATGGCGCGGAGCTGAGCAGGCACGTGCGGCTTTGCTTTGCAATGCTCAAGGGCTCTGAACTCGAGGAGGCCGTGCGCCGGCTGTCGCGCGCGACGCTTGCCTCGCCCGCCTCGAGCACGCGGTGTCCGACGTGGGGCACCACGTGCTCGGGTTGAGAAAGCGACTGCTCATCCTTGGAGGCCATCACGCCTTTTTGAGTTTACGGCTCGTTACAATCGCCGAAGGGCGCCATGCGCTTCTACACCGTGGTGGTGCGCGGGGAGATGGGAGCGGACAAGCAGGTGCGCATACCGCGGCGCACGCCGGCCGGCGCGACGCCCCGCTTCGTGCCCGTGCGCGCCCTGCGCGCTCACGCGCGCGCGCCCACGCAACGTGCCTCGGCTCTTAGTTTGTGCTGCTCTCAAAGGACCTGCCCGCCTCCTTCCAGCCGTACCGCTCGGCCGCGCAGTTCGCTGCGGCCGACGCGCCACCACCGCTGCTGCCACCCGCGCACAGCCTGCCACGCGCAGCGTCAATGCCCCGTCTCGGCTTGTCGTCCTCAACGCTGCTCGAGCCGACCGCCGCGCACCACCAACGACAGCAAATGCCCGCGCACGTCTCGCTTGCGACGATCCAACAGCTCGCGGAGCAACAGCGCGCGCGTGCGCTCGAGCGCATGTCGCACGACCCGTTCGCGCGCGCATTCTCACGCGAGGAGCCGACGCGCGTACTCGCGTCGCGCCGCGAGCACGTGCGCTCACGCCTGGCGAAGGACAAGGCGGACGAGGCGGCATGGCTGCGCGAGAAGCAGCGCAGGCGCGGGGGGCCCACGGTGCACGCGCCCGGCGAGCGGTCACGCGCCGAGCTGCTCGAGGCCTCGTATGACCCAAGCCGGCTGCCCGCGCCCATTCCCGCGCTCCTCGACTTTGCAAAGCTCGACGGTGGCGCGGATGCGCCGCCCGGCTCGCCGGCCGGCCCGCACACCGTCAGCTCGTTGGAACGGCAACGCCGAGCGGCGATGCTCAAGCTCTTCACCGAGCACGAATACAAGATGCGCGCGGTGCAGAGCGTGCGCGCGCCCAAGCGGTACGTGCCGCCGCCCGTGCGCGGGCTCGAGGCCGACCGGCTTCAGCTCGAGAAGGATAGCACACGCCTCATGCGCAAGCTCATTCTGAGACCGCGCAGCCACACTTTTGAGTGAGTCTTAGAGAGCACGGAAGGCGGGCGCTCAGGCGGAGCCGCAAAGGCCGTCAGCGCCTGCGGTAGTCTTTGGGCTGCGCGCTCTTGAGGCCCAGCTCGCGTATGCCGCGCCGCTCGGACGGATCGCGCTGCTGCGCCGCGCGCTCCTTCTTCGCCTCGAGTTGCTTGCGCCTCGCGAGTGGGATGAAGGTCATCTCGGCCGAGCCGCGTGCCGAGCCGCTCACACGGATCTCGCCCGCCGCCTCCGCTACGGCGAGCTGCTTCTCAAAGGACGGGCCCGCACCGCGTGGCTGTGTCGCCGAGCGTGCGCGCTGCGACACGTCTGCGCCAGCGAGGCCGCCCTCGATGGCGACCAGCCGACGTTCGCTCACGGCCGGCCGGACGGGCGTGGCGCGGCGGCCGCTCGCGCGCTGCTCGCCAGCCTCGTCGCCGCCGCCGTCGTCGTCGTCGTCGTCACCGTCGTCTGCATCGCCGTCATCGTCGTCCGCGTCCGACTCGCCCCCCTCCGCATCTTCGTCCGATTCGCCCTCCTCCGCCATCCGCTCGGCGAGCGCGCCGCGCGCGACGCGCGTCGAGCCGGGCCGGTCGGCCTTGCCACCGTGCAAGATCTTGTACTCGGCGGCGTCCTCGTCGATGGCAAAGTCCGGGTCCGAGAAGAGCCCACCGAAGCGCGTGTCGGAGAGCAGGCCGGCCGCGCCCTCGCCCGTTGCCGCCTTCTTGCGCGCGCGGTTGGACAGCCCGTCGCCAGACTGCAGCTTGGCGGCGAGCTCCGCGTTGACCGCGGGCGGCGCGGCCGCGCGCGCCTTGCGCACGGGCGCGATGCGGCCTGCCGTCGCCTCCTCCACCTGCGGAGCGCGCGCGGGCGCGAACGCGGTCGGCGCGGCGCGCGCACACGTCGTGAGGCGCGGACGGCGGGTTCAGGGGGCGAGCCGCGGCGGCAGCGCGCGCCGGGCGTGGCACGAGCGCGCGCCTCGCCTTTTGCTGGATGCGCTGCTGGCGCCACTCCTCGTACGCAAACGGCTGCGCGAGCGCCTGCGCCTTGGCGTGCAGCCGCGCGTCGACGAAGAAGCCGTGCATGTACGCGCGCAGCAGGTTGGTGCCAATCAGCGAGGCGAGGCCGAGCTTATCAAGGTCCGCACGCGTGACGAAACGGTAGTCGTCGTAGAGCTCGCCGGCGCTGGCGTTGCCCGCACCGGTGCGGTCCGTGGCCTCCTCGAGCTCCTCCGTGAGCGAATCGAGGAAGGCGCACCAGCGCGGCGCGGGCCCGAGCGCGGGCGCGAAATAGACGCCGAGCTGCGGCTGCTCGAGGGCAAGGAGCATGAGTCCGGAGGAGGGGCAGAGGGCGAGCTCGTTGATGTCGGCAGCGGGCTCGATCGTCGTCACCGCGAGTCCGTCCTCCCGCCGCCAGATCCGCACCGCCTTGGCGTCCGCCGAGACAACGACATGCTCGGACGCCGCCTCTGCCGCCGTCGCAAACGCGATCGAGCGGAGCGGCAGCCCGTACCGATGGTCCTTGTGCAGCAGCGGGCGGTGCATGCGGATGTCGTAGAGGAGGATGTGGCCACCCGCGAGGCCCACGCCGAGCACCAGTCCGCCTTGCTCGAAAGCGAGCGCCGTCACGCCGCTCACGCCGCGCTGCCCGCCGCCCGCGCCGCCGTCGGCCGCGCCGCCACCGAGCGCGCCGTCGGGCAGCGCCGCGCCGCAGTCCGCCAGCCCGAGCCGCGCGGGCGCGCGCGGGTCGAGGCACTCGACCACGCCGTCCTCGCCACCGACCGCGAGCATCCCGTGCGCGCTCGACCGCGCGAGCACGTTCACCGCCGCGCAACCGGTCGACAGCGGCTCGCGGAAGCGCCCCTCGGCGAGGTTGAGCCGCCAGACCTCGGGGCCCGCGCCGGCGCAGAGCAGGTCGCACGTGGCGGGCTCGTACTGCAAGTCGCGGCCAAAGGACGGGATGCGCGTCTTGAAGTGCACGCCGTACTGGGCGTGCAGCTCAACCGTCCGGTCCGCGCGCAGCAGCGCGACCTTGCGGTAGTCGTCCGAAAGGATCTGGAACTGCACGAGCTCGGCGTCAATGTGTCGCTTCACCTTCATCGAAAGCTGGCGCAGCTCGTAGATGCGGAGCTGCGGCGGGTAGCAGCCAGTCGCCATGAAGTACTCACCGTCTGCCGAGAAGCGCGCGCGCTGGCACGCGCCCGGGAAGTCCAGGTCCTGCAGCACCTCGACGTGCCGCGTGCTCCCCTGCGCGCCCGGCCGCGCGTGGAGCCCGCGCTTGGCGCCGACCTTTGCCCTGTCCGCTGCAAATTGCGGAAGGCGCGCGCCGCCTGCGAGGTCGTACGTCTTCACATTGTTGAGCGACGAGACTTGGATGAGCGACATCGGATGCGTTGCCGACTTGGTTTACGCGACAGTGGACGGCATCGTGGCGGGTTGCACGTGGGCGCCCACTCACAGTCTCGGACAGCCGACACGGCAGAGGTCAAGCAGGCAAGCTGAGAGTTCTGGCACGACGTCCTCGAGTCGACAAGGACACCTACCGCGCGTTTGACAGGCTCGTAGGCCGCAAATGCGCGCCCTTGCTCTTCACGAGCGCGCAAGCAGCTCTGGCGTCGGGCGCCTGCGGCGTGAGCCGCGGGCGACAGCACGTCATCGGGACCGACATCAACGTGAACGTCCCTGCGGGCGCTCGCGCACTGCGAAGCGCTCCGTACAGACCCGCAGTCTCGCGCAGCTTCGCGCAACCGCGACAAAGCTCGCGCTCCGGCTCCCAGAGCCGGCTTGCCGCCACAGCTCGCCTTGGCTTGGCCGACCCTGCGCGGGCGCCGAGGCGTCGCGCCGAGCGCGCGCGAGCGCCTGCGCCACCGCCGATGTCCGTTGTCTGCGACCGCCCTGCCGCAATGATGTGCCGCGCCGCCCGCGCGAGCCCGTGCGCGCCGCCCGCACCCGCCGCCACACTGCCGAGCGTGGCCGGCTTGGCGGCCTCAAAATTTGGTGAAGGCCTTGGTGCTGCCGACGGCCTTCTTGATGATCTTAATCACGTTGAAGCGCACCGTCTTCGAGAGCGGGCGGCACTGGCCGACGAGCACCTGGTCGCCCGGCTGCACGCGGAAGCACGGCGAGCAGTGCGCGGGAAGCGTCTTGTGCCGCTTCTCGTACCGGTGGTACTTGCGAATGTAGTGCAAGTAGTCGCGGCGGATGATGATGGTGCGGTCCATCTTCGTGGTCTTCACCGTGCCCGAGAGCAGCCGACCGCGGATCGTCACGTTGCCCGTGAAAGGGCACTTCTTGTCGACATACGACATCTCGGACGCCTCCTTGGGCGTCTTGATGCCGAGGCCGACGCTCTTGACGTACCGCAGGTCCTTCTTGCCCACCTTCTTCTGCAGCACACGCTTCGCACCCAGGAAGATCGTGTCCTGCTTCTGGAACGCCGTCTTGTTCTGGTCGGCGACCACCACCGCGCCCGCGCCCGACATGGTGCTCTGCCTTTGGGGGAGAGCGATGGAGCGCGCAGCACGTGACAAGCTGGTCCGGAGAAGGGAGAGAGTTTTGAGTCCGGGAAGTCTCCGCTCCTTTTCGAAATCAAGACTATTAGACTGATCTTGTGACTAAAAAGTAAAAACTGCTTGTCTTTTCCAGCATTTACACGAACGACGCATTTACGGCGCTCACGGCTCACGTCGAGGCAGCCGGCAGCACGGTGCGGCTGGCGCCCCGGGGCGGCGGCACGTAAAGCCCGCTCGTATGAACGCCGCGCGACTTGCCCGCTCGGCGTGCCGCGCCTGCGCTCAGGCGTGGAGCGCACGCCACTGCCTCGCGCGCTGCGCGCAGTGGAGGCGGCGGCGGCGCGCCGCGCGCCCCGCAGCCGGCTAGGGCGGCTGCTCACAACGCGAGGGAGCAACGCTGCGGCATTGGCCCAGCGCGCGCGCAAAATGCTGCGAGGGCGGCAGCCGCCGGCAAGGCGCGCCCTTGGCATCGTGGGCGCTCCCTTGGCAGTTGAATTCATATGTGGAGGTTCGTATTGCGCGCCCCTTGGCATCAGACGTGTTCTCGGATCAAAGTGCCGTCCAAACCTTCGCTTGCGACGGCTGCGCCCTCGCGCTCTGCTGGCCGCGCTCCGCGCGCCCCGCCGCCCCTGCCCATCGACTGCGCCGGCACCGCGAACAACGTACTTTTCGCCCCGGTCGGTGGGTTTGGGGGTGGCGGGGCGCGCGCGCACGGCCGCACGAGCGACGGCGGCGTGGCCTTCTCTACGACGAAACCTTCGCTTGCGACGGCTGCGCCCTCGCGCTCTGATGGCCGCGTTCCGCGCGCCCCGCCGCCCCTGCCCATCGACTGCGCCGGCACCGCGAACAACGTACTTTTCGCCCCGGTCGGTGGGTTTGGAGGTGGCGGGGCGCGCGCGCACGGCCGCACGAGCGACGGCGGCGTGGCCTTCTCTACGACGAAACCTTCGCTTGCGACGGCTGCGCCCTCGCGCTCTGCTGGCCGCGCTCCGCGCGCCCCGCCGCCCCTGCCCATCGACTGCGCCGGCACCGCGAACAACGTACTTTTCGCCCCGGTCGGTGGGGTTGGGGGTGGCGGGGCGCGCGTGCGCGGCCACGCGGCCAGCATCGCGGCGCTTGCCACGCTGGCGGCCGGTGGCGGTGCGCTTCGCCGCGGCGACAGGGGGCTGCGACGCGGCGGGGAGGGCGGCGGCTCGCTGGCGGCGGGCGTCGCGCTCTGCAGCGGCGGCGGGCGGCTTGGCGACGTGGCAGGCGGCGGCTCGGGGGTGGCGGTCGTCGCCGACGATCTTCGGGCCTCGGCGTGCGCGTGCGCGTCGGCCGGTGGTGTGATTGACGGCAGCCACCGGTGCGGCGGCGCGCGGGCGGCGGCGCGCGGTGGCTAGGCGCGTGTGGGCCTTTGGGCCTGCTCCGCCTGGCGCCTCGCTGCGCACTTCCTGACCCCATCTGTTGACCCGTCGGAAAGCGTCGTTAGTATAATGACGTTTCTGCCTCGTGCTTGGCGCGGGCCAATGAAAATCGTGGAATCACGCTGGACACGTTCGCCCGTCCAGCAGAATGCCCGAGAACTACCAGGACCAGTTCTTGAGTCTCGCGGGCGAGGGCGAGCGGCGCGGCACGGACGGCGGGCGCAAGCGTCGGCCGCGCTTCTCTGCTTCGCAGATCGATGCGCTCACCCGCGTCTTCGACGAGACGCCCTCGCCCAAGAAGTGCGTCGTGCAGGCGCTCGCCGCCGAGACGCGCCTCTCCGAGCACTCGGTCAAGATCTGGTTCCAAAACCGGCGGCAGCGCAGCTGGGCGAAGAAAGACGCGGCGCTTGCACTGATCACGCTCAACGATTCGCGCGAGAGCGCTACGCCGCCTCGCACGCCCACGCCGGCGGCGCATATGACAAATGTCGCGCAACTGCGCGAGCACCCGCAGCTGCTCATCCCACCCGCGATTTGCACCGGCGCGATCGCCGTCGGCCAAACGCTCTCGCCTCTTTCGCTTCCGTCCTCGCCGCACAGCGTCAGCAGCATCTTCGCGCCGCACTTGGTCGCCGTGGACCCGTTGCTAGGCGCTCACGCGCACGTTTTCGCCAATTTTGAACTGAGTGGCGGCGACGCGCACGACGCCGCACGCCCGCCGGCCTACTACGAGGTGCGCTACGTTGTGCACGCCGTGTGAGCGCGCGCCCCGCGCCACGCCGCCC
Organism: Diacronema lutheri; assembly: GCA_019448385.1. Taxonomy (NCBI): domain Eukaryota; phylum Haptophyta; class Pavlovophyceae; order Pavlovales; family Pavlovaceae; genus Diacronema; species Diacronema lutheri. Next base: position 646,142 of record JAGTXO010000013.1, read on the forward strand.
GTCGGCTTGCCGCGCGCGAGGGCGCCACTCCATCTCGGCGCTCTCGCCACCGTCCTTCAGCCCGTGTCCGTCCTGTCCGTGTCCGTCCTGTCCGTCTGACCTGCCCAGCCCGACGCGCAAGCACGCGAGTGCGTCGCGCCTCGCCCGCATGAGCGGCGAGGCCGACCGCGCTGTCGGCTGGGCGCACTGCCATGAGCGCTTGTCACGCGCGCCTCATGTCTGTACAACAGCCATAGTCACAAAAACATGACACCCTAGAGCGGGGCAGTATAGATGGTCAAGCCAAATCCGATCAGGGGCACGATCGCGCCCCGAGTGCAGCGCGGGCCGTTCGGAAGGACGTCCTTGTGAGGGAGCTCTTCGCGTTTGGCGAGCGGGGGAGCACGACGCGCAGCGTTGCTGCGGCGGCGTGCGGGCGGCGAGCAGCGGTCGGGCTGCTCGCGACGAGGCCGGAGCAGACGGCGCCGTGGCCGCCGGCGCAGGTGACGCGCGCCGACGAGCCGTAGCGAGCGTCCGTGATCCGCACGGCGGTTGGAGCGGGCCGGCTGGTGCGGCGCGCTCGGCCACGGGTGGCGGCGTGCACGGTCGTGCCGCGCGCGGCACGCGTCGCCAGCCGCGCGCGACCTGGGCAGAGCCCGCAAAGCGTCGACCGCTGCGCGGCTCGGCCGTGCGTCAACGCCGGCCGCGCTTCGGCCCGCGCGCGCTGCCGCCGCCGGCACTGGCGCTGGCAGCTCCGCGGGCGGGGGTGCGGGCGCGAGAGCCGCCGCCGCCACCGCCGCCGCGCCCGCCGCCGTCGTCGCCACCGCCGTCGCCGCCGCCGCCTCCCCCGCCGTCATCGTCGTCGTCGCCGCCGCCGCCTCCGTCGCCGTCGCCGTCGCCGTCGCCCTCGCCGCCGCCGCCGTCGCCGCTGCCATCGTCGTCGTCGTCGTCGTCGCCCTCGTCGTCGCCCTCGTCGTCGCCGTCGCACTCGTCGTCGCAGTCGTCGCCCTCGCCGTGCACCATGCGCTCCTCACGCTCCCACACCTCGCCGCGCGCCCACCAGGCGAGCACGAGGGCAAAGCGCTCAGGCGTCGACGTGGTGTCGCGCCCGGCCGCGTGCGCCGCCATGTCGTGCACGTCGTAGAAGATGTTGCGCGCGGCGTTGTAGTCGCGGTGCACGGGCTTCTTGCCGCCGTTGCACGCCGGGCAGATGACGAGCGCGTGCACCGTGCGCGTGCCGCCCTTTGCCACGGGCAGGCGCGGGTTCTGCGCGAGCTCCGCGCCGCAGCGCTGCAGCCTGCCGCCCTTGGCGAGCCGCGGCATCGAGCAGTGCATCGACGTGTACGGCTCGGGCACGAAGACGGCCGCGACGCCGCGCCGCCGCAGCTCGCGCAGCAGCCCCACCTGGAAGGCGGGCGGCGCGCCCTTGGGCTGCGCGCCCTTGTGGTCGCGCAGCCACTTGCCCACGCACACGAGCAGCCGGTCGCGCGTCACGCCGTCGACACAGTGCGCCGCGATGAGCGCCTCGGCGACGCGCGCCGCGTTGGACCGCCCGCCGCTGTCGCGCCGCCAGCGCTCCTTCCGGCGCGCCGGCGCGTCGTACACGTGCTCGGCGGCGCGCTCGCGCACCCGCGCGCTCTCGCGGTGGAAGGCGTGGAACTCGCCCTCGCCGAGCACCTTGGCGCTGTGCGCCTCGCCAAGCCGCGCCTCGTCCGCCTCCACGCTGAACTCCTCGCCGCGCCCGTCCTTGCGCACGCGCCGCCGCGCCGCGTTGGTCTTGGCCGTCTCGCGCGCAAAGCCCGCGGCGCGCGCGCGCGCGCGCTGCGTGAACTGCCGCCAGACGGCCGCCCGCCCGACGTGCGCAGAGTAGGTGGTGATGTTGCCCATGTTCGGGTCGGCCGCGACGACGACCGCCGCCTCGACGTCGATCGCCCGCCGCAGCTCGGAGCCGAGCGCGACGGCGATGCGCCCGTCCGGCCGGCGCCAGCGGTGCAGGACGCCCGAGCCGCCGGCCGGCGCCTGCGCCTTCGGCACGAGGACGGTCCCGACGGCGTGCACGGCGACGCCATCTGTCACCACCGACTTGACGGGCTGCCGGCCCGGGAGCGGCACGCGCGGCAGCGGCGCGAGGCCAACCCACGAGCGCCGCGCGTGCCACGGCAGATCGGCCGGCGGCCGCTCGCGCCCGGCGTAGTCGAAGACGCGGTTGGAGATGTCGAAGCGCGTCGCAAAGACCGCGTACCTGACGCGCACGTCCGACATCGGCGGGGTGTTGCCGTTTGTGCCTGTCCACTTGATCGGCTCGCCATCGTGGTCGCGCAGGTCCAGCGCCTTGAGCCGCGCGCGCAGCTCCTTGCGCTCGTCATCCGAAAGCGTCACCCAGATGGCGCTCGCGGCGAGGCGCACGTTGCGCGGCACCTGCGCGCAGCGCGCGGCGCGCGAGCGCGCGGGCGCGTGACCAACCTGGCCGCGGGGCGGCGCGCACGGCGGCGGCGCGCGCGCTTGGGCGCTCGGCGGCGGCAGCGGCAGCCACGCCTCGCGCGCACATTGTGCGTGCGCAGCGGCGCCACATTGTACCGCGGCGGCCGTCCGGTCAGCTGCGTGTGGATGTGCGCGAGCCGGCAGAGCAGCGCCTGCCCCTCGGCCACGTGCTGCAGGGTGCGGATCTGCACGAGGAAGTAGCGCGTCGTGTGCCGGTCGTAGTTCCACCTTTTCGTGGGCGTGCACTTGTAGTCGATCTTGTGGAGGACCATGTCGGGCAGGTGGCGGTCGAGCGCGGCGGGGCAGCCGACGCGCGCGCCCTCCACGTCGCCGCGCAGCAGCCGCTCGCACAGCTCGCGCACGCGCGCGTTTCGCTGCATCTCGGGCAGCGCGACGAGCGCCTCGTCGCGCTCGACTGCCGCGCGGACGACGTCGCGGAGCAGCCCGTTCACGACGCGCGATGGATGCATCAGGCACGCGGTGGACACCTGCGTCGCCTCCGCCTCGAGGATCTCCGTGAGGCCCACCGCGCAGACGGGCTGGACGCCCTCGGCCATCTCGCCGACGGCGCGCGCCGTCGCCGCCTTGGTCTGCGCGGCGGCTTGCTCGGCGGGCTTGCCTCGGGGCGCTGCACCGTACGTGCTCTCGTCCTTGTGCCAGCCGATGGCCGAGAAGATCGCACGGACGGTTCCCTTGTCCATCGTGGTCGACGTGTGCACGCTGGTCGACGGGCCGCCCGACGCCGCGCCGACGGCCTGCGCGCTCGCCACCGCAGCCTCGTCGCGCACCACCTTGTTGATGACGCGGTACGCCTGTGTCGTGAGCCTGTGCACGGCCGCCGCGATGCGCCGCAGCTCCTTCCGCGCACCGGGCTGCGCCGTCACCGCCTGCGGCCCCGCGTTGAGCGTCGAGCGCTTGACCACGAAGCCCGGGAGCACGCTGACGCGCGTGCGCGCCGTCGCGCCGCCGGCGGCGCGCGCGCTCGGCGCAGCGGGCTCGTCCACGCGCGCGCGCTCGACGCCGCGCGCGCGGGGAACGCTCGGCGCGCGCGCGCCCGCGGCGTCGCGCGCGCTCGCGGCGGCACCCGCCGCGGCGCGCTTGCCCGCGGCGCCCGACTCGCCGTGCGCGCGAAGCGGCGCCGACGCCAATGCCGACGCCGCGCCCGCGCCGCCGCTGCCGCTGCCCGATACGCCCGCGCGCCGCTTCTGCTCGTCGCGCGTCTTGCGGAACTGGGCGACGAGGTCGCTGCTCACGTTGGCCTCAGGCTCCCACGTGTCGGCGCTCTCGTCGTAGCCCCGCCACCTGATCCGGAACTGGAACGTCACCTTCTTGCCCGCCTTGCGGCGCTCGTCGACGACCGCCTCGACCTCGTACGTGCGCGCCTCCTCGTCGACGCTCGCGCCCGCCGCGCTCGCGCCCGTGTCCGGCCACCCAGCGACCGTGCCGCCCAGCCTCTCGGCGGCCGCGCGCAGCTGCCGCTCGCGCTGGGCGGCCGCGGCGCCTCGCGCGACCAGCGCGGGCAGCATGCCCGCGCCGCCCGCGAGGCCGTGCGCGCCGACGCTGGCGGTCATCAGCGCGTCGAGGCACGCGAACGTTGCGAGCGCACGCGCGCCATCGTCGCCGCCGCGCGGCTGCGAGCGCACGACGGGCGATGGCCGCGGCTCCCCCTCGGCCGCGAGCAGCGGCCAGATCGCACTGGCCAGCGCGACGGCATGCGCGCCGACCGCGACGGCCACGTCCGCGTCGAGCGGCGCAAAGTCGTAGCGCACGAGCGCGGCCGGGCGCGAGTCGTCCGTCGGCCGGTCGGCGACGAGCAGCCCGACCGGGCGCGGCGGCTCGCCGGACGGCGCGGCGACGGGCACGCAGAGGAGCACGACGAGCAGGCGCGGCGTGCCGCCGAGCAGCGCGCGCGCGGCATCCGCCCCGTCGGCTCCGCCGCGCGCGGCCGCGGCGAGCAGCTCGGCCGCGCGCGTCGGGCCCAGCGCCGTGCGCGCGTCCTTGCGCGCGCGTGCGCGGGCCGTGTACGCGGCGCAGGCGTCGTCGAGCACCGCCGCGCTGGGCGCGGTGCCAGTCGTCGCCCACGCGCGCAGCGCGTCGCGCACCCGCGTGACGATCGCCTGGTCGACCGCCGCCTCGCCGGCAGCGTGCGCCGGCGCGCACGCCGGCGGTGCGGCGGCAGGCGCGAGCGCGGGCGCGCCGTCGGCGCCGTCAACGCCGACGGCGCCGTCGGCGCGCCGCCACGCGAGCTTCGCCTCGATCTGCTGCCGGACGGCGTGGCAGTGCCGGTCGATGCCGCGCGCGTCGTCGAGCGCGGCCAGCGCGTCCTCAGCGGCGGGACGGCCGCTCGCGTCCGCGACGGCCTGCAGGCAGAGCAGCGCGGCCGCACGCGCGTTGCACGCGCTCTGCGGCTCGGGCGCGAGCGCGAGCTCGAGCTCGAGCGGCGACGCGCCTCGCGCCGCGGCGATCGCGTCCATCAGCACGTCCAACCGCTGCACCAGCGCCCTGTGCGCGTCGCGCGGCGCGCCCGTCGACGGCGCGCGCGAGCGCGTCGCCACGAGCCCGAGCGCGCGCGCCGGCGCGCCCGCCGGCGTGTGCAGCACGAGCAGCGCCGCGCCCGCCAAGCTCGCGTTGCGCGTGACGAGCGCGAAGATGCGCGACGCCTCGTGCGCGCCCACCGACGCCCAGATCGCAGCGCGATCGGCGTCCGTCTGCGCGTCGCACAGGTCGCGCACGTCGTCCGGCGCGAGCAGCGCGCCGCCGCCGGCGGAGCGCGCGACGATCGCCCGCGCCTCCGCCACGAAGACGGCCTGCGGCAGGTCGGCGTGGCGCGCGTCGACGATGGCGCGCGTCGCGTGCACGCCGAGCTCCACGCCGCGGTAGAAGGCGCGCGCGTTGGCCGCGCGCGCGTGCGCCGGCCGTCCGTCCGCGTTGCGCCTCGCGCGCGCCTGCTTGCTCGTGCGCGCGAGGCCGTCGCGTGGCGGTGGCGGCAGCGTAGCGAGGAAGCGCGCGGTGGGCGGCGGCGCGCGCACGCCGCGCTGCCGCCGTGCGATGGCCGCGAGCCGCCGGCCCGCCGCGCTGCCGCCCGCGCCGACGTGCTGCCAGCGGTTGAGCGCCGCCGGTGGCGGCGGCGGCGGCGGCGCGGCGGCGGGCGGCGGCGCGACGGCGGGCGGCGGCGCGGCGGCGGGCGGCGGCGCGGCGGTGGGCGGCGGCGCGGCGGCGGGCGGCAGCGGCGGCGGCGCGCCGGCGACGGCAGCACCAGTCGGCTTGTCCGCCCACGCACCCGAGACACTGTCCCAGGCCTTGCCCGGTGGCGCGCGCCCACGCGGCCGCGGGTGGCGGGCTCGAGCGGCGGGGGGCGGGCGGCCGGCGCGCCAGTCGAAGACAGGTGCAACCGTGGCGGCAGGCGCCGAGTGCCGCGCGTCGGTCACAGAGCGCGTGGTGCGCGCGGCGACCGTCGCGCGCATGGCGGGCGGGCGGTGAGCAGCGCCCGCCGGCGCGCCGGCGGGCGCGGCAGCCGGCGCGCCGGCGGGCGCGGCCGCCTCGAGCCCGGCGGAGGCGCCGCGCTTGCGCTTGCGCGTGCCGCCGCGCGTGCGCCTGCGCGCGCGCCCGCCGCGCGCCCGTTCGGCCTGCGCGTCGCCAGCCGCGTCGCCGGCCGCGTCGCCGCGCCGCACGTAGACGACCGCGAACGCCTCCTCGCCGGTCCCGTCGACGCCGCCGCGCGCGCGGCGCAGGACCGACCGCCACTGCAGCCGCCGCGCGCGGCCGGGCTCGCACGCAAACCAGCGCCCACCGCGCCTGACGACGGCCACAAAGTCGTCGTCGCGCCGCCCGCGCCGGCGCGTGCGCAGCAGCACGCACTGCACGTCGAGCCAGCCCTCGTGCCAGTCGGCCGTGCTGGGGGCGACGCGAATCGACTGCGGGAGCTCGACGCCAAAGCCGGCGAGCCGCACGATGTGCGCGACGATGACGCTCGAAATGGCGGGGGCGCTCGACGGGTCGCCCGCTGCAGCGAGCACCGCCCCGCCCCAGTGCTCACGCGTGACGCAATCCGCGTCCTCGACGTGCACGTGCGCCACGCTCGCGCCGAGCTGGTGCAGCAACGCGCAGATGTCGGCGTCGACCGTCCTCTCCTCCTCGGCCGCCTCGGCCGTGCCGCGGGCGGCGGCGTCGCCTGCCGGCTGCCCGAGGTACGCGATCGCCCGCTCGACGGCCGCGCGCTCCGCACGCGCTGCGCTGTCGATCGCCGCATTGCCGACGGGCGCGCGCAGCGCCGCGATCGCGTCTTGCAACGCCGTCGCGTCGCCCGTCGCCGCCGTCGCCGCCACCGCCGCCGCGCTCGCGGTGCCGTGCGCGACGGCGTGCAGCGCGGCGGCGCGCGCGGCGGGGATGCGCCCGTCCAGCGCGAGCACGAGCGGCGGCCCGGCCGGCGTCTGCTGCCGCCGGTGCCGCCGGCTCGCAGCCGGGTGGTCGGCGCGCGCGCGCTCGAGCCGCGCGCGCCGCTCGACGACGCGCGCCCAGAAGGCCTGCACCCTCGGCTGCGCGAATGCAAGCCAGCCGGCGCCGCGCGTCACGACGTGCACGACGATCCGGTCCTCGTGCCTGAGGTACTGCACGTAGAGCGCTTTGCGCACGCCGAGGACGTGCATGCCGAGCTGCAGCTGATCGCGGTGCGGCTGCGGCGGCCCGTCCTCGTGCGCCTTGGCGTCCGCCTTGGTGAGCGTCTTCACCTCGACGAGGACCTGCTCGTTGTCTTCGGGGAGGATGGCGAGCCCGTCCGGCGAGAAGGCGAACGGCGCGCTCTTGTCGTGCGGGTCCGCACGCACCATCGGCAGGTTGCACACGACGGTGATGCCGTACGCGGCCGCCAGCTTGCGCAGCGCGACGGCCTCGCCGAGGATGCCCGCGGTCGTCGCCTTGGTCCGCACCTCGCGCCGCCGCCGGTGCACGTACTCGTCGGTGAGCGTCTCGTGCGCGACGCCGGCGTTGTCGTTCACGACGTCGCCAACCTTGCTGCCCGTGACCTCCTCCCATCGCTCGTCGTGCCAGCGCGGGCTGCGCTGCGCGGGCGCGCCCGCGCCGACGGCGTCGAGCACGCGGCGCAGCGCTGTGCCGTCGGGCGCAGCAGGCACGCGCGCGCGGTCCTGGGCCTCGCGAGCGTCGAGGACGCAGCCCGTAGTGGAATCTTGGGGTAGGTCGAGCTTGCTCGCCTCGCCGTAGCGGCTCTCCAGCTGGCGCGGTGCGTCGGCAGGGCCGCCGTCCGTGCGCGCACCCGACGCGCCCGCCAGTGCACGGGGCGCAGCGTCCGAGGCGCCCGCCGCGCCCGCGCCGCCGCCAATCGCGCCAGCGCACGCGCGCGCCGCGACCTGCGGACGGCCAGCCGCAGGGACCTCGTCCGCTCGGCCGGCCGCTGCGTCGGCCGTCCGCTTGGCCACCTCGCGCACGTCTCCGAGCGCGAGCGTGGCTGGCGCCGTCGAGCTCCCGTGGCGTTTGTTCCAAAACTCGAGCAGCCCGCCAAGGAAGGGCGTGCCCGTCGGGCGGTCCTCGGGCACCTCCGCCAGGATCGCGTCGACGCGCAGCGCGGCCGCCACATCGCAAAACGCGCGCGCGGCGCGCGCCATCCGCTCGGCGCGCGCGCCGCCGTCGTCCGCCGCGCGGCGGATGGCGTGGCTCACGTGCGCGACGCGGAGCGAGACGACGGCGTGCGCCGGCGCGTCGGCGCCCGTGCCGAGCGTGTGCCGCCGGATGGCCAGCTGCCCATCGCCCATGCGCGGCGGGAGCGACGCGCACGCCGCGACGGTCGTCTTGCCGGCCGCGCTGTCGCACAGCCAGCTCGCCTCGCCGCCGCCCGCAAACTCAAAGGTCGCGAAGCCCTCGCGGCCGAAAAGCGCGACGAAGTGGTCGAGCACCGCCTTGTTGATCGCGCGCGCCGCCGGCCGCGTCGATGCGCCGCGGGCAGCGCCACCCGCCGCGCCGCGCGCATCGCTGCACGTCGCAGGGCAGGTGCAGCCGGACGCGCGCACGCCGTCCGACCGCGTCCGCGGCAGCTCGAGCTCGCGCACCTTGGGGCAGAACCAGAGCGGGTTGGACGCCTCGAGGCACAGCACGACGAGCCGCCCGTCCGTGCCGGCCAGCGCGCGCGCGTCGCGCAGCAGCTCGACGGCGAGCTCGGACGTCGCCGCGTGCACCGCCGGCTCGCCCGTCGCGCGGTCGGGCGGGAAGAGGCCGCCGCCGACGAGCGGGCTGGGGCAGCGGCCGAGCATCACGAGCAGCGGCGGCGGCGGCGTCTGCGGCGCCTGCTGCCCGACCGCAGCCGCCGTCAGCCCGGCCAGGTCGGAGCTCGTGCGGAGGGCCTTGAGCGCGACGCGCGAGCCGGTGCCCGCCTGCTCGGAAAACGTGGCGAGCATGGCGCACGTGCTCGCCCTCGCGCCGCACTGCCAGCTGACGCGCGCGAGGAGGCCTTCCAGCGTGTCGTTTTCGCGCGGCCGCGTGACCGCGTCGAGCGCCGCCGAGTCGAGCTGGAGGCTGCCGGGCGTGACGCACAGCACCGCCTCGTGGTAGGCGCGCAGCAGCTCCCTCGGCAGCTGCTCGGCGGGCGTCGCCGCCTGCCCGCCCACCCACCGTGCACCGTGGCCGCCGTCGCCCGCGCCCGCGAGCCGCACCGCCGGCCCGCCCGTGATCGCCGAGGTCGGTGGCGTGCCGAGCGCGTCGACGAGCGCGCGCACGGGCGCGACACGCCTGCGCGCAGCGTCCGCGCCGACGGCGAGCGCGGCGATCCGAGCGCCCTCCCATGCGCGCTCCCTCGCGTCGTCCCGCGCGGCCGCCGGCGCGGCGCCCGGCCGCGCGCCGGGCGGCACCGCGCACGCCGCCGCGACGACCTCCGCGCGCGCGCCGGCTGCGTCGGGCGCGTGCAGCTGCGCGAGCGCGCCAGAGAGCGCGGCGGCCGAGCGGTAGCGGCCGTGCGCCGCGACGAGCGCGTAGAGCACGCGCAGCGCGGCCACGCCCGCCTGGTCGGGCGCGTCGTCAGCGATGCGCTCGACCTCCCACGTGCGCGTGGGCGGCGGGCTGCCGTCGGCCGGGTCCGGACGCAGCGCCCACGCGCGCTCGACGATCGCGTTGAACACGCCGTGCGCGGCGCCCTCGTCAAACTCGGCGGCGCCCGCCGCGTGCGCGCACCACCCGTGCACGCGCGACGTGGGCGCGTCCACGGCGCGCTGCACGACGAGCACCGCCGGCCGGTCGACGCAGCCGAGGCTCACCGCCGCGTGCTTGCCCTCGAGCAGCGCCGCCGCCGCAGCCTCGACCAAGGCGTCACCAGGCGCGTCGCCGACGACGACGGCACAGCCGTCGCCGTACTCGGCCTGCATCGCGGCGACGCACGACGCGACAAAGTCGCCGCCCGCGGCCGCCGCGTGTCGCGCCGCCAGCATCCGGCGCGCGATGGCAAGCCAGACGTACTCGGCCGGCGCGCGCGCGGCGCGCGCGCGAGGCGCGCCGGCCGCGCCGCGTGCGCCAGCGCGTGCGCCTCCAGCGGCCGCAACGGCCGAGGCGGCTGGAGCGGCGGTGAGCGTGCGCCGCGCGCGCTTCGCCGGCCGCGTGATGGGCGATGCACCCGCCGTCGCCCCGCCCGCAGCAGCCGGTGCGGCCGCCACAGCGCCCGCCGCAACGCCACTCGTCACGACGCCCGTGGCGGGCGGCGCGGCGGCGGACGCGGCCGCCTCGACGGGCGTCGCGCAACTACCGCCAGCGGTCGCGGACGCGCCCGGCGACGCGTCGGCGAGGAGGTGGCGCAGCACGCCGCGCGCGAGCGCGACTCGCACGGCGAGCGTCAGCGCGCGCAGGCGGTCGGAAGGCGAGGCGTCGCGCTCGGCGTCGGCGGACGTGGCGGCAGCAGGCGAGGCGGCGGGCGGCGCGGCGGCGGGCTGGGCGGCCGCCGGCGCAACCTCGTCGGCCTTGGCCAGCCAGACGAGCCCGGCGACTGCGAGCACGACGCTGTACGCGCCGACATCGTCACCCGCAACGCGCGCCAGCCGGGCGTGGGCGTCGGCCTCGGACACGGCGACGTGGAAGAGCACGTCGTCGCGGGCAGCTTGCTCGGCAAACTGACGCAGCTGCTTGGCCATCGTCACGCCGGCGACGCACGCCTCGCCCGCCTCTGCCTCGACCTGCTCGTCCTGGCCGATGGCGGACGCGCCGGCCTCGGCGCCAGCGTCGAGTGTCCGGCGGCGCTCGAGGGCGAAGCCACGCACACAGACGCTCTGGAGGCCGCCGAGCGCGCCCGCCTTCTCGTGCAGCGCGCACGACAGCTCGACCACCGAGTCCACGCGCCTCGCGGCGGCGCCCCCCCGCTCGCCGCGCGTGGCCGCGCGCACGACGAACACCGTGAATTGCGCGCGCTTCGCCGCGCGCGCCGACGCGCACGCGTGCTTCAGGAGCCGGCAAAGCGCGGGCCTTTGCGCCGCTGCGCCCCGCGTGCACAGCAGCAGTTGGCCGCGCTCGTCGCCCAGCTCCTGCTCGATGGCGGCCTCGAGCGCGTCGTCCGTCAAATCGCCGTGCTCCGTCGAGGCGAGCGCGCGCGCAGCCGCGAGCGCCAGCTCGCCTGCGCCCGCGCGCCGCCGGCGGCGCGCACCGGCGGGCGCGTGCGGCGCCGACGCGTGTGACGACGCCGCCGCGTCCGCGCGCGCACACGCGGCGCGCAACGCCTCACGCGCCGAGGCGGCCGCGCGCGCCCTGGGCGCGAGCTTCAAGAACGTGCGCGCGGCGGCGGCGGCGGCGGCGGCGGCGGCGGCGGCGGCGGCGGCGGCGGCGGCGGCGGCGGCGGCGGCGGCGGCGGCGGCGGCGGCGGCGGCGGCGGCGGCGGCGGCGGCGGCGTCGCCCTCGTCGCCGGCCGGCGGCGGCGGTGGCGGCGGTGGCGGCGCGGCCACGGCGGCGGCAGCAGCGGCGGCGGCGGCGGTGGCGGCGGCGGCGGCGCCCAGCGCGGGCGGCGGCGGCGTGGCGGCGGCGGTGGCGGCGGCGGTGACGCCAGCGGCGGCCTTGGCGCCGCGCGTCTGCGGCGGCGTTTCGGCGCGATCGGGGCTGCCCCCGCCACGCACCGCGCTCGTGACCGCGCAGACGCCGCCCGGCGCACGATCGCTGGCCGCGCCGGTCAGCGCGACGCGGAGGCGCTCGCCGACAGCGTACATGTCCGCCACGCTGAACGTGCGCGGCGCGGACGAGCAGCCCGCCGCGGCGAGCGCGTCGTTGAGCGCGCCCACTATCGCGAGGCCGCACGTCGCGCCACGCTGCGCCGCCTCGTTGAGCAGCAGCGCGCGGCGCACGCGCGAAATGTCGAGACCCGCCGCGTGCAGCGTGGCAGTTATCGCCTTGGCGAGCATGAGCGCCTGCCTGCAGGGCGACGCGAGCGTGTCGACGAGCACCGCGTCGTAGCGATGCTCGCCCGCGCGCGCGACGCGCACAAGGCGCAACGCGGTGAAATGGCCGGAGGCGAGCTGCGCGCCGTCGTCACCGCCCGCGCCGCCGCGCTCGTCCGACGGGCTCCACACGCCGATGACAGCCTGCGTTGTCGCCTCGCTGCGCAGGCGGTGCAGCAGCGCGGCGCGCTCGGCGCCGTCCTGGAACACCGCGGGTTGCGCGGCGAGCGGCACGTGGCAGACATGCCCGCCGCCGGCCTGCCCGTGCACGCGCAGCACGACCTCGCAGCACGCGTCGACGGTTGAGGCGAGCATGTCGCCGCTGGCGATGCGCTCCACCTCTGCCTGCGGGAGGCCGGCGCTCGCGGCGGCGGAGGCCAGCCGGCGCGCAGCCGCGTCGCCCGCCCACGCCAGCAGCGCCGAGTTGGCGGGTTGGAGGGGAAGCTCAAGGGCGGCTGGTTCGGTGGCGGTAGCCTCGTTGGCAACGGGCACGTTGGCGGTGCGCACGTTGGCGGCGGGCGCGGCGGCGATGGCTGGTGGGGCGGAAGACACGCCCGCGGCGGCAGGCGCGGACGCGACAGCGGCAGCGACTAGTGGGGCGGGGAAAACGCCGTCGGTGGCTGGCGCGGAGGCGAGTGCAGGAGCAACTAGTGGGGCGGGAAAATCGGCGGCAGGCGCGAAGGCGGATGCAGCAGCGGCTAGTGCGGCGGGGAAAACACCGTCGGCGGCAGGCGCGAAGGCGGATGCAGGAGCGCCCAGCGGGGCGCAGAAAACACCGTCGGCGGCAGGCGCGAAGGCGACAGCAGCAGTGGCCAGTGGAGCGGAGGCGCAGGGCCACGCGCGCGCCAGCCGTGCAAGCCCAAGCCGCGCGCGAGCGACGCACGCGCCGATGGCCGAGGCGGCGGCGCAGGCCACGACGTGGCCTGGCACCGGTGTGGCCAGCCGCTCGCGGGTGTGCACGTCGAGCCGCGCCCCACGCCAAGAGCGGCGGCGCGCTGAACGGAGGCGCGCGACCCCGATCGATCCGCCCGCGCACGCGCGCGCCGGCTCAGTGTGGCCAACGCGCGCCGCTATGCAAGGCGCGCGCGCGATAACGGCGGCTGTCGGCCGTGGCGTGCGCGTGGCGGCGCCGCGGCGACGGGCGCGGCACACGAGCCGCTCGGGCGCGCCGCCGCCGCGCGGCACGATGTCGAGCAGCACGGTCACGCCGCGCGCGCGCGCGACCGCCGTGCACGCGAGCCGCACGGGCAGCGGCGGCCCGTCCGGGCGCGCGAGCGCCGCCACCTCGGCGTCGGTGAGGCTGTGCAGCTCGCGGCGCGCGCGCGCGAACGCGGCGATGTCCGCGCGCAGCTCCGCGTCCGTGCCGAGCGCGGCACGCGCGTGCACGGGGAGCGACGCGCGCAGCGCGTGGAGCACGCCGCCGCGCGCGCCGCGCGGCGCCGGCGCGCGATCGCGCTCAGCGCGCGCGGCGCGCGTGAGCTCGCGCACCGCGCGCGCGAGATTGCGCCGCGCGGCCGCGACGGGAGGGCTAGGTGCGCGCGCGCGCCGGTTGTAGCGCGGCCGCGCCGAGTCGAGGGGCGGCGGACGCGGTGCGTACGCCGCGGCGCGGCCCGCGCGCCAAAAGGCCGGCGGCGGGCGCAGCTCCGTCGCGTCGACCGCGGCCGCGAGCGCGCCGAGCGCGGCGTCGCTGTCGCCCGCCGCGTCGGCCGCGTCGACGAGCACGAAGAGCGCGCCGAGCGCGCGCGACGCGGCCGCCTGCGCGGCGGTGGGGCGGGCGCAGGCAGCGACGCATGCGGCCGCCATGCCGCGCGCCGCGGCGAACGCCGGTGACGTGACGGCCGCGCCGATGGCAACGGCGGCGGCGGCGACGGTCGAGGCGGCAGCGCCGGCGATGGAGGTGGCAGCGGCGGCGGCGCTTGCCATCGCGCGGCGCGCGAGACGCGAGGCGCCACCGACCGCCGCCGCCGCAGCGCGCGCTGCGCGCGCGCCGGTGGCGCGCATCGTCGCCGCGCCAGGCGCCGCCGCGCCGACGCCGCCGGCGCCCGCGCCGTCGCCGCTCTCGGCCGTGCAGGGCTCCGATGGCGAACCCGGCGTGCGCTGGCGCGTGATGCGCGCGCCGAGGCGCGCGCTCCGCGCCGCGCGGCCGGCGACGTCGAGGAAGCGCCGTGCGCGCGCCGCGCGCAGGCCACGCGCGCGCGGCGGCGCACCGACAGGCGCCGAGCGCCGCGGCGCGCACGCCGGCGCGTCGCTGTCGGGTTGCGCAGCGCGCGCGCGGGAACTCGGCGCGGCGTGTGCGGGCGGCGGGCGCGCGCCCGCGCGGCGCAGAGGCGCGAGGCGCCGGCCGCAGACGAGGCGTGTGCGCAACCAGGACGGCGAGGGCCGCAGGGCGCCGTCGACGTCGCGCATCGGCGGGCCGCGAGCCCGCCGCGCAGCCGTGCGGCGCGCGCGAGGCGCTCGGCGGCGCGCGCGCCGCACGGCGCGCGCGGCGGCGCGCACGCCAGCGACGGCTGCGGCCACGCCGCGCGCCAACACGGCCGCGGCGTGCGCCATCGCACCGAGCACGGCGCGTGGCGCGCCGAGCAAGCGCAGCAAGCGCGACGCCGTCGCGCGCGCCGGCGCACCGTGTGCAGGGGCCTCGCCAGCGCCAGCACCGACGCCGCCATCGCCGCAGCCGCAGGTGGCGTCGCCGCCGCCGCAGGCGTCGCGACGGACGCCGCCGCCGCCGAAACAACCGCCGCACACGTCGCCGCCGACGTTGCCACCCCAGCCGCCGTTGCGTGCGCAGGTGGCTGCGGCGCGTGCGTGCGGGAGGCGTGCCGTGCGGCGCGCATCACACGGGCTGCGCGACGCGAGCGACGCCGCCGGGGTCCCCGCTGCGCCAGGCGCGCCGTGCGCGCCAGCCTCGCCGGCCTCGCCGGCGCGCGGTCGCGCGCTCGCCTCGACGTGGCCGCCTCCGCCGCCATCGCCGCCGTCGAACCGGGCGGCGGAGGGCTGCCGCTCGAACCGCTCGTCGGCGTCGGCCGCCACCGCCGCCTCGCGCTCCGCCGCCGCGGCGGCCGCACGGCGCGCGTGGCGGAGCGCGCGGCCGCCGTCCGCTGCGCGGCGTGGCGGCGCGGGCGCGGGCTTCGGCGCGCGCGGCCCCTCGGCGCGCTCGCGGAGCACGGCGAGCGGCGTGCCCGTGGCGACGCTCGTGCAGACGCGCCGCAAGGCGGCGCTTACGCACGCGTGGACGACGCGCGCCGTCCGCTTGTCGGCGGCGCGCGCGGCGCGGCGCGCGGCCTTGGCGGCGGCCTTTTTGGCGCGCCTCTGCTCCGCCTGCTCCGACAGCGCGCGCGCCTGGCGCTCGGCTGCGAGCGCGTCCTCGGGCGAAACGGTCGGCCTCGGCGGCCGCGCGCGCGCGCTGCGACGCTGCGCGCTGCGGCGGTCGGACGGCGGCTGCCGCGGCGGCGAGGACGGCGAGCGCGAGCTCGGCGTGGGCGACCAATCGCCGCTGACGGTTGCGAGCGGCGCAAACGGGTTGTCGTCCCCGCGACCCGCGGCGTGCGACAGTGCACGCGGCGTCGGGCGCCGGCCGACCGCTGGCGGGCCCCACTCGGACGGCGGCTCCGAGGGCGAGCGCGCCGTCGGCGCCGCGCGTCGCGCGGCCGGCGGCGCCTCCCGGTCCAGCGCCGCCTGCTCTCTCGCCGCGGCCTGCTCGTCACCCTCCGGCACGCCACGCGGCGCGAGCACCGCGGTGGCGCAGCGCGTCGCGTTGAGCAACGCCGCCTCCATCTGCCGCACGCTGGCCTTGGCGCACGCCACACCCTGTCTCGCCCGGCGCAGCGCCTCGTGCGCGCGGCGCACATCCGCGTCGGCATCTTCGCGCATGCCAAAGTGCGCCTGTTGCAGCCGCAGGTCCGCAGGGCGCCCCTGCGCGCGAGGGGCACGGGCGCGGCGGCGCGCAGGTGACGGAGCTGGCGCGCCGTTCTGCGCTGCGCGCACGCCAATCGACGGGCGCGCGCGCGGCGGGGCGCGCGCGCGCGCGCGCGCGCGCGCTGCCTACCCAGCCGCCGGCCGGCTCGCGCGAGCGCGCCAGCTGCTCCGCCGCCTCGGCGTCGAGCACGCGCTGCTGCGCCTCCTCCTCGCCCAGTGCAGCGAGGTGCAGCCGGCGGGCTGCCTTGCGGCAGTTGCCCTCCGCCTTGCCCACGGCCTTGCGCGCCGCGTCGACGGGGTCGTCGTTGGCTCTGGCGCGCCTGCGCTTGCCCTTGTCGGCGGGCGGCGGCTTGGCGCGCTGCAGCGTGCCGAGCGCGTCGTCGGCTCCGCGCGCGGCCGCCCGCGGGCGGCGGGCCCCAAAAAGCGCACCGGTCGCCGTGCGCGCCGCGCAAGCAACGACCAGCGCTGACATGCCGGCGAAGACCGCACCGCCCAGCGCCACGGTTGCCACGATGCGCAGCGTCCCGTGCGCAAGCTGCGCTGCCTCCGCCGCTTTGGCGGCCTCGCGCGCGCGCGCATCGGCGGCTCTCATCTCGTGCAGCAGCCCGGCCGCGCCGCTCGCGCCGTCGCGGCCGCGCGCGAGCTCGCACAGCACCGCCGCCGCGCGCCGCGTGGGCTCGCGCGCGAGCAGCTGCGCGCCGCCGTCGGGGCGCAGCTTCTCAACGAACTCGACAAACGTCGCGTCGCGCCAGAGGGACATGCGGAAGGCCCTGTGCACCGCCCCCTCCTGCTCGCGCATCCGCCGTGCCGCCCGCCTGCCGTCGCGCGCGTGCGCGTGCGCGGCCGCGTCGAATCCCGCGACGCCGCGCTGCGCGTCGCGCGCGGCCGACGACGGCGCCGCCGCGCTGCCCGCCAAGGGCGCCGCAGCGGCGACGCGCGCGTGCGGAGCGACGGGATCGCCGGCGGCCGGCGGCTCGGCGCGCTGCGGCGTGCCGTTTGCTCCGCGCGCGGCCGTCCCGGGGGAGATGGCCGCGATGGCGCCGCCAGCCGCGCCGCGCGCCAGCCACGCGCATAGGCTGCCGACGAGCTCGCCGAGACCCCCGACGGTCGCCGCGGCGGCGAGTGCGCCGGGCTTGCCGGCCGACAGCGGCTCGCGAGCGTCGTCGTCGCAGCCGCCGGCACCCGTCTTGGCGAGTGCGTCGCGCTCGCCCTCGACGCCCGCCACGACCGCCGCCCCTCCGTCGTCCGCCGCGCCGGCCGCGCGCGCGGCCGGGCGCAGAGGAGGCGTGCCGGTGCAGCCGTCGCCGCTCGTCTTCGCCGTTTCCTCCACTTTGGTCACTTCGTCGCCACCTGCGCCATCTCCGACGCCGGGGCCCTTGGTCACGCTTGCCGCCATGCGCGCCGTGCCCGCCGGCCAGCCCGCCGACTGCTCGAGCGCGGCGGCGAGCGGCGCGACGCGCGTCGACTCGGGCGCGCTCTCGTCATCGGGCTCGAGCGCGTTGTGCAGGCGCGCGAGCGCGCGCTCGACGGCCGCGGCGCCACTGCCGGGGGCGCGGCTCGCCGCGCGCACCGCGCGCCGCCAGGCCGGCGCGAACATGAGCGCCGGCTCGAGCGCCGCGAGCGCGCGCGCCTCGCGCGCGTCGCTCGCGCCGAGGCGCGGCGGCACGCGCGCGGCTCCGCGCGGCGCGGTGCCTCGGAAGCGTGGGCTCAGCGTGTAGGCGAGGTGCTGCGGCACGCCGCGCGCCTCCGCGCGCGCGCGTCCGTCCTCGACCTCGCGCCGCGCCTTCGCGATCGCCGGCGTGGCGCGCGCGAGCCAGTCGGGGTCGGCGGGCAGGTGGATCACGACGAGAATCGGCGCCCAGTCCAGCCGCGGGTTCTTGTGACGGTCGGGCACGACCCACACGAGCAGCACCGTGCCCTCCGCGCCGCACGCCGCCTCGTAGATCCTGGGCTGCGAGCGCCAATCGGGCCTGACGCGCAGCGCCCGCGCGTGGTCGATGGCGGCGGCGCGGTCGCCATTGAAGTGAACCGTCGTCACCTCGCCGATGACGGACCGGCCGGACCGCCAGCAGAACACCGCGTCCGCCGACCCGCCGGCGATGGCCGCGAGCGATTCGGGCGCGGCGAGCCGCGGCAAGCCCTCGAAGGCGGCAAAGTCCTCGTGCGCATTGTACACGCCGCCCCAGCCGTCGTGCGCGTACGCGCGCGCGGCCGCTCGTACCGCGCGCGGCTGGTTCTCCACGCCCGACGTCATGTGCCATGTCGTCCCCGCGAAGCCGGGCTCGCCCAGCTCGGCCCGCACGACGGTACCGTACCCCGCGCCCTGCGTCGGGGCGGCGAGGTGGTGCATGCCCGCGCCGGTCACGCCCTCCGTGCGCTGCCGCGTGACGATCGTGCCCGTCGCGTGCGCGAAAAGCGTGTCGACCACGGCGGGCGCGCGCCCGCTGTTCGCCCGTAGCCGCGCCCTGCCCGCTTTTAGCTGCTCGGGGTCCTTGGCGTCGTACACGCGCGCGTCCGCGTCGCCCTCATCAGGCGCAGTGTAGACGCAGCGGCGTTCGAGCGGCGCCGAGCCACCGCCGTCCGCCGCCGCCGGCGAGGTTGGCGCCGCGCCCGCCGCCACCGCGCTCGTCGCCGCCGTGCCCGTCGCCACCGCCGCAGCCGCCGCGCCCGCGGGGTCGTCGTCCCCGTCCTCCGCGCCCTCCCCGTCGTCAGCGGTGGTGGCGTCGCCATCGTCCCCGTCGCCCTCGCCCCCGCCGAGGCTGCTGAATGGTCGGGGCCCCCACGCCGAGGCGGCGCGCCGCTGCGGCGCACGCGGCGGTGGCGCTCGCGACGGCGGCCTTGGCGCCGCCGCGCCGCGCGGCCTGGCCGCCGTCGACAGCGCGCGGCCTGCAGCGCCCGTGAGCGCGTCGAGCGCGGCCGTGCGTGCGATGCGGTCGTCGGGCGCGCGCAGCGCCGCCTCGACGGCCTGCAGCAGCCCGTCGGGCGCGGATCCGCCGACACTGGCATCGCACGCCTCGGCGAGCCGCGCGGCCTCGGCGAGCCGCGCGGCCTCGCGGGTGAACGGGCCGAAGCGCCTGGCGCGGTCGCCGAGCAGAGCGCCGATGGCGGCGCGGAGCGTGCGCGCGCGGGTCTCCTCGTACGCGGCCGTCGTGAGGCGCGCGAGGCGCGCGTCCAAAGCCTTCTTGATGTCGACAAGGACACTCGCGCGGCGGCCGTAGAGCGTCGATGCGCTCGCCACGACCTCGGCCGCGACTGTTGCCGCGGCGAAGCAACACGCGGCCCCACTCTGCGGGGGCGCCTTGAAGGCATCGATGGGCGGCGCTGTTCTGCCGATGCGCTGCGCAAGCTTCTTGATGAGCACGCCGGCCGCCGTGGCGTACGCCGATTCGCCGTTGCCCAAGGTGCGCGAATCGGCGAGCAGGGCGAGCGCGGCGCCGGGCGGCGCGCCGCGCTGCGCGGGCGGCGCGAGGAGCAGGTACGCCGCCGTCCAGTGCACGAGGCCGCTGGACGCGCGGAGGCAGAGCGGTAGCACGACCACGAGCACCTGCCCAAACCGGTCCGCATCCGCGCATGCTTTGCGCAGGTTGCGCAGCGCCACCTTGAGCGCATGCTGCGAGCACCCCGTGTCGCCCACCCTAACCCTGCTCGTGCCGAAATCCGCGTAACGCAGCAGGGCGATGAGGCAAGTGGATGGGACCACGTGGGGGTGGGTATCTCCCGGCGACAGAATGGTGCTGAGGGCCAGCGAGAAACTGTCCGAGCCGCCCCGCCCGCCGGGCAAAGCGTCCTTCACGGAGTCCTCCATCTGCAGACTGTGGGCACGTCAGTGTCCGGATGGCGGCCCGGATGATACTTGGGAGAATTTACATGATGCCCTGGAGAATGCCCCGCTCTCCCACAACCAGGACCCGCCAGCGCGCCGAGCCTACTCGTTTGCCCGCGCCGCCTCTCTTTGCGCGCCCGAGCGCGGCCTCCGAGCGCGGCCAACGTCCTCCGGGGGCGTGCATCGTGGCTGCTCGGAGGGGCTGCGACGCGGCGAAAGCTCGCTGCGCGGCCGCAACGTGAGCGCGCGCGCGCGGCCGCGCGCCGGCCTGCGCTGCTCTGCACGGCCGCGCGCCGGCCTGCGCAGCCTCGTCGCGCAGCGTGAGCGCGAGCGCGCGCGAGGTGAGCTCGGCGGATGGGTGCGCGGCGGCGTTGGCGGCGGGTGCGGCGGCAGGCTGGGCGGCGGGTTTGGACGGAGAGTGTCGGGGAAGAACGGGGCGCATCCTGGCTGGGAGTTGGACGGCGCCCACCACGCGCTGGCGGATCCTGGTTGCCACCACCACCCCCCCCCCCCCCGGAGACGAGGACCAGGGGCATGGCCGACTCGCTGCGCCGCACAGCGCGCGGCGCGCGGCATGCTGCGCGACCTCAAGCACATCCAGCCGCGCTCCGCCCACGCAACGCGCGCAATGCCGCGTTGCACTGCAGGTGTGCACGTGCGGCTCTCACGCGCACTGTGTTGCACGAACGGCATCACGCCACCGAGCTGCGTCCGGACCACGCGCCGCGCGCAGGCGACCACACAGGGGCGCGCCGCGCCGCGCGTGCGCGCCCTCGCAACCGTTGCAGCACGCTCTGCCTTGCACTGCGCCGAGCCGCCGCGCGCTGTGCGCGTGCATGCAGGGCGCACGCGTGCGACGAAGCGCGCGCGCGGCGAGGCGCGCGGGCGGCTCGCTGCGCGGGCGGCAACGCGCCCAGCTGCGCCCAGGCCAGGCGCGCGCCCGCGAGTGCCACCGGGACGCACTGCCCCCGCCGGGGTCGCCGCGCGCTCTGTGTGTGCGCTCGCGCGCTGCGAGCGCGGCGGAACGTTCGTGCATGGCGCGAAGAGCGCGGCACCCGAAGACGGCTGCCCCGAGCCCGCGCCGGGTGGCAGCGAGCGGCGGCACCTCCTCGGCGAGCCCGCCCCGCGCCTTCCCCTCCACGTGGCGTTTTGAGGCAGACGGACACGCGCCCACACTGCGACTGGGCACGCTGCTCGAGGCAGACACGCACCCAACGCGCGCGCACCACGCGCCCGCGTCGGCGGGCCGGTGTGAACGAGCGAGAGCTCGGTGTCGCCAACGGGGGCACGGGCGCGACTTCGGTCCGCCTCTCGACGGACGCAGGCGACGCTGCCGGGAACTTCCCCGACGCCTGCACATCCAGGGCTTCGAGGTACAGAGCTGGGCAACAGTGCCGCTCGTCACCGATGAGGCGGCCAAGCTCGCTATCCTTGCTGCCCTCGGCTCCACCAAACAGCCGGGCGACCCAACGGTTCGTGATCGCCTGGCCGCCAGGTGCGAACCGCGCCCGTGCAAGCGCTTCACCCGCATTCTCCGCCCCGCTGCGGACGTCCGCCTGCCGGCCGCGAACACGGCCGGTGCGCGTTGCCGCCTGGCCCAACACGAAAACCCGCCCGCCCCCGAGGCCGCAGGTCCTACCTGCCCAAGCGCAGCCCAACGGCACGCAGACAGCCCGCCTTGGCAACCGACTCGTGCGCGAGCGCTCCGCCCTCCACAAGAGCCTGCCCCACGCCACCGCCGACGCGGAGCCAGCGCAGCCGACGCCCCTCCGCGACGCTCGCGCCGCAAGGCGCAAGGGCCCCGGCGAGACGGCGTCAACCAAGCCCGCCGCTGGCACAGCGCCGGCACCCGGAGCCCACCCCAAGCCCCCGCGCACGCCTCGCCCCCCCCCCCCCCCCCCCCCCCCCCCCCCCCCGATCGGCGGACCGATTGCGTTTTGGTGCGCCAGGCTCAATGCGCCATCGCAGTGGCGGGCCCGCAGACGCAGACGCTGACATGCCCAACGCTGGGCACTGAGGCCGCAGGCCGGCCCTCCTGGACCTGGCGGGCGAGCTGCCTGCGCAGCGGCCACGCGAGCCTCGCACTGACCGTGGCGGTCGCTGCCACCGTGATAGCTGCGGGTGCGGCGGCCTTGGCCCCAACCCCATCATCCGTCTTCATCCCCGCCCTGCTCGCGCTCGCGGCCTACGTCGGCAATCCCTGCACCGGGATCCGCCCCGCGAAGTCCACACAAGACTTATCCGTGCTGCACGCCAGCCGCGCGCGCCGACGCGCGCCGCTCCCACACGCTCACCTCCGTTTCCGCGGGCGGCCCAACGCCCCCCCCCCCCCCCCCCCTCCCCCCCCCCCCCCCCCCCGGCAGGCGGCCATCGAGCCGCATTAGCACACCCGCCCGGGGCCTCCCGCCGCACCCGCAGCGGCTCGGCGCCTTGAATCCTCCCGTCCCCCGGGGTGAGGCCTTCAACCCGGGCCCAGCGCGCTCCGACTGCCTCACGCGCGCCAGCGCCAACCTCGGCGGCATGGTAGACCCCGAGCGAAAAGCCGCACTTCTCGCCGTCCTCGTCAGGCGCAAGTACGTTATCCTGCTCCTACTGCCGACGCGGCTCCCGCGCGCGCGGACTACTACGCCGGGCAGATCGCCGCAGACGCACGTGAGTGCACACGTGCGGACAAGGCGCACACGCTCGACGTCCAGTTAGCGCACGTGCACGTGCGCGCCACTGGTCACATTTGAGCGTCCGTGCTCGCCCACAGCGTCGCCATCCACAAGATGCGCGCTGGAGCCATCCAAGCAGGGCTCTGCCTGCTCGGCTTCCGCAAGGCAATTTGGGCCGCGGACAGCGGACAGCGGACGGCGTGCGCGTGCGAGGTGCGAAAGGAGGAAGAAGGTAGGGAGAGTTGTGTGTGTGTGTGGGGGGGGGGGGGGGGGGGGGGGGGGGGGGCACAGCGGCCGCCGGAGACGAGGACGCACTCACCGCTGTTGGCAATGCGCGCGTCACGGAGACAACTTGGCGGGCCTCGCACGCAGCTGGGCCGATCGCCGCCGTAGAGATGTCTGCAGCCGTCTCCGCGATGCCGATCGTCGCATCTGTTGGCACCGCTGCCATCTGCCGCACCCGCGGCCAGGCTGCCGGCAAGGTCGGCGCGTCGGGCTCCGAGCTCGGCCACGCAGGCGATGCGGCCGACGGCGGTGACGCTGAGCCCAGCGCCGGGTCCAACGGCTCCACGTCGAGCCGGCTGTGAACGAGCATGCTCGCACCACTTGCCCACGCCAGCGCGTCGGACTCAGGCACGTTGTAGATCTGCGCGGGCAACGCGCGTGCGTGCGGCAGGCGCGCGCGCGAGCTTTCAGGCCACGCGCGCGTGCCGCGCGGGAGGACGGGGCGGTCGCGGCTGCGCTCGACCGCCGGTCGCGGCACCGAGCGACCGTGCGCGCCGCCGCACGTTGTAGTCGTCGCACGGAAACCAAGCCTCGTTGCGGAGCACGATGGCGACAAGGTGCCCGCTCATCGGCCCCTCGCCCACGTGCACCACGCCGGCGACGGGGAGGTGGTCGCGCCCGCCGAGCAGCAGCCGCGGCGCGCACACGAGCGCGCGGTTGTTCTTGCACTGCGAGCCATTGCCGCGCGTCGTGCGCGGCGCCTCGACAGCAATGCTGGCTGGCGTGAGCACGCCCGAGTGGCCCGCGTTCGTGTGGCGATCCCGCGGCGGCCCAGCGGCGCCCCCCAGAGCGTGTGCAAGCGCGCGCGCCGCATCGCCGCCGACGCTGACGAGTACGGCGATGCCCTCGCCGGCCTCTGAAGGCACGGCGATCTGCTCGAGCACTGGCCCGACGCGTGTGTCGGCTTCAAAGGCCGCAGCGAGCCCGGGCACTCGGCCGAGCAGCAACCGGAAGAACTCAGCGGCATCCTGCGGCGTCCTTCGCGCGCCACGGCCCGAGATGACGTCGATGACGGACACAAGACACAGCCGTGTCGGCGCCCTGGTGTCCTCGATCAGCGTGCCAAAGTCCCGAAAACGCGCCCTCTCGACGCTGTTGGCACGGCGCGAAGCGGAGCGAAGCATCGCACGGAGCATGTTCAGGGCGAAGAGCGATTGCATAAGGACGGTCGTGTAGCACGCGCTGCCCTCGTTTTTCGCGCCTGCGCCGCGCCGCGCAGCGCCGGGTGTGCGGGGTGCGCACGCACGGTTTGCGGCGGGATGGAGGGAGGCTGGCTGGGCGCGCGCCGAGCCCGGCAAGCCGTGCAGGCGCTCACCACGCGGCACGCCGGGCACTCTCACCGGCCACATCGGGCCGTCAAACGCGTCTTCCACAGGCTGCCGACCGACGACGTAAAACTTGCTCAAGGCGCCGCGCCGTGCACGCGCCATGCGCGCGCTGTTGCGGGCTGCGCAGCAGGGACGACGGGGGAATTGGCGAGCGAGGGTTGGGCGCAGATCAGCGTGGTGGCGCGGCAAGACGAGCGCGCGCCGGGCGCCTGGCGCGGAGGCGCCCCGCGCGAGGACGCGAGCCGCTTCTCGCACCGGACGGGCGCCCACGCGCAAGCCGGCTTTCGAGGGCTGGTGGATGGTGGCAGATGCCGAAACGGACACATGGAATGATGCGTCGGCGGCGCGAGCGCGGGACGATCTTGCCCGGGCAATTTTGCGCACGCTGCCAGCGCGCGTATGCGTGCGCATGCAGCGGGCGGCGCGCACGTTGCGCGTGACGGGGCGCCGAGCGGCACACCGGCGGGGACGCGCTCGCCGCTGCCGTGGCATCGTACGCTGCCTGCGTGCTGGCCCGCACGCACGTTGCCGGCGCGAGGGGACGGCGAGTGCGCCTCGGCCGAACAGGCGCGAACGTTACGCCCGAGCGCGTGGCCGGGCCCCGCCGACTGCACGCAGCGCCGGCCCAGGCGCGCATCCGCCCGACGCGGATTTGGACGACGCATCGACCGGCACGCCGAGCGTCTGCGCCCGCCTCGCGGCCGGTCGCGCCGGCCCCTCTTCGGCCCGAGGCCGCACGTCCGCCGCGCGCCGCTTTGGCGCGCGGCGCGGCGCTCCCGGAACGCGCATGGCACACGCGCGGTGCGCGGGCACGCCCGCAACGCGCCATTCCAGCGCGAGCAGTTCGGCAAGCTTGCAGCGCGCGAGCAGCCGGGCATGTGCCGTGGAAACACAGTTCGCTGTGTGCGCCGGCCGCGACGACACGGCGTAGCGGCGCGAGGCTGGCCGCCGGGGCCACGGGCGTACTGCCGTGGCGCGACGCCATGGTATGAGCATTAAATTCATCGGGGGGTGGGGTGGGGGGGGGGGGGGCGCGTTGTGCGCGCTCGGCGCGCGAGTGGTGCCAATGGCGGGCGAGCCTCGTCGCCCACGGAGCCCGCCCCCGGCTCGGCGGCGCGCCGCCTGCTCGCCGGGTCGCGCACCGCCGTCGCCGCCGCTGCGCACTTGCCCAGCTTGCCGGCAGGCGGCAGGCGGCGGCGACGGCGGCGGCGGCGGCTGCGGCGCGAGCGCGACGCCGGGCGGCGGCAGCGCCGACGGCACGCGCGTGGCGGCGACCCACGCGGCGGCGGGCGGCGCGCCGGCTTGAGGCCCCTGCACGCCGGCCGCATTGGCGCCGCCCTGCGCGCCCGCGAAGGGCGCGCAGGTACGCGGGCCGGTCGCGCGGCGCGCGGTGCTGGCGAGCATCCGCCGGCTGCGCGTCGGCGCGAGCGGCGCGGCGGGCGTCGCGCCGGCGGGTGCTGGCCAGCACCGCGCGCCGGCGGCGCGCCCGCCGCCAGCGCGCCGCCCGCCGCCGGCGCCGCGCGCGCCGTCCGCGCCGCGCCCGCCGCGCTCGCCGCCACCGCGCGCCGCCGCCGCGCATTCGCGCGCGGCGGCGACGGCGGCCGCGGCGAGCGCCGCCGCCGCCGCCTCGCCACCGCTGACCGCGCGGAGCACCTCTTTGAAGACGACGCTGCGCGTCACGAGGTCCGCGCCGAGCGCAAAGCGGACGCGCGACGTGTGCCCGACGCGCGAAGCGGCCACGTGGAGCTGGCCGTGCGTGAAGCACGGCTCGGCGAGCCACACGCCCGCGCACCCGAGCGCTTGCCCCTGCGCCTCGTTACGCCGGCCGCACCGGGGAACTGGCGGCGCATCCGCACAAGCGCGAACGTGCCGTCGTCGGGCGAGTGGTGGTCGACACGCGCGACGAGCACGGTGCTGTCGCGCCCGGCGGCCGCGCCGGGGCGTGCGCACTCGAGCAGCCGGCCGCCGGCGCGCATGCCGCGCACGATCAGCCGCGTGCCGCCGCACAGCCCCTCGCCGGGCGAGAGGTTGCGCGGCAGCATCACCACCATCCCGGGCTTCAGGTCGAGGACGCGGTGCGGCATCTGCGCGTGCTCGAGCGAGTCGAGGAATTCGACCGACGCCAGCGCAATCTGCTTGCCCGCCCCGTCGTCGCGCCAGCTCGTCCGCCGACGCGCACCTCGCCGCCGCGCCCGGGAAGCGGCCGATCGCCAGCCAGTTGATCCGCGCCACGTCCGTCTGCTTGGCGCAGAGCACCGCGCGGTCGCACAGCGAGCCGTCGTCGGTCCAACACGTCGCGCCGTGGACAAAGTCGTCACGAGCTCCGTCGGGTAGGCCGAGCCCACGCGGATGGGGACGCCGCCGACGGCCTCGGGCAGCTGCACGGGATCGAGCGGGAATGCGCCGGGCATGGCCCCGGCCGCCGGCACCGCCGCGGGAACGGCGCCGTCGCCGGGGCTGCGCAGCAGCTCCGCCCACTCGCCCGCGCCGAGCGCGTCGCCCGTGTCGCGCGCCGCGCTCGAGGCGCGAACGTTCTCGACCAAGGCGTGCTGCCGATCGTGCTGCCACGGCGCCGAGTACTTGAGGCAGGAGCGCACGATCTGCGCGCGCGAGCCGCGCCGCACCACCGGCAAGCACTGGCGAAAGTCGCCGGCGAGCAGCAGCGTCTCGCCGCCGAAGCGCTCGTCGACGCCCGTCACGTCGCGCAAACACCGATCAGGCGAGTCGAGGTGGCACCGCGTCTGCATCGGCGCCTCGTCCCACACGACCAGCCGCCGCGGCGGCCAGGGAGCGCCCGCGCTCGGAGCGCGGCACGCCATTGAACGGCTTGCCCGTCGGAGTCGGCACCGCCGGGCACCTTGAAGGTCAAGTGGAAGGTGCGGCCGTCGGGCAGCAGCGTGGCGGCGACGCCCGAGGACGCGCCCACGACGACCGCGTGCCCATCCGCGCGCACGGCGGCGATAATGGCGCGCTCGACGAACGTCTTGCCCGTTCCGCCCGGCGCGTCGCAAAGATGCAGCCGGTTGCCCACGCCGCGCAGCGCCGATTTGACGACCGCGCCGTGGAGCGCGCACTGCTGGCCGCCCTCGGCCATCGCCGCGCGCGCCGCCGCCGCGCTCGCAGCCCGCTCGGCGCGATGGTAGCCCTGCGCGCGCGCGAGCTCGCGCCCGCCCGGCCCGGCCGGCGCGCGCGCCGTGCGCAGACCGGCCACCGCCGCGAGCGCCGCCGCGCGCTCGCGCTCGTCGGGCACGTACAGCCCCGTGGAGTCGAACGTGTCGGCCCAGGCGGGCACGCCGTACGAGGCGAAGGCGTCCGAGCCGGGCTGCGGCCGCTGCTCGGCGCGCTTCAGGAGCATGACCCCGCACACGTTCCACTTGGTGCCAAACATCGAGCCCGTGAGCCCCGTGTAGACGCAGTCGAGCTGCGTGGCGATGGCGCAGACGTCCTCGTGCCGGATCTCGTCGACCGGTTCGCGCCGCGCGTCGACGAGCGGCACGACGCGCTCGGAGCCCGCCCACGTGAACGTGCGCGTCGACATGTTCAGCCGCGTGTGCGCGAGCGTGTCGTCCTCGTACTTGGGCTTGACGGCGGGCGAGAGCTTGCCGCGCACCTCCTCCTTCGAGAGGCCGCGCGTGTTGAGCAGCTCCTTCTGGCGCGCGTGCACCGTCTCGACGCGCTGATCGTCGATGGCGCGCAGGGCGCCAAAGTAGGCGTCCATCTGCGCGAGCGGCGCGCCTTCAATCGGCAGCTCCTTGTCGGTCACGCCGGCCGTGTACGCCGCCTTGTCGACGTCCGTCGGCCCGTACATGGTGCCAAAGTTGCCGTCGCCCGTGAGCTCGGGCCAGTCGACGACGCAGGGCGGCGAGACGAAGGCGAGCGCGCGGCGCGACGGCCCGTAGCTCAGCTTGTCGACCGTGCGCGCCTGCTCGCTCGGCTTGACCGGCCGCGTGCTCACGATCTCGCAGTTGACGAGCGCCGCGTCGAAGGCGCGCAGGTCGATGGCGGCCATGGTCGTTGTGCGCGGGAGATCACGCTGCAGGCGGCTCCACAGTAGGTTCGAGAAAAAAAAAAGCTGGGCCAACGGTCAGTCGAGCGCCACAAGCAATCCTCGGGAGCCGGTGGCCCAACCCAACCCAACGATCTTCGTCGCCACCCTTCGCGCGTTTTCCGTTCGCGCCCAAGCAGACAATGAGACCACAATCTCGGTGCTGCTCGGCGCGATGATGGGCCTCAGCGGCTCGGTGGCGATCGTGCTCTACGTGCGCGCGCGACGTCGCGAGGTGCAGCACGGGCGCGTGGCGACGCCGCGCATCATCCAGCGCCAGCTCGAGCTGCAGCTGCCGTGGGGCCGGCCGGACGAGGCATCCGTCGCCTCGCGTGCCGAAACGCCGGGCGTCGAGGCCGCGTCGCGCTCGGTGCGCGACGCGGCGCCCGAGCCGGACCCGGACGAGGGCTACGTGCGCGTGGCGAGCGCGGCGTTCTGAGGCGCGCACGACGTCGCCCAGCCAGAGCAGCCCGGGGCGGGGCGAGTCCGGCTGCGCGGAGGTCCGGCTCGAGCGGGCGGGCGCCATGCTCTGAGGCGCCGCCGCTTTCTAAAAGGGTGTAGGGTGTAGGGTGTAGGATGCAAAACAAGCCCTCCCCACATTTGGGCCCGACGTCATTCCTTCTTCGAAGCCGTGACGTTACTCACATACGAGTACTTTTACTTAGTGTAGGATGTATCTATTCTCTAAGTATTTGCATAGTGTAGGGTGTAGGATAAGTACGGTTACGAAAGTCCTACAGGGAGTGAAGGAATGACGCTGTGACGAAAGAAGGAATGACGTCGGGCCCAGATGTGGGGAGGGCTTGTTTTGCATCCTACACCCTACACCCTACACCCTTTTGAAAAGCGGCGGCGCCTCAGAGCATGGCGGCTCGACAGCATGGCGCCTATACAGCATGGCGTCGTCCAGCGTCACGCCGCGTCGTGGTCCTGCCGCTCCTCCGTGGCGCACGGATGGCGCTCCTCCGTGACGCAGCCGAACGACGTCGCGGCGTCACGGCCCGGGCGCAGTCGCCATCCTGGACGCCACGCTGGACGACGCCATGCTGTATAGGCGCCATGCTGTCGAGCCGCCATGCTCTGAGGCGCCGCCGCTTTTCAAAAGGGTGTAGGGTGTAGGGTGTAGGATGCAAAACAAGCCCTCCCCACATCTGGGCCCGACGTCATTCCTTCTTTCGTCACAGCGTCATTCCTTCACTCCCTGTAGGACTTTCGTAACCGTACTTATCCTACACCCTACACTATGCAAATACTTAGAGAATAGATACATCCTACACTAAGTAAAAGTACTCGTATGTGAGTAACGTCACGGCTTCGAAGAAGGAATGACGTCGGGCCCAAATGTGGGGAGGGCTTGTTTTGCATCCTACACCCTACACCCTACACCCTTTTAGAAAGCGGCGCCGAAGGTGGGAGGATGCCACCCGTATGCGCGCGTTTGAACGTGCGCGGACGGCCGTTGGCTTCGCGCCCTTTCGCCCACGGTTTGCGCGCCAACGGACCAGTCCTCCGCGGGCGCCGCGCATCGTCTCAGGGGCGGTCGGTGTGGTACGCCGCGCGCATCGTCAGCGCCGCGGCGTCGAGCTCGGCGAGCGAGGGCGCGTACGTGACGCCGCTCAGCACCTCGTCCGCGCCCGCCCTCGTCGCGCTCGCCGCCTCCGCAGTGCGCGCAGGCGGCTTCGTGACGGCACGCGAGGCCACGCCGCGCGCCGCAGGTGCCTTCGCGCGCTGCATCGTCTGTCTGCCGGTCCGACGCGCTCTGCTCTGAACGAACGGACGGCACGCCCGACGAGATCTCGTCGCGTGCACGCTCGCACAGCATGTACCCCCAGAACGTCTCCGAGCTGCTGCCCGACGAGATCTTCGGCGACGAGCTGCTCGTCGACCGGCACTACCGCGTGCGCATCCTTCAGCGCGTCGCCCGCCGCCGCGATGCGGCCGAGGCCAACTTTTGGCTCGACGGCGGGCCCGCCGACTCGGTCGTCGGCGCGTGCATGTGCGGCCGAATCTACGCGCTCAAGTGCATGGGCCGGCTCGTCCGCGGCGCCCGGATCCTCGCGCTGCTGCGCAAAAATGTGGCGCTCGCCACGTGCCGCGCACACCTCATGGGCCACATGCTCCAGCGCATCGTCGGCGACAGCGGCGTCGCGCGGCTGCTGCAGCTGGTTGCAGCTCGTTCGCGAGGATCACGACACGCTCAACGCCGAGCACCAGGCCTTGGAAGCACAGCATGACACCGGCCAAGTCATGCGACGGCATGTGCGCGCGCGCCGACGCGCTCTCCAAGGACCTCGCACGGGCGCACGAGCACGCTCACAAGCTCGATGGCTATCTGGTGTGGTGCAGCGAGCGCCTCGGTGAGAGTGACTCTTTCAACGGAGCGCTCGAGAACCTGAACACGCGGTGCAGCATGAGATGTGCTGGCTCCACGCCGAGATGTCGTCGCTCGTTGCGAGTTCGCCCGAGGCTTACGCGAACGACAGCGAGGCCACCGACTTCAAGGACCACGGCGTGTGCGTCGAGTTCGATGTCTTCAACCGCGACGGGGTCGAGGGCGCGCCCGTGCCCGCGACCGCGCCCACGAAGGCAGAGCCGGGCATCGAGTCCGAGTGCATCGCGCCCGCACAGGCAGAGCCGGGCAGCGAGTCCGAAGCGTCGCGCCCGCGCCCGCGCCCGCGCCCGCGCCGGCAGAGCCGCGCACCGAGCCCAAGTGAGCCAACGTGCCGCCGAACTCGCCCAAGCTCTCGTCGGTCGACAGTCAGGCCACCGAGTACAAGACCTCCTACGCGAACTCACGTGCTCGCCACCTGCAACGCCTCGAGTTTACGCACGCGTTCGAGTCTGTGCAGGCCGAGGTCGCTTAGCCAAAGCGCGCCAAGGTTCCGGCCACCGGCGCATCCAGCCGCTGGCTGCGCAACACGGCGGTGCGCAACACCCGCAGCTCGGCCAACGGCAAGTAGCGCGCCGGCGCAGCGCACGGTATGCCGCGGCGAGCTCAGTCGCGAAGAGTGTCCGACTGGCCGCGCCCTCCACGGGGTGCACGCGCACTCGGCGCGGTCCGGTCAGTCAGGGGGCCTCAGCTTGCGCGATGCCAGTTGCGAGCCCCCCCGGAATCCGCCATTCTATTCTACTAGGCGTAAATCACCCAAGCCCTTCCGGTCGCCCGCATTCCGGGGTCGGACCCTCCGTCGGCCCGGCTCGGGCCCTCCGTCCGCCGCGCCCGCTCGACCCCGAATTCTACTCCAAATCGGCCGGTCAGGAGGGTGTCTCGGTCCTAGGCTCGTCATAAGCCTCGCCCCGACCCCTCGAGCGCTCATTGGCTGGCTTTTAACCCTTGATTGTACGACCCGGGTCGTACTCTCAGCCTTACACTGGCCGGACCAGCCCGGACCGCGCCCTATATAGGCCCACGAGCTCGGCTACGCTCGTTGCCACCGCGTGCAGCTCGTGCAGGATCGCGTCTAGCTCGGGCGCACCCTCCGTGTACAACGGCTCGGCGCTCTGCTCGCTCTCCAGAAGGTCGACCGCACCCTCGACCGCCATGTGCAGCTCGGCGAGCTGTGCGCGAGCGGCGTGCGCTCGGTGCTGCACGGTGGCGGACTGGTCGCCCAAGCCACCGATCAGCGCCTGACGCGAGCGCCGAGCGCGCGAATAAAGGCGGGTGCGGCCGCGTCAGCGCCCGATAGCCGCGCGCAGCACGGGGCGTCGGCGCGCGCCCCGCGAGCGCGCGTTGCGCGCTCGCCCAGGTATGCACGGGAGGCGTGGCGCGCGGCCGCGCCGGCGCGCGCGGCGCGCGCACTTCCAAATCGGCGCGGATGTGCTTCCAGTGCACGGCGAGGCCGACCGCTCGCTCGGCCGGCGTGAGGCGTGCAACGGGCTGCAGCTCGAGGCCGCGGTGCAGCGCGGCGAGCACGCCGCGCCGCTGCGCGGCCGCGGCAAACTCGAAGCGCAGCGCCTGCTCCGCACGCCTGGGCGCGTCGCGCGCGCCCTGCCCGCGCGACGCGCGCAGCGCGTCGCGGCAGATGGCCGCCGAGTCGCTCGGCGTCACGTGCGGCGCGAGTGCGCACAGCGCGCGGTGCATCTCGACGACGGGCAGCGAGCCGTCGGCGCGTGCGTCGACAAGGTCAAACGCATCGAGCAGACGTGAGTAGCCCTCCTCGATCGCTCCCTCCCATCGATGCATGAGCAGGGCGATGAAGGCGCACGGGTCGATCGCGTTGCTCCGCGCAGCCGAGGTGCCGTCAATGGCCGTCGGCGAGCGCTGCCCTGAGCTGCACGATGGCTGCGGCCCGTCGCCCGCCAACTCGTCGGCGGCGAGCGACTCGCGCGACAAGCGCGTGGCCGCCACCGCGGCGAGCGTGAGAGACTGTCGCTCCGGGCGGGCGGACGAGCGGCCGGTCGGCGTCGCCTCGGTGACGCCGGCGGTGCCACCCACCGCCCCATTGGGCGTGGCGGACGAGGGCTTGCGCGCGCGCAGTGGCAGCGCATCTGTCGCGATCAGCTCAATCTGGCTGAGTGCCTCCATCGACGCACTCAGGAAGTCGGCCGTGCCTGCGCAAAGAAAGCGCGGCGCGCGGCGCGACGCGTCAGGCAAAGCGCGCAGCGCGCGCGGCACGGCGGAATGCGGCGCCTTGCGCGCCGGCAGCGGCACCGCCGCGGCGCGCGCGCACAGGTGCGGGTGGCGAAGAGCTCCATCATCACCACGCGTGCGGCCGCGAGCGAGAAGGGGACTTCGGCCACGCGCTGCGCCGCGCCCGCGACCGCCGCCGCGCCCCGCTCCGACATGGCCGCGAAGGCGTCGCCCAGGGCCAAAGCGTCGAGTGCGGCTGCCTTTGGTGAGGGTTGGGCCCCTTTGGGTGCGCCGTTGGGTGCTGGCTGAGCAGGCGTCGCGGCGCCAACGTCTTCAGCTGCCGTGATGACCGCCGCGGCGATCGCTGCTGTCAACGTTGGCGAGGCGGAGCGCGAGCACTGTGCCGATGAGCCGGCGACGCTTGCAGTAGGGCTTGTGCCACCCTTGCGCGAGGCCGTGCCGGGCAGCTCGGGCCCATCGCCCGTCGGGCGCAATGGCCAGAGCAGCTGCAGCACATTGAACGTGCGCTCGCCGCCCACGTGCCTGCCGGGTGCGTTGGCGCTTTCGACCGTGCGCACGCGAAAGCGGACAGCGCCCCGCACCGAGCGTCCCTCA
Organism: Diacronema lutheri; assembly: GCA_019448385.1. Classification (NCBI taxonomy): domain Eukaryota; phylum Haptophyta; class Pavlovophyceae; order Pavlovales; family Pavlovaceae; genus Diacronema; species Diacronema lutheri. Next base: position 679,244 of record JAGTXO010000013.1, read on the forward strand.
AGCCGACCGCCGCCCCCGACCGCCGCCCTCGCCGCCTCATGCTTGAAGGCCTCGGCGCACATCGCGCGAAGGGCGGCAGCGAAGAAGGCGAGCCGCGCCGGCTCGTGCGCCTCGCACAGCTCGCAGAAGAGGCCGAGCGTCTGGTGCGCGCTCCCGCCGAGGCGGACGCGATGCGCCTGCATGGACGTGGCAAAGGCGACGAGCGGGCGGCGCGCCGCGCGCGCGGAGCCGAAGCGCAGAACAAACCAGTCGTGCGCGAATGCGGCGAGCGGCGTCTCGCCCGCCTCATCGCCGCGCTCGAGCAGCGCCTGCAGGATGAGGAGGTGGAGCAGCACGCACAGGGCCAGCGGCATGGCCGGCGCGGGCGGGCGCGACGAGCTGCGCTCGCTGAAGCCTGCCGACGGCGCTGCGCCCGCGGTCGCGCCGCCGCGTTCGACCAAGGTGCCATCGGCCGCTGCCAGTGCACGCGAGCGAGCGCGCAGCCACATCGTCGCGTCATCCACGAAGAATTGCGCGTCAAGCGCCGCCGCGCTGGCGGCGGCAATCTGGGCGCCACCGCCCGCGGCAGGCGGCGGCCCGCAGGCGGCTGCAGCGTCGGCAGCGGCGGCGCCCGCGCGGGAAGAGGCAGCACCCGGGAGGGCGAGCGATGCCGACGTGACGGCAGCTCGGCCCAAGCTCCGCTCGCGCTCGCGCGCCTTGTCGCGCTCGTGCGCGGCGGCGCTCGCGCCGCGCGCAAGCGCGCCGCGCGCGCTCGCGTCAGCGGCGCCGAGCCCGGCGGCCGCCCAGCGCGCTTCCGCCTCCCAGACGGGCTGGCGCGAGACGAGCACGGAAAGCGATTCGTTCCCAACGAACACCGCGCCTTCGCCCGCCACGCCGCCGCCGTGCGCGAGCTGCGCGCCGCGCGCGAGCGGTCCGCCGCCGTCGGCGCCTACGCCGAGCACGCCACGCACTGGCGCGTGCGCGACAAGCGAGCCGCCCACAGGCGCGGCGGCGGCGAGCAGCTGAAGCGCAGCCTCCTCAACGTACCAAGCGAGCATATCGGGCGGGACGCCGCCTCCGTTCGTTACCGACTGCGCTGCGACCGCCGCAACGAGCGACGGCACGCCTGCGACGCCGCACCGGGCGGGCGCTCCCGCCGCGCCGGCCGCGTCGGCACCCGCCGCGCCGGTTGACGCGTTTGCCGCGGTTTGTCCTCCTGCGGAGAATGTGTTGGGCGTGGCGAGCCATGCGGGCGGCTGCCTCGCGCCGGACGTGCCGTCGCCTGCACCCGCCGCCGCGCCAGACTGCGTGCCTGCACCGCCCGCGGTGCCCGGCGCGGCGGGCTGCGCGCGGGGGTCGGCGGACGCGCCGACGGGTGGGAGGGTGCGCAACGCGAGAAGGTCGAGCGTGCGCGGCGCGACGCTCAAAGCGGCGCCGTCGAGCGCGTACGCGGCCACTCGCCTTTCACGAAGTGCGCGCAGACTGACCTCCACCCTCTTCTCCGCGTCCCATTCGGCAGCCGCACCGACGGGCATGGCGGACGGCGACAGGGCGCCATGCGTCTCACCGCCGGTAGCGCACGCCGCGCCCGTCGCCATGTGCGTGCCGCACGGGCCGAGCAGCCCGTGCGACAGGAGCGCTCCGATGTTGCGCTCGCTGGCACCCACACCGCTGCTGCCCGGCCGATCGCGCCCGCCCACGCCGCCGGCTACGACCGCATTTGCCGCGCGGAGGCTTGGCCCACGCGCGTCGCGTGATCCGCCGTCGCGCCGCACGCCCGCGCTCGTCTGCCGCGAGGTGCGCCGGAGTGTGCCGCTGCTACCGCTCACGTCGCCCGTGCTGCTGCTCGTCCCCGGCCGCTCGCCGTGCGCAGCCGCGTGGCTCGCGCACCGGCCCATCCCGCCCGCAGCAGACGGCTGGCGCGCAAAACGCGAGGACCCAGCGCTCAGCCGGGTCGGAGTGGCTGGGAGCGAGCCGACGCTCCCGCCGCAGCGCGCCGCGCTGGCGCAAGCAACCGCCGCGGAACAGCGGCTGTGCACAGACGCGGCGGTCGCCGCAGCGAATTGCGCATTGAGCTCGAGCGCGGCGCGCGCGCGCAGCGCGGAGATTTCGCGCGTCCGGCGCGCGACGCGCTCTGCGCTCGACGCGCGCCCGCTGTGGCCGCCGTCCGTGCCGTCCGCGCCGGCGCTGAGCGCCACGGCGGCGTCGTCGTCGTCAAGAGTGGCGGCGGTGGCTTCGCCGCCGTCCGCCGCATCGACCGGCAGCAGCGCGAGCACCGCCTCGCACATCTCGCGTGTTGGCTCCGGCCCGAGCACAGAGCGAAGGATTGTCATGCGCGGGCCTTCGCCCTCCGCGGCGAGATCGGCGGCGAGCGCGCCGATGACGGCGACGCCCTCGTCGAGGCCGTTGGAGGCGAGGAGCGCGCGCAGCGTGTGCGTGAGCTCGGCCGCGCCCATCTCGCCGAAGGCCTCCGCGCCAAAGCGCTCAAGCACCGCGCTGGCGAGCTCGGCGCGCGAGTCCGCATCGAGCTGCGCGGCTCGCTCGACGATCGCAGTGGCCGGTCTCGCGAGGAAGAGGGAGATTGCGCTGCCGAGCTCGTCGTTTGCGGAGGTCAGCTCGGCGAGTAGGGTGGAGAGCCGTGCGCGCAGCTCGGACGGAGCGTCATCCGCCGCGCTCGCGCCCGGCGCATGCGGTACTTGCTCGCCGGCGAGGAGCGCGCGCGACGGCGCCGCGTCGGCGATGCGCACGAGCTTGTCGGTCAGCTCGGTGAGCTGGCGCGAGCGGCGAAAAAGCGCGGCCGTCTCGCTCTCCGCCATGCCGTCAAAGTGGCGCACGCCCGCCTCCGCCTTCGCGAGCAGCGCGTGCACGCGCCGAAGCTCGTCGAAGAAGGGAACATGCGCAACCGTGGGCGCGCGCACGAGCTCGGTCGCGCGCGCGCCGCCGATGGCGGCTGGCGGCGCGCCGTGCGCGCCCGCGCCCGCATTGCGCGGCGCGGTCGTGAGCAGATCGTAGTCCGAGTAGATCGAGCGGTACAGCTCAGCGCATAGTACGCGCGCGAGCGGCCATGCAGGCTCGGCGAGCGTCGTGAGCAGCAGCTGGAGGCACTCGCACGCGGCGAGCGTGACAAAGTGGGACGGCGAGCCTGGCCCAAGCTCGCGGCAGAGTTCGAGCGCCTGGTTAAACTTCATCTCGCAATACAGCACGGTGGAGCGGAAGGCAGGCTGCTCCGCGCGCAGCCCGCGCTGCCATCGCCCCGCCGCGTCCTCCACCGCCCACCTCCGCTGCCACTCGCGGGGCACCACCTCGGCGAGCACTGCGCCACGGGTTCGATCGACGGCGTCCGAGCCCGGCTCGGCCGCCGGATCGGAGACCTCCTTGCCCGCCAGCAGCACCACCGGCGGCAAGAAGCCCGCAGCGTTCGCTTGCCGCCGCGAGCGGTCCGACGCCGGCATCGTTGCCCGCAGTAACGGCCGCGCGAGGTTCGAGGGACGATGGCGCGAGCTGGCCGCCAGCGGGTGGCGCTCGTCCTCGTGGCTCTCTCCTGCCAGCGCGCCGCGGCGGAGGCTCCGTTGTTCAGCGAGTGGCTGCGCACCGAGGCGGGTCCACAATGGGAGCGCGTCGTTGGCCACCGGTTTACGCGCGAGCTCGCCGCCGGCCGGCTGCGCAACGAGACGCTGCGGTCGTACCTCGTGCAGGACCACCGCTTCCTTGACGATTTCTCAGTGCTGCTTGCGTCGGCCATCGCAGCGGCGCCGACGCTCGACGACCGTGTGCCCGGCGCGCAGTTCCTCGCACTGGTCACGAGCACGGAGAACACCTACTTCTCGCGTGCGCTGCGCGCGCTCGGCATGAGCGCGCCCGCCGAGGCGGCGGTGGCCGACGCGCCGATCACGACGCGCTTCAAGCGGCTGATGCGCAGCGCGGCTCACAGCGGAAAGCTCGCCAACATGCTCGCGGTGCTCGTCGTTGCGGAGTGGTCGTACGAGACGTGGGGCGAGCGCGCAGTGGCCGAACGCGCGCCGGCGCTCGATTGGTGGCACGCCGAGTGGATCGAGCTCCACGCCGGGCCTTACTTCAGCTCAGTCGTCGCGTACCTGCGCGGCCTGCTCGATCGCTCGGGCGAGAAGCTTGGTGAGGCCGACAGGCTCGAGGCGCGCTCGCTCTTCCTTGAGGCGGTCGACTGCGAGGAGGCCTTCTTCAACCACGCCTACGCCGAGCCGCTCGCAGAGCCGCCCGACGCGAAAAGCGAGCTGTGATTGGAGCCGTGCGCGTGCGCGTCTACATGCAGCGTTCAGGGTCGCCTTGATTCGCCTTGTCCGCCCGTGAGAACATGCCAGCTTCATTCCTCTCCACATTCCGTTTGATCAGGCTGGGCACTGAAGTCTCTGGCAGTGGCGATCCCGCCACGCGCGCCTGCCATGCGCGCGCCGCCCTCCGGACACGTGGCGCGGCGCCAAAAATGCGACCGACGGCGGGCAAACAGCCCGCTGCGCGACGGTCATGCTGGGGGGGGGGGGGGGGGGGGGGGGGGGGCTGCTGATTGGAAGGGGAGGAGGAGAAAAGGCTGGCAGAGTGGCGCCGCTCTGGCTCGGTCGAGGTTGGACGGGGTCGTCGTCAGGCGGGGGCGCTGTCCACGCCCAGCGGGGCTGTTGGCGGGGCTGTTGGCCAGCATGGTGAAAGGAGGCGTGGAGCGCACACGAGCATGGATCTCGGCCAATCTCACCAGTGCGATTCAAACACGTCGAGCGCGATGAGGAGGGCTGCTCGCGCGTGCCTGCGCGGCGGCGGCACGGACGTCGTTTGCCACTCAGACATCGATTGCGAGCAGTATCTCGAGCTGCTGCCTCGCTGCAATGTCGCACGGCGGCTGGGCGGCCGCCGCGTCGATGTCGCCGGTGCTGCCGTCGCCTCCGCATTCGCCACCCTCACGACCGAGTGCGCCGTCAGACGCGGGCTGGTGTGCGCCCATGTCCATGCCGCAGACGTCCTGGCGCGATGGGAAAATCTCGGCGGGCGAGAAATCGAGCAAATCGTCGAGGTCGGTAGCAACGCCTTCAAGGTTGTCACCCACGTTGATCTCTGGCAGCGCCGCGGCCACGTCGTAGAGCGTGCTCGGCACGGACGCGAGGAGGGACGAGGCCTCGGGCGCCTGCCCATCCGACACGCCCGCTCGGCCCGCGCGCGGCGTGCCGAGCGCATCCCGCCCGAGCGCATCGAGCTTGGCGGCACACGTGTCATCGTCGGCGAGCGCGGACGGGTCGGTGTGCAGCGCCCACTGCGCGGTGGCCGAATGATCCCGCCCGCTCTCCTGCAGCCCGCAGCGCGTGCCGCCCGACGAGCGCCGTTGCTTGCGCACAGGCGGCGGCTCACACGGCGCACCGCCGCCCCCACCGACGCCGGCGCCGGGCGCGCCAGGCGCGCCGCGCTTCTCGGCGTGCGGCGCCGAGATGTCCTCCGGCTCCCACCGCACCTTGGCCTTGCGCACGCGCGGCTGTCCGGGCGGAGGCGGCGCGAGCTCGAGCAGGCCAGCGCCATCCACCGGCGCGCCCTCCGGCACGAGCTCAAGCGCCCAGCCCTTCGCGAGCGTGCGCGCGCTGCTCGCGCCGCACGAGGCCGGCTTGGGCGCCGCGTCGATTCGCTGGCCGCCTCCGGGCTGCTCGTCGTGCGCGGCGGGCGCGTCCGCCGTCGGCCGCTCGCGCTTGCCCACCTTGGGCGTGCGCGCGCGCGGCGGAGCGACGGCGGGCGCGCTGTCGTGCGCGTCACCATCGCCGCGCTTGGGCGGGGCTGGCGTTTTGCGCTTGCGCGCGCCGGCGCCCGCTGCGCCGGCGGCGTGGGCGGAGAGCGCGTGGTGCAAGTGCTCGTGCCAGAAGGCCGCGCACTCGAGCGCAAAGCGATGCACAATCGAGCCCGCCGGGTTGAACTGGCATGCGTTCGCCCATACGCGCGACACGTCCATCGCAAGGTCGTCCGGCGCCTTGTAGTAGCCCTTGGTGAGGCGTAACTTGATCAGTCCGAGGTCCATCGGCGCCTTGACGCGGCTGCGCAGGGCGGGCGCGGCGGTGCGCGGGCGCATGCGACGGAGCGGAGGGCAAGGCGCAGAGCGAGCACTGCGTCAGCAGCAGCAGCAGCGGCGGCGGCCGGGGCGCCCGGGGGGGGGGGGGGGGGGGGCGGCGGCAAGGTGCGCGCGCGCGGTCGGCAGGTCGCACCTGTAGTAGTCGGGCACACGGAGCCTGACCGGATCGACGGGATGCAAGAAGGGCTTCGCGGACGGGTGCTGGCGCAGCTTGACGAGCAGCGGCTGCATGTGCTGCAGCGAGAGCGTCCGCGCCTCGCGCTCCTCCGTGCTGAGCGCTTCAACGGCCGCGTATGTGTCCTCGGTCATGCAGCAGGGCGGGCAGCGGAAGAGCCGGTCGCCGTGCGCCGTGCCGCCGCTCTCCTCCACCGCCGCGGCCGGCGCGCGCGTGTCGCAGCTCTGCGGCGGCGATGGAGCTGCGGACGTGTAATCGCTCTCTTTGCGCGCGGCGGCGGGCGCTCCCGACGCGATGGCGGCCGAGGGCGTGCGCTGCTCGCCGTCGAGTGCCGTGGGCGTGGCGAACGACGGCGTAGAATCGTCGGCGCGGGCACTAGCAGCCCACTTGCCGAAGCTCGCATCGGGAAAGCATTTCTGCGCGCACACACGCGCGCCGGTCAAGCGCACGGGCGGGCGAGCACGCGCGCGCTTGAGCGCGAGCGCACGCGCGCGGCAAGGCAGTGGCAGCGGGGCGAGGGGTGCGAGCCGACGCTGAAGGTGTCGGCGCGCTCACGCTCCTCAGGCCCGAGCGCCCCGTGAGGCGGAGAGCAAGCGTGCGGCGGCGGCGGACGCACCTGGCACCTCGAGCAGCCGATGAAGCCGGGCGGAACGCGAGGGCTGGCGATCTGGGCGGCGGTCGGCTTGGCGAGCGGCTGTGTGTCGAGCTTGCTGATCATCGTGCGTTCCACGTTGCTCGTCGCGCACGCGTCCGCCTCGGACTGCATCCCCATCGACGCCTCGAACTGGGAGGTTCGCGGAAGGGGCGGCGAGCTCACCGCAAAACCCACGCGCGCGCCGGGGCGCACGCCGCCTGGGGCGCGGGGCGGCGGTCGGCCAGGCGTTGTACGCCGAAGCGACGGGTCAGGCGCGCCGTATGCCGCGGCGCGCCGCGGATCAGGGAGGCGGGACGATCTCGTTCACTCCCCTCCTCGAGGAAGAAGGGGGTGGAGAGGGGTAGGAAGAAAAGCTCGACACGGCCCGCAAAAAGAAGGCGGAGAGGAGGTCGTAACTGCCCGCATTTTCGGGATCGGATCGGCCAATTAAATTTCATACGATGTCGAGGACGCGCGTGTGTGCCGCGCTGCTCCTCCTCCTCGCGGCCGCGCCGCCGGCGTCGGCGCGGCTGGCGGGCGTGCCGCGCCTCCTCGCGCGCGCGCGTGGGCTCGTCCGTCTCGACATTGCGCCCCACTCGTCGCGCGACGTGCAGTCCGCGCTCGCCGCCGCGCGCGAGCATACGTTTGCCGAGCTGAGCTCGCAGTGCGCGGTCGTGCCGATGCCGCCGCTGCCGCTGCCGCCAGCGGCCGCACCGCCGCCGCCGCCGCCGGCGGCGGCCGCACTGCCGCTGCCACCGCCGCTGGCGGCCGCACCGCCCTCGCCGCCGTCGCCGCCGGCCGCACCGCCCATCGTGGTGGCTGTGGCGCCGTCGCCGCCCTCGGCCGCCGCGCCGGCCGCCACGCCCGCCGCCGCGCCCGCGCGAGCGCCGCCGGCCGCGCCCACCGAGCCGGCGCGCCCGCCGCCGCCGCCATCGCCGCCGCCGTTTGCGGCGGGCCCGACGGCCGACGCGCTTCGCGAGCGCTTCCGCGCCAAGCCCGCGCCACCGCCGCCGCCGCCGGCGATCGAGGCAGTGCTCAGCTGGGCGCAGCTCGAAGCCCTTGCGCCGCCGGGCGGCATGCGTCGCTCCTCCGGTCGCGGCGCGATCGTCGAGCCGCTCGCCGCGCGCTCGCGCACGCATCGCGCCTTCCGCCTGCGCGCGCTGTCCGCCGCGCGCGCGCTCGGCCTGCGTCGGCCCGCCGAGCCGCCGTCGACCAAGGCGGGGCTCGTGCTCTGGCGCGACACGAACGGCTGGTGCCCATACTGCGAGCGCGTGTGGATCGCGCTCGAGGCGATGGGTGTCGAGTACGCCGAGCGCACCGTCAACCTGCAGCAAAAGGACAGCCGCTTCTTAAGCCTCGCGCGCCATTACTCGCCCACGGGCCGCTCGAGCGTGCCTGTGCTCACGACGCCGGACGGCGAGCACGTGCTGTGGGAGTCGGCCGACATCCTCGCGTTTCTCTCGGGCCGCACGGAGGCCGACGCGGAGGGCGACACGGCGGGCGCGTCGGCCGCGTCGTTCGATGCGACGGGCGCGGTCACGCAGGTGGCCAAGTCGGGCCGGCGCAACGTGGTGCCCGCGCTGCGAATCTCGGCCGACGCGCCGCGCGACGCGTGGCCGCTCACGCCCGCGAGCAGCGCGCAGCTCGCGCTCGTGGCGCGCGTGATGGCCGCTGTCTCCAACGCGACCGCGGCCGTTACGCCGCCCGCGTTTGGCCCGGCGGCCGGTCGCGCGCCGCAGCTGTCGTCGGCGGACATGTTGGCGCGGTTCAATGCGGCCGCCGCCGCGCTTGACGCGCTCGACGCCGAGCTTGGCCGCACGCCCGGCCCGTTCTTTGGCGGGCAGCTCGTCTCGGCGGCCGACTGCTCGATCGCGCCCTTCCTCGAGCGTTACTCGCGGAATGGAGCGATCGCCAACGGCGACATCCCGCAGCTCGCCGATCTGGCGGCGCGCGCTCGCGGGCGCGCATGGCCGCACATCGCCCGCTGGTACGGCGCGATGGACGGCTGGGCGCCGTACGCCTCGCGCATCGAGGGCGACGCATACTCGTACGCCAAGCTTGCCGGCACCTTTGCGCGATTTGGCCTGAGGCTGCGCGCGGGCGCGCCCGCGCGCGACGGCGCCGAAGGTGCCGGCGGCGAGCGTGGCGGAGGGCGCGCGCGCCGCGCGCTGCGCGCAGCACACACCGCTGCGCGCACGCTCTTCGGCCGCGCGCGCGCCGCCGCCGCCGACGCGTCGCGCGCTGCGCGCCGGCTGCCACCGCCACCACCACCTCCGCCGCCGCTCACCGCCGACGCGCTCGCCGCGCTCGAGCGGCGCGCGGCCGACGCGGACGCGACGGCGTTGAGCAAGCTGCCGTCGGTCGAGCGCGCGCGCGAGCTTCTCGCCGTCGGATCGGGCGGAGCGGCCGGCGAGCCGACGCCGCTCTCTGCGCGGCTGCAGATCGGCGGTTCGCTGGCCGGCGGAGCGGCGGGTGACGCGAGCGCGGTCGCAACGGGCGCGGCGCGCGGCGAGGCGCTCGCAAACCTCGCGGTCAACCGGCGCGCCGTGCTCGCCGACGCGCTCGCCGGATGCGGTCTCGCCGCGACAGGCGACGAGCGCGTCGCCGATGAGGCCGACGCGTACCTCCGCCTCGTCGGCACGGCCCTCGCTGCGCGCGCGCCGCGCGCCGCCGCCGACATGTGCGACGGCGCGGCGAGCGCGCTTGCGCGCACGCTTGGCCGCGCGGCGCTCGACGCGGAGGTGCGCGCAAGGCTTGCAAAGATCGGCGAGTTCGTCGCGCGCCGGCTGTGCGTGCCGCGTGACATGGGGCAACCAGCGGCGGAGCAGCTGCGCGCGGCGCTGTTGCTCTCCGCGCACGCGCTGCGGGGATGAGCGGGGGCTGCGGGCGGGCGGCGACCGTGACGCCAGACTGCTCGTGTGACGGTGATCCGACTTCTGACTTCTCTTTTTAGTTGGTGGTAAGTAAGTACCGAGTGAAGTACTACGGGGGTACTAGCACCAACTAAAAATACTAACGACGCTTACAGGCGGGTCAGCAGGAGGGGCGCGCACGGGGCCGAGGCTGGACAAACGGAGCGAGCGAAAGGGCACACGCAACATCAGGCCGAAATCAGGGCGTCGACCCTGTGCACGCCGGCAGCGGGAACGGCCGGGACGGCAAGGACGTGGCAGGACGCGTCATGGGCGGACACCCACACACGCCTAGCCACCCCTCGCCGGCCCCCGCCGGCCGCCGCCGCCGTCGCCGCGCCGGAAGCAGAGGCCGTCCACACCGCCGCAGGCGTCCACATCCGCCTGGACGCCGTGAGCCGCGTGGCGGTGCGGCGGCGCCTGTCCGCGCGCCATCTGCGCGCGCGCGAGCAGGAGCTGCGCGTGCCCACGCACGACGCACGCGGCGAGCTGGAGGCGCATGTGGCGCTCGAGGGCCGCGCGGGCGACGTCGCGCGAGGGCGCGCCCATGCGCGCCATCCACGCGTCCGCGCCCATGTGCGAGAAGGTGACGAGCAGGTCGGCGAGGCCGGCCGACCACTCGCCGAACGAGCCGATGACCAGCGCGCGGATCGGCGGGAACGAGTTGAGGCGCGCCTGCATCGGGCCCACCTGGCCCGGCTGCATGCCGAAGAGCTCCTCGTCGAGTTGAGCGCACGCACGCCGCCGCTCGCCGCCGACGGCCGCCGCCCGCCGCTCAGCGGCCTGGCAGCGGCGCGTGTCCGACTGGCCGTAGCGCGTGGGGCAGTACGAGATCGACTTGAGCTCGCACAGTGTCTGCACGAGCTGAGGGGCCGAGCCCGCACCGTTGAGCACTACGACGAGATCGACGGTGGGCACGCGCCGACGACGCAGGGCCGCGCGCCCGGCCGGCGGCACGCCGGCGAGCACGGAGCCAAAGATGTCCGCGTCCTCGCGCCGCGCGTAGGTCCCGGCGTATCCGCGAGCCAGCGAGGCGAGCAGGTTGAGAGCGGGGTCGTGGCGAAGCTTCGCGACGTGGTCGTGGGCGACGCCCGGTGCCGCCGCGAGCGCGTCGCCGAACGCATCGACCGGGATCGGGCGCTGGCTGCCGCTGCGCGCAAGGCGCGCGCCCGCCGCCGCGAGCTGCGCGCACACGGGGCTCGGCAGACCCAAGTAGCGCGCAACCGCCTCGGCCCACTCCGCCGGAGAGAAAGCGGCATAGGCTCGCGGCAGGGCCTCGAGGAAGAGGCCGCTCTCTTTGCCGAGGCCAAACCAGAGGCCGCGTGGGCGCGAGCCCGGCGGCATGGCGGCGTGCTCAGCGTTGAGCATGTCGAAGCGGCAGCGCTCGCGGTCGCCAGTGATGTCGGCCAAGAGGCTAGGCCGGCGTCCGGCGGCGGGAGCGGCGGGCGCGACGGAGCCGGGCGGCAGGCGGAGGACGCGCACTTCCGTGTCGCCCTGGCCGCCGCCGAGCTCGGCCTGCATGGCGTGCCAGGCGGAGGCGAGATCGCGCCCCAGGCGCGAGCCCGAGGCGAGGAACGAGCGCCACCCGTGCGCGTCCATGTCGGCGAAGGCGTCGTGCCCGACGCGCGCCGCGATGGCAGGCCGGTCGAGGACGCCCGCCTCCAGGACCGAGCCGTCCGCGGCGCGCGTGTCGAGCAGGTGCGGCAGGGCGAGGCTGGCGGCGCTCCAGATCAGGGCGGGAGCGAGGTCGACCTGCTTGCGCAGGCCGGTGCCATGCATCGCAATCGGGAGCGGCAGCCGGCGGCTCGCGATGGCATCCGTCGAGACGGAGACGCCGAGAGCGACGGTAGCCTGCCGGGCGAGGATGTCGTCGAAGGCAGCCGCGGCCTGCAGGGAGTCTGACAGGTACGAGTGGGAGATCAAGTAGGAGAAGCGGAAGATGGTGGAGCGGCGGGTGATGACCCACAGCGACTGTTTGGCCGACGAGCCGAGCGTTGTGATCAGCTTGTTCGAGATGCCAGCGATCTCGTCGGTCTTGGTCGCGAGTGTCCTGCCCACGTAGCCAGGTGAGCCCACCGGCACGCCGTAGATGTTGAGGCCGTAGTGGAGAGCGCCAGTGGCCGGGTCCGCCACCGAGCCGAGGGGAACGGCCCCCCGGCAGCCCTCGAGCGCATCAGCGCTGCGCGGATCGATCCAGCACGCCGACTTGGCCAGATTGGCGTGAAGGCCGAGGCCGGCGAGCGCAGCCTCGAAGCGCGAGAGCGCAGCGGCGACGAGAGCGGGCGGGCCGACGGCGTAGACGTCGTCATGACCTGCGCGCGCGGCCCCACCGACCGCGGCGAGCTCGGCGTCGAGGGCCACGAGCGCGGGCTGGATGGCGACCGCGAAGAAGTAGCTGCCCTCCACCGAGCCCTGCTGCACGCCTTCCGAGCTTCGGAAGGGAAGCTGCGTGAGGGGCGCGCCGCCGCTACCGCCGCCGGCAAAGACGGGCGCCTGCGGGCCGAGAGTCGCGTGCGCAAGGCGAGCGAGCGCGCGGATCTCGCCGGGGACGCTGCCGTCGGACAGCTGGCGGAGGACGGCTGCGCGAGAGACGGAGTTGAAGGCGTTGGAGATGTCGAGGGTGAAGATGCCAAAGCTCAGCTCAGCGTCCAGCAGCTCGCGCAGGCCGATGATGAGTTTGGTGGCGCCCGCCGCGACCGCCACCCCAAGCTGCTGCGGCGCGAGGTGGCCCGCGAAGGTCTCCTTCAAAGACGCGTTCGCGAAGATCGCCTTCGTCACCGCCCGGCGGAGCGCGCAGGAAATGCCCACCGGCCTGGCATCCTCCGCCTCGTCAGCAGACGGGGCGCGCTTGCGCAGGGCGAGCAGCCGCACGGACGAGAAGACAAAGTTGAACCAAGCTGGCAGCGCGCCGTTCGCAAAGCGCGTCGCGAAGTACGCACCGGCGGCCGCCGCATCGGCCGCGACGAGAGAGGGGAAGGGCACGGTCGGCACCAGCGCCGTGAGGTACTCGTAGCGCCAAGCCGACGCGCCAGCAGCCTTGTCGGTGTCGAGGTGGCGAAAAGCAGTCTCGATGTCGGCGGGCAGGACCCGAAGGTGCGGAGCGTCATCCACACCGTCGAGGACAGCGTCGACGCTCTCAACACGCACCGGGTGCTTGGCCACCATCTGCGCGAGCACCTCCGGGCGCGCGATGTCAGCGATGCCGTGGCTGTCAAGCAGGCGAGACGCATCAGAGATCTTGCCCTTGGCAATGAGAGCGAGCGCCCTGCGGAGAGCGCGGTCCGCGGCATCCTCACGCGCGGGCCAGCGCCGCGTGGCGTGCACCGCGCAATCACGCTCCCAGCCCGCGACCAGCTCGGCGTAGGCGCGCGTCTCCCACAGCGTAAAACGCTGCGCGAGCGCGGCGCCCATGCGGCGTGGGTCAGAGCGGGGGGTGCGGCGCAGGAGCAGCGCCGGGAGGACGAGCAGCATCTTCAGCGCGCGTTCCGTCTCCGGCTGACGCACCCCCACCGCGCCGACGCCCTCGAGTGCCTCAGCGTCACGGAGGGCGTGGAGCACCTCAACGAAGGCCGTCGCGAAGCGCTCCGCAAAGCCGGGCGGCAAGGCGGCGAGCATGGGCACCGCCGACTCGTGGAGGCCAGCGACCTGCATGACGGTGAGATGGTCGATCGCCGCGTAGCTCCCGTCAGCCGGTGCCCGGGCCGAACTGGGCACCGGCATGGGCGGGTCGGCCGAGGGAGCGGCCGGGCGCGCTCCTGCGCGCGCGCGCTGGCAGCGGCCATGCTCGTCGGAGCCGTCGGGCGCGTCGTCGTCATCGTCGCCAGGGAAGGGCCGGCGCAGCGGCTGCGGCCGCTCGGGCTGCGGTGGCGGCGGCGGCGGCGGCGGGTGCGGCGGCGGCGGGGGGCCCGGCGGCGGCGCTTGCTGCTGGGGCGGGCAGCGCGCGGAGCGCGGACCGGGGCGTCCCGACGAAGGCGGGCGGCCCGGCGGCGGTGGAGGCGCGGGCCGGGTCCCCGCACCGGCGGCCGAGCGCGTCCGCTGCGAGGGGGGGCTGGACGGACCCCCCGCCCGTGCCGCGCGGCGAGCGCTCGGCGTGGCCGGCGGATGGACGGGCGTCGGCGAGGACAAGCTGTCGGCCTCCGGCAGGAGGCGCTCCGCCTCAAGGAGCGCGCGATCCCGCGTGCCGCGCGGAATCAGCGGCTGCCCGCGGCCCGCCGCGCGCAGCCGAGCGCACGCCTCGGAGCCGTAGCGGCAGGCGAGGTGCTCGATAACGGAGGGCGCCACCGCGGGTGTCGCGTGGCCAGGTGACGGCCCAAAATCGCCCCAGCCTGTCGCGACCGGACGCGGGAGGTCGAGAGCGGCGCCGGACGACAGGGGCCGGCCGCAAAGGACGTCAAGCGCACGCTCCGCCAGTTCGCGGATCCGCATGGCCATGTACTCGTGCACGAGGGTCGCACCAGGGTGATCCCAGAGCTTGTCGGGGTGCATGCCGCGAGCCAGGGAGAGGCCCGCCTGCCCGCTTGCAAGCGGCGTGCCTCAGAAGCGTCGGGCCCTGGGTTCGATGAGACCGGGAGGCTCTCGAGGACGAAGAGCGCAGCCGACGCGTCGCCCGCGAGAGGATGAGGCCCCGGCCCACGCGTCGAGAAGAACGCGTAGAGCTGGTGATAGGATGCCGTGAGGCCGGTGAGGAAGAAGAAGCCGCGCGATGGAGGGTCGAGTGGCGGCGACGCGCCGTCGGGAGGCATCAGGGCCAGCGGCCTCCCCGCCATGCCCGCGGGGCCGCGCTACGATCGCGCGGGCCGGGCGTGCAGGGAGGCCGTCGCCATTCAAAATCCGATAGAATATGGCACCAACTAAAAAGAGAAGTCAGGCCTGCGGGTCGTTTCCGCGCCGAGATGGCGCAGCCAAAGCCGACGCGGCTTCAAGTCGAATCGCGCATGTCGCTCCCGGGGATGGCATCGGTCTTCGTGTCAAAGCGGCCTGCTCTCCGCCGGCGCGAGCAGCGCGCCGCCGAGCTACACGCCGCGCTCGTCGCCGAGACCGACCGCGAGTTTGCGCGGCTCACCGCGCCGTTCGAGATCCGCTCGGCGCCGCGCCCGCTGCTCGTGAGCGCGCCAAGCTGCTACGTGGCGCTGCGCTCGCTCGCGCCTATCATCGCCGAGCCGCCGCCGGTGGTGCTCGCGCCCGCCACTGTGCGCGAATGGGAGGCGGAAGACGCCTACGACCGCGCGCGCGACGCGCGCACGGCCGTGTGCGAGCTGCTCCATGCGCTCGCCGGCGCGGCGGCCGACCAGGCGGAGGCGCGCGCCGAGCGGCTGCGCCGGCGCGCGGCACGCGAAGCGCGCGCGCACCTGCGCACGCTTGGCGCCGACGCCCACCTCGGCAAGGCCCTCCTCGACGCGCGTCTGTACGACGAATCGGCGCGCCACTACCTGCGAGCGCTCAAACGGAGGCCAGCGGCGGGCGGCACGGGCTCCGGCGGGCTCGACGCGGGCTTCGAGGCGGCAATTGCGCATATTCGACTGGGCGAGCGGTTTGGCGCGCTACACTCGCTGCCGTCACCGCGCCCGCTTGGTGTGCGACCGCTGCGCGGCGCGGCGCCGGGCGCGGCCGACACGGGCGGCGCGCGCGAGCCCGGGTCGGCGGCGCGCGCCGTCGCGGCGAAGGCGCCCGGCGACGCGAGCGAGCGCGTGCCGCCCGCTGCGCACGCGCGCGGCGCGGAGGCCACCCACGCAATCGACCGTTGCGACGTTGCGCTGCTCGCCGAGGTGACGCCGCGCCGGACTGTTTCGGCGCTCGCAGCCGAACGCGCGGAGGTGCGACGGGCGGTGTCCCAGACACACGCTGCGCTGCTGCGCACCGTTTACGAGCTGCTCTGCCGGCGCAGTCGCGAGCGGCTCGTGCGCGAAGCGGAGAATGCGGCAGCACCAAGCTCGGACGAGTTCCCGCGCGCCGCGCTCGCGGCCAGACGGCCGGGTGCGGAGCGACGCACACGCGCACACGGCGAGGGCGAGGCGAGGGCGCATGGTGGCGCGGCGGCGCGCGGCCGTGTGCGCGCCGCGTGGGTAAGCGTGACGAAAGAGGGCGAGGAAGCGCTGCGCCAGCCCTCCCCGGCCAAGCTGCGCGCGACGAGCGAGGCCAAGGCCGTGCGGCCGGCGACGGCGCCTCCCGCACCGCACGATTGGCAGCGCGTGTCACCGTGCGCACGCCCGCTCGAGGTTGCGGGCGCGGTGCGCGCGAGCGCGGTACGCGAGCGCGTGCGCGCGGCGCTCGCGCGCGCATACGCGCCCGAGCGGCTGCTTGACGTCTCTCGCGGCGTCTTCTGCGACTTTGCGCGAGAGGCGGGCCTCGCGATGCGCGCGCGGCGCGGCGCGGATGTTCCGCTCGATGCGCGCGACGGCGCGGACGAGGGCGCTGGCGGCGTGCAGACCGAGCGCGAGGCCGCTAT
The DNA here is from genome assembly GCA_019448385.1 of Diacronema lutheri. NCBI lineage: Eukaryota > Haptophyta > Pavlovophyceae > Pavlovales > Pavlovaceae > Diacronema > Diacronema lutheri. Next base: position 695,462 of record JAGTXO010000013.1, read on the forward strand.
GGCCGCCGCGGATGCTGCCTTGGAGGCGGCCGCGCAGATGCTGCAGCCGAGCTCCGACGCGCAGCCGACGCCCTCCGAGCCGCGCTCGCCGATGTGCGCCCGCGCGGCTGCGCCAAGCGCGCCTGCCAACGACACGGGCAGCTGGGCGCCCAAGACGGTCACCTTTGGCCATTTCGTCCTCGCGCTCGGCGTCTTCTCCTTCCGACGCTTCCCGCACGTGCGCGCGCGCGCGCGGCGCCATGCGCGAGGGATTCGCGCGCGCGCGCGCGCGCCAGCTGCGCTCCGCCCGCGCCGTGCTCCGCCGACACCCTGCCGCCTGGCGCCGCGCGCGCGCGCTTTGGCGCAGGTGCCCCCGATGCTCCTCTCCGAGCGGCTCGACGAAACTCTGCGCGAGTGCGTCGAGCCGTGGGCGCGCGCGCAGCCCGCCGCGCTTTGTGCCGCCGACTTCGCGTCGCCCTCGCCGCTCGGCCGAGCGCTGCGCGCGCACGCTCCGGTCCTCGCGCGCCTCTTTCGCGCGTACGCCGAGGCGACGGGCGCGCGGCTGCGCGCCGACGAGGGCGCGCGGCGCGCGCCCGCGCCAACGCCCGTGCCCGCGCCCGCTCAACCTGAGCCGTTGCATCTGGAGCTGCCCGAGTGGCTTGGCTTTTGGGCAGACCTCGGGCTGCTCGCAGTGCCGGGCGAACGCGGGCGCGAGGGCGAAGCGGGCAGCACGCAGGACGGACACGCCGACGAGCGCGCGGGCGCGGCTGGTGCGAACGGTGCGGCACACGGTTACAGCGGCGCGCGGCTCCACGCGTGCCTCGTCGCCGCCATGCTTGACGCACGCGACGGCGACGACGTGGTGGCAGCGGTTGTCACGCACGAAAAGCAGCAGCGCGCGCAGCCGCATGCGCCAGGGCTGCGCGCCGCGAGCTTCGCGCCCGCGATCGCGCGCGTGCTCGAGAGCGATGCGCGCGGCGAGGACGGCTCCGTGCAGCCGCGTGCGCCGCCGCCGGGCTCGCACGCCGCCGCGTCGCTCAGCGCGCGCGTCGACGCGCTGCTGCGCGGACAGCTCGTGCGCGCGTGGAGCTCGTCCGCGATGATTGAGCTGGGCGTTGCGCACGCGCCGAGCAGCGCTGCCTTCCTCGAGACGAGGCAGCTCGTGCTCCGCCTCGCCGCCGCGCCAGAGCGCGTGGCAGGTTTGGCCAGAGACTGAGACTTGCGTTGCTCATGGTCATTCGGGCCCGTGTCAGGTCACTTTTCGTGGACCTCACTTTTCATCAACAGTCAGATCACCTGTTGCCGCCAGACTTCAGAGCACGCGGAAGCCGTTCTCGAATTCGTTCCAGCCGTGCCTCTCGAAGAGCGCGTCGCGCTGGCGTGGTGCTGCGCCGCGCATGCCGCTGCCCATCTGCAGCCTCTCGCCGCCACGCCCGCCCGAATGCATCGCGCTTGCACGTGCGGCCTCGCGCGCGGCCTCGCCATCCTTCCAGCGCTCGTCGATCGTGTAGCGCGCGACCTTCTCGATGGCATGCAGCTCGCGCTCGAGCGGTGCGAGCGCGCGCTCGCTCCATCCGTCCCGCTGCAGGTCGACGAGCAGCTGCGCCGCGGCCTCGACGCCGACGAATCGCTTGCACGCGAGCATGAGCGAGCGAGCGCACGGCTCGTCGAGCTGCACGCCCTCGGCGCGCATTCGCCCATAGAGCCCCCACGCTCGAACGGCGCCGGCGCGCGTGCGCGCGAGGCCGTGCACGAGGATGGCATATGTGACGACGTCCGGACTGATGGGCGGCGCGCACTCGCCCGCGCCGCGCCGCATCTCGTCGAGCGCGTCGAGCGCCATCTGCGCGCCGAGCGGCACGCGCGGCTGTGAGCCAGCCGCAGCGGTGCGCCCGCCGGCCGCGCCCGCGGCCAAGCGCTCGGCCGTGGGCGACGGCGCATCACCACCGCGCTGGCCTGCACCGCCCGCGCCGCCCACACCGCCTGCGCCGCGCTCGTCAGCGAGCAAGCATGCGCGCAGGAACTCGCGCCACGCCGTCCCGTCAACGGTCAGGCCTGAGGCGAGCAGCCGCGTCCATGCGTCCTGCACGGCCGGCAAGTCGCCCGCGCCGCCGTGCGCGGCGAGCAGCACCGTGTAAGTGTGCACGGTGAATGGCACGCCCGCCTCTTCCATCCGCGCCGCGATCGCCGCCGCGCCGCGCCCGTCGCCACGCCGCGCGAGCGCGCCGAGCAGCGCGTTGTACGTGCGCGCGTTGGGCGAGATGGCTGCGGCCTCCATCTCGCGCACGAGCGCGAGGACGCGCTCGAGCGCGTCCGGCCGCATGTGCGCCGAGCGGCAGAGCCCAGCGATGAGCGCGTTGTACGTCTGCGCGTCGGGAGCGAGCTCACCGCCTTGCGCGCGCATCGCATTGAGCAGCTTCGTCGCGCGCCCATCGTCGCCCGCGCGCGCGCACGCAGCTATCAAGCAGTTATACGAGACGGCTGTCGCGCGCACGCCGCGCGCCGCCATGTGTTCGAAGAGGAGCAGCGCGTCCGCCAGCCGGCGCGCGCGCGTGAGCGCAACGAGGATGGACGTGTACGCGTGCGCACCGGCGCGCACGCGCGTGCCGCCGCGTGCGTCAGCGCCGGCGCCCGACGCGATATAGCCGTCAGCGCCGCCGCCGTCGAGAAGAGCAAGCGCCGTGTCGATCTCGCCCGCGCGCGCGTACGCGGCGATGAGCGTGTTGAGGCTCACCTGATTGAAAGGCGCGCCCGCGGCGGCGGCGGCGGCGGCGGCCGTGGCCCGTGATGCAGCGGCCGCGCCTGCGGCCCCGGCCGGCGGCGCGCGCGCCGGATGAAGTGCGCCGTCGGCCGCGTCGGCCGCGTGGGGCTGCGGCCGCGATGCGCGCGTCGGCATGCTCGTCTTCACCGGTGGCGCGCCGTTGGCCGGCTGGGTAGGCAGCGCGATGGGGGCGGGCGCGGCTAGTGAGGCCGAGGCGGTCCGCACGACGGGCAAGCTGCCGCCCATCCTCTCCGCCAGAGCACGCGCGTCGTCGACCTGGCCGGCGATGGCCAAGGCCTTGAGCACCGCGTTGAAGGAGCGGGCGTTGGGCGCGGGCAGTCGTGGCTGCCGCGCGCCTACCGCCGCGCCGCAGGAAGCGAGCGCCGCGTCGGACGGCGCTTCCTCCATGCTGCGGAGCAATGCGCGCGCCTCGTCCGGCGCGCGCGAGCGTGCGTACGCGTCGAGCGCGGCGTTGCACGTGACGAGGTCGGGCGGCACGCCGGCGGCGCGCATTGCGCGTAAGGTGGTGCTCACGCCACGCGCGTCGCCGTTCCGGCCGAACCCCTTGATCAGAATGCAGTAAGTCTTGGCGTCGACGGTCGCGTTAGCGGCGAGCAGCGCGCGCACGATCGCCTGCGCCTCGCGCATGTGGCCAGGCGTGGAGGCGCACGCATCAAGGAGGGCGTGCGTATGCCCGAGCTCGAGCGCCGTGGCCAACCCGCCGCCGCCCGCGCCCTCGCGCGCCGCGCGCAGCAGCGTCGCGAGGAGGAGCGATGCGGCGATCTGCACGCGGCCCGCGCGCAGCAGCCCGTTCACCGCAACCGTCACGAGCGCGGCGTGCGTGACGGAGCTCATACACGCGCCGTAGAGCTGTTCACATTGCTCGTACAGCGCGAGCCCGAGACGCCACTCGCCGCGCCGCATTGATTCTTCCAGCTCGTCACGATACTCGAGCGGCGAGCCGAGCGGCGTGCGTGGCGGCAGCGCCGCCGCGCGCGCGCTTGCGCTGCGCGCGTGCTGCGGCGGCAAAGCAATCGACACAGGCACGCGCGAATGGCTGTGCAGAACGCGCGGCGGCACCGAGGCCGACGCGAGCGCACCGATTAGAGCGACGAGCGCCCCAATCGTGCGCGTCGACGAGACGCCCATCTTCGATTCTGAACTGTGAGCGCGCACCGCTTTTCAATCGCGTTTTTGGCGCCAGGATGGCGAGCCGGTTGTCGGCAGACGAAGTCGATTGGCTTGCCAACGTTCTGGGGACGCTCGAGCGCTCGATCGGGCAGGGCGACGTGCAGAGCGTGTCGCGGCAGCATCGGCATCTTTCGCGCCTCCGCCCCAAGCTTCTCGCCGAGGAGCACAGCGCGTCCGAAACCGTCGCGGGCAGGCTCGCCGCGGCTGCGCTCGCCGCCCTCTCGCGCACTCAGGCGATGCTCAGCCTGGACGAGGCACGGCGGGCGGAGGAGATCCGCGTACCGGCTGCCGCTCCAAGATGTACCGCCGACAGCGGCCTCGAGCGTGGCGCCTGCGCGCCCTCGCCGTCCGGCGACGCGCCGTGCAGGCCAGCCCGCGGCCTCGCGCCGCCCCGCAGCGGCGCCGAGCCGCGCCAGCCGTCGCCGCCGTCCGGCGGTACGCCGCCGCCGCGCGCGCCCGATTGCTCCAATCGCTCGCCGTGCGCAGGCGCAAAGGGCGACGCGTGCGCGCACGACCCAGCGTTTGGCGCACGCGGCGCGCTGCCGAGCTGCTCCGAACAAGCCACGTCGCCCGAGGGTCGCGAGCGCGCGCGCGCACACCCCGACTCGGCCGCGCCGACGACTCGCGCGGATGGGCGTTTGGCGAATGATGGCGCGTGCGTGCGCGAGTTACCGCGCACGCCTGCGACGCGCGCCCCGGTCACGAGGTACGCGCGCGGCGGGAGCGAAGGCGACGAGGGCGTTGAAGGCGCGCGCCACTCGTTGGCCGGCGCGGCGGCGTGCGGCGCTGGCGAGGCGCAGCTCGATGGCCCAGACGCGCTACCCGCACCGCCGCTGCCACCCTCGCATGCGCCCGCCGCCGCCGTCGTCGAGCCGCAGCCGCGGCAGACTGGCGGTGAGGGTGATGCGCCGCGCCCATCGATCCGATCGCGCCTCTCGCTCAAGCACAGGCGCCGCTCGGCCGATGCGCGCGGTACGCAGCCGGCCGCCGCGCTCGTGAGCCCCGGCGCTGTATCGTGTGCTGGGCCCTGCGCCACCGATGGTTCAACTCGGCCGGTGGCGGACGGCGCGGAAGGTGCGCGAACGGCCAGCGCACTCGGCACGTGTGCCGCGAGCCGCCTGTTCGATTCGGGCCAGCAGGCGTTGAGCGCGCTGCTGCCGGGCGACGGCACGCGCGCGAAAAACGCGACGTCGCCGTCGCTGCGCGCTCTGCCAGCGCCGAGCACCGACGTCGACGCATCCGCGGCAGCGCTCGAGCCTCCGATCGAAACGGCCAAATGGCGAATGGGCGGCGTGCGTGGCTGTGCGGGCGGTGAGGGCGGCGCGCAGGCGGCGGAGCGCGAGCCTCGTGCGACTTGCGGCTCGCAGGAGCTAGCGGCCCGCCTCTCGCCGCCTGCGTGGCTGCCATGTCTCCCGTTCGAGTCGCCCGCTTCGCCCCCGCCGCAGACCCCGAGCGCACACCCGCGTCGCTCGCCGAGTGCGCCGGCGAGCGGCGCCGCGGCCGCCTCCGCGGAGCGGCTGCTGGCCACGCATGCGCGCGCGCGCGCGGCGGACGGGACGACACGGCGCATCACACTGGCTGATTCCACACTGGCGAATTCCACATCGGCTGATTCCTCGCCCACGAGCGGCGCGGTGCATGGCGCGGCGGATGGCGCGCAGCGTGCGTGCGACGCATCCCATCTGATCGCGCAGGGTGCGCCCGAGCGCACCAACCGCTCGCCGCCACTTGGCAGCCCGTCGCCGAGCGACGGCGCACGCGCGTGTGAGGCGGAGGCTGACGATGGCGACGGTCCGCCATGGCCTCCGGCGCGCAAGAGCGCGGGCGGAGGCGCTGGCTCAGTCGGAGGCGCGGGCGGAGGCGTGCATGATGCCGACGGCAGATGCGCAGCGGTCGTCACCTTCCGCGCGGACGAGATGGAGGACTCGTCCGACGATTCGGAGGGGCGGTCGGAGGGTGGCAGCTCGAGTCGCTCTGACGACTTTCCAGGCTTACCGCCCGCATCCTCGCCCGCGTGCGGCGCGCTGCGTCGCGCCAGCGGTCACGTCGGCGAGCTCGGCGCGAGGGGCGGCGAGCCGAAGTTGCGCGGCTGGGGCGCGGCGCTGAGCGGGGCGGGCGCCGAGACGATCAGTGTGGCGCTTGCAGCCGACGGCGGCGGCGATACGCAACTGCTGCCGCCCAGCCCTCGGTTAAGCGAATGTGAGCGCGCCGCTGCGCACGAGGTCCTCGCGCCCGCGACGCCGTCGCGCGAGACGGGCGGTGCTGGCGAGGCGAGCGGCAATGGCGGCTTCGGCCGAGCGTCGGACTACGCGCTCGGTGGCGACAGCCAGTCACCGCGCTCGCTGCTGGCCGCGACGCCCGCCGGTGGCTCTCAGCCGTCGCCGCCAGGCTCTGCCAAGCGGCCACGCCCATCCAACGGCTTGCCCCCGAGCGCCACCCGTGAGCCGAGTACGGGCGGCGCGCTCGACGCGTCGGTAGTCGTCCGGAGGCGGATCGTGGCCGAGCGCGGCGCGTTGAGCGGCAAGGTCGTACACGCGCCGTCGCCGACCGGCGCACGCAACGAGGCGAGCCGCAGCGTGCTCGCCTCGTGCGAGCCGCTCACGGCCCTTTGCGGTGTGCACGCGCGCGCAGGCGGTGCATGTCTCTTCGAGGCGACGACGGGCGCTGACGGCGACAGCGCCTGCAGCGACGAGGACGAACCGCCCGCGCGCGCCGCTGCGCGCGCCCCGCCCTCAACGCGGCGCGCGCGACGCTTGCCAGAGGCCTATGTCGACGAGGACGTCGACGAGGACGCCTTCGACGAGGGCATGGCTGCAAGGTGCGCATGTGCGCCCGGCGGCGGGCTGCACGCCGGGGCTTGCGGAGGTGCGCGCGTAGGAGCTGCGCCTCACCGGCCAGGCGCGGCCGAACGGCCGGCTGATTCGAGCGTTGTCGAGATCGATCTGTGCGGGGAGAGCGACGACGATACGCCGGAGATGCGCTCCGTCCCGGCCCGTCTCGACACCGCCGACGATGGCGGCGCGGCGGGCGCGAGCGACAAGCCCAACGCCAACGCTGCCGCCGCGGGCACTATCCGATGTGGCGACGGACGCGAGGAAGACGCGGACGGTGGGCGCGTATGGGCAGACGAGGCGAGCGACACAATCAATGACGATGTTGACTGCGACGACGGCTGTGGCGCCGCGCGTGGCGTGCGCGCCAACGCCACCCGCTCGCGCGTGCAAGGGGCGCATGGCATCTGGCCGGGCGGCTCTGTCGAGAGCGGGGGTGGCGAGGATAGCGTGTGCCAATGGTGCGGTGTGCTGATGGGCCAGGGCTCGTTGGCGATCGCCGTGCACGCGTCGCGCTGCCCTGCGCGGCCGGTCGCGGCGGGCACGCCCGAGCGCGGCGCGCGCGGCGGCTTCGGCTGCACCGTCGGCCTCGGCCTCGGCGTTGGCAGGGCCCGCAGCGGGGGCGGATTATACGGCGACGACATCGAGCAGCCATCGTCGTGCTCGGATGACGTCGAGGAAGCGGCAGAGCCCACGCCGCCGCCACCGACGCTTGTTGGGAGTTATCCGCACTTTTGCTCGATCGCGCAGCTGCATGCCAGCGCAAACGGCGCGTGCGGCTTTGACTGGCTCGCGCAATTTGGCGGCGTTGGCGGGGCGGTGCAGTGCGGCAGAACAGGCAGCGCGCGGCGCAAGCAGACAACGCCTAAGCCGCTGCCGCAGCCCAAGCCCAAGGGAAGCAAAGGCGGGAAAACGCGCGCAAAGGGCAAGGGCCGCCGTTTCGGCTACGGGCGTGGTGGCGGAGCGCCAACGGCAGGCGCTTGGCGGCCTCGCAGGCAATGACCGCCTTCCTTCGCACGACCTGAGCCCTTGGCCACGTGCACGTCAAGCGTGGACTGCTCGTGTGCGGGCTTGGCGAGCGTGACAAGGAGGGCAGGGTGGGTGCGGGCCCTCCCATCCATCGTCCACGCGCATTTCATCGTCGGCCGTCGAGGCGCATGCACCTTGCCCCATCCCCTCGCTGATCCCTGCGTCATGCCCGTTGTCGCTGATCCCCGCATCCTGCCAACTGCCCTCGCCGATCGCCATTCGCCGCACCCTGGCCCATTTCCACGCCGATCCCCGCACCCTGGCCCATTTCCACGCCGATCTCCGCACCCTGCCCCATTTCCACGCCGATCGCCCCGCGCAACCCCCGCGAGCTTCCCGCCGCATCGTGGCGCTCACGCTGCGGCCGCGGCGCGTAATGCCGTCTCTCCGCCCACGCTGACGAGGCGAGCGTGCAGCGCAACGGCGCGAGTGCCGAGGCTTCCGAGCGGCTCCTTGGGCGCCGTGTGCACGCCTAAGGCCTCTCGCGTTTGAAGCCACAAACACGCTCGTCGCCGTCGTGCGTGGGCGCGTGCACCTGCAGCGCGCGCGAATCGGTGTCCTTCTGCTGCAGCATGCTCTCGAACGAGTGCGCGATCGCGTGGCCGAGCTGCGCCGCGTCCAATCGGACTGCGGCGCCGAGCGCATGGAGCGCACGCAACGCGGCGACGTGCTCGTCCAGCACGCGCGCCTGATCGCCGAGCCGCGCACGTGCGTCGCCGTTCGCCGCGAGCGTCGAGGTCTGCACGACGTGCGTTAAGAAGGAGGCGAGCATGTTGTGCAGCAAACCTCGGCCCTTCACGCGGTGGCCGAGCAAGTCGTTGAGCAGCCACTTGAGCTGCAGGTCAAGCAGGTCGCTCACCTTCTTCTCTGCGCACAGGATCCATTCGTGTTGCGCCCTCGTCACCTTGCGCTCAACCGGCGAGCTGCCCGCCGCCGAGCTCGGCCCTTGCACTGCGGTGGCTTGTGCATGGTCACCGATGGGCACGGACGGCGTGAGGCACGAGCTCCGGATCAGCGCAAAGACGTCAAGTGCCGTCTTCACGTCGCACGCCTCGCGCTCTGTGAGCACGGTGGCCCGCAGCGCGACGGAGCGCTCCTGCGCGCCGCGCGTCGCAGGCGAGGGGGCGGCGACACGCAGCGCACAAGGCGCACGGTGGGCGCGTGCGGAAGCACATCGCCGCCACCGCCGTGGCAACCGCGCGGCGCAGGGGCTTCGTACTCGCAGGATGAGCTTCGTGATGTAATTGATCGGCCTGTTCGGGAGCAGGTCAGGCGCCCTCTGCCTTGCGCGGAAGAAGTCTGCTCTCCTGCTCATGAGCGGCATATGAATTCCGTGCGCGTACACGGTCTGCAGCAGCTGCTGCGACGTGCTGCCCTCCAGCGCGTCGGAGTGCAGCTTTGACATCTCCTCAATCACGATGATCAATACGCTGTCGAACAGGTCGTCGAGCTCCGGGTCGATGCGCACCATCAGCTCCTGCAAAGTGCGCGGGCAAGCGGCAGAGGGCGCAAGGGGTTGAGCGGAGGGGCGAGGGGCGGGAGATGGGGCGGGGGGGGGGGGGGGAGGTTTGCTGCCGAATGGCGCGGCCGTGCGGGGCGCGGGCTCGCCGGCGCACACCTCGTAATCACCGAGTGTGCCGGTTGGGAACGCGATCGGCATCAGCTCGAGTCCGTGGTAGTTGCCGCCGTGCGCGGGCTCGATCGCATTGATCGCCTTGAGGGCCGAGTTGGCTGTTTTGCGGAAGCGGTCAAAGCAGCACTGCTGCTTGTGACGTGCGGCATCGCTGGTCAGCTCGTCGTACACGCTCGGGTCGGCGCGAAAGTAGTTCGCGACGACGTCGCGCAGCTCGATCTTCGCCTCCTCGAAACGCTCGCGCACCGCACTTTGCACGCTGTCGAGCGCGAGCTGGAACGCGTCGTTGCGTGGCTTGAGCATCTTCGTGGCGAGATCAACGAGCGAGAGGGGGATCTGCGAGCTCGAGTCGTCGAGGGTGGACGCGATGCGGCCGCGAAGCTGCGGCAGCGTGTGGTTGCACAGCTGCGCGATCGCGCCGAGCAGCGCCGAGTGGTTGAGCTCCTCGATCATGCCGAGCAGGGTGAGCATCCCCGAGTGCTTGTCGGCGAGCGCCGCGCGGTCCGGCCGCTCGCGCCGGTTAAGCGCGGCGCTCGTGTGCAAGAGCACGTAGACGGGCAGCATTCGCGTGTCGCGCACCAGCTCGTCAATCTCGATGTCCGTGCACCACCGCTCGCCCGCGTGCGGCCGCGTCTCTACCGGCACGTCCGTGTGCTGGGGGAGCATGCGCTCGAGCTGCTTCCTCTTGGCAAGGAGCTGCCGCTTGTACGTTTCGCGTGACGAGGTGATGAGATCGGTGCAAATCCGCATCTCGCCCTCCTCGCTCAGCTGCGACGGCAAGAGGCCACGGTGGACGTACTCGCCTGCGCGGCACGTGTGCGCCCGCGGCGGCCCCGCGCAGCGGCGCGCGTCGGCGGCGCGGCGCGCGCGCGCAAGCCTGCACGCCGGCGTGCGTGCGGCGCGTACGGTTGAAGACAAAGTCAACACGCATGCGCCTGAGCAGCACCGCCTCGAGGACGCCGTAGTCGTTGAGCTTCTTCATCGCCTCTTGGTCGCCGCCGAGACTGCGCGAGAGCACGACGATGACTGCGCCCGTCGAGCCGTGCGTAACGGCCGCATGCGTCTGCAGCTGCTCCAGCGGGCTGGCGGTGTTGAGGCCAGGCAGATCAACAAGGCCGTTGCCTCCCTCGAGTACCGTGCACGGCTGGTAGATCGTCACCCGCCGCACGGCGAGCGCGCCGACCGAGCGTGAGCGCATGAGCTCGCGCAACTTGGCGTGCACGAGCAGCTGATCGAGATGCAGTGACTTGCCGCCGCCGACGAACGTGCGATACGGCTGCTTGACGAGCGTGGCTATCTCGTCGCACACGCGCACGTCGTGCGCGCTCGCGGGCAGCTCGTCGTCGAGCGCGTCGTCGTCAAGCGCAAGCGACGAGTCGTCGGCGAGCGTGCCCGTCGTCACCATCTTGTACTGCGCGTACGCGAGCCTGACCTCGTTGGCCTCCTGGTCAAAGTCAACGGACCTGCGCATCTTGACGTACTCAAACGCGCGCTCCTGCATCTCAGCATGCGTCCACCAGTGCACGCTCAGCTGCATGACCTGCCCGTATCTCAGCGACGTGGCGACGGCCGTCGTCGTGTTGGCCTGATCGCCGCACGGCAGCACGTACGTCTCAAACGGATTCTTCGCACTGCGCCTGTCAGCAAGGTTGTGCTCGCGAAGCTGCCGCTCGCGCTGGCTCGCGGCATCCGCGCTGCGCTGCACGTCCGTGTCCGACGGCTCGAGCAGTTCGAGCGCCCAGTGCGCACGCAGCTCGTCGTTACGCAGCAGCTCAGCAAACGGCGGCACCTCATTGTCCTCATTGTCGCGCGCTCGCGGGTGCCCGCTGTCGAGTAGCCCCTCAAGCTGATAATCATCGATGGAGCTCGCGCCGTAGGCCACGTCGCCCTTGCTCGACAAGTAGAGAAGCGCGTTCGCGAGCGTGCTTTTCCCTGCGCACCGCACGTGCGCGCGCCGCCGGCCGATTGGACGGCACCCTCCGCGCGCGACAGGTGGCGGTGCAGCGGTGCGGCGGGCAAGCGCGCGCGCGCAGAGGCGCGCGCTCGCGCGCGCGCGCGCGCGCGCACCGATCCCGTTCATGCCGACGAGGCACGCCTCGTAGCCGACGGACGAGCGCGTGCGCTGCAGCAGCTCGCGCACGGCGAGCCGCGGTGCTTCGACGATGCTCGAATCAATCACGCTGCTTGCGACTTCGTCGAGAAGGCTCTCGGTGGCCTTGAGCGCGCGCGCGAGCTCATGCTTGAGCGGCGGCACCTCGCTCGCGGCGTCGGCGGCAGCACGCGGCGTCGGCCCCACGAGCGACCCATCCTCGCCGGGCTTGACGAGGAGGCCGAAGCGATCGTCATCGAGCTGATAGAGGCAGATGGGCATGGGCCCGTCGGGCACGTGCTCGCCCATCACGAGCACGCGGCGCTTTCCCTCGGCCGGCGTGAGCAGCCGCAGCGGCAGCAGCTTCGCCTCATGCAGCGCGCGCAGGCAGCGCGCGTGCGCGTCGCGGAGCTTGCTACGGCACTCGTCCGCACGGAGCGCATTGAGCTTGGCGCGCGGCTCGTCGGAAGGCACGCCGAGCGCACCGGCGGCATGCACGCGCACCTGCTCGATTCGTGTCGGCGTGCGCAGGCCTCGATGCACCGCCTCGAGCAGCTCGGTTGCGTGCTCGCGCGGCTCTGGGCAAAGTCCGTACTCCAACGCGTGCGTGCACAGCATCGCAAATTTCTTGTCCTCGTCCGCGCACGGGAAGTTGAGGACGACGTAGCCCTTGACGTCGAGCCTCTCGGCCCGGGGCACATACTTCATGCTCTTCTCTGCCCTGTCCTGCCCGGTGTACACCTGCATGGCCGGCGGCGCGGTGCGGCGCGTGAGCGAGCGCGCGACACGCGCCTTCGCGCCCGGCGTCGAGCGTACGCGCGCCCACCTCGTGATTCGGGTGCTTGCTCAAGAAGGCATCGAGCTTCTCCTCGGTCGGCGCGACGCATCCCTTGACGAGCTTCTGGCTCGTCTTGTTCCACAGAGCCACGTGGCGCTTGCCTGCGATCATCACGCTCAAGTCGTCGTCGAGGAAGCGCCGCAACGAGTCGGCCGCGCGGCTATCGCGCACGACCGCGTTGAGCTCGTCGACGTTCGCGGCCATGAGCTCGGACTCGCGCTGAAAAGCGGCGCTGAGCTCGCGGAGCCGCTTGGGGCCAATGCGCGGCACGACGTGCAGCGTGGCGATGTGTGGGGACAGCATCGGATGCTCGCAGATTTGGACGAGTCCAAAATGATCATATTTCAAACTTAATACCTCCGGGCACATTTAAATTGGGAAATCCAGGCATAATTATAAATTACTTATTCTACGAGGCTTAATGGTCTCGAGGCTTATATTCTGCGAGTCTGCGATTGTTTCCGCAGGAGCGCCGCCTGCTGTGCGTGCAGGGGGGGGAGGGCTCGGGGGGGGGGGGGGGGGGGGGGGGTTGAGGGCGCTCGGGGCGCCATGTGTCGCGAGAGTTCCGCACACCGCGGCATGACGCGACCAGCGAGCGTGAGCGCGCCGGTCCGCGGTAGCATCGAGCAACGCGTCGCCCAGCGCGCCTCACGCAGCGAGCCAGCTGGCCGTCGGCGGCGTCGCCCTGGGCCGACGCCTATTTATTACATACTCACGCGTCGGGAAGCCGTGCCTTGAGTGACTTCAACTTGGCCACCTCCTCGTCCACGCGCACCTTGGGCGCGCCATCTGCCTTGAGAGCCCGCACGACGTCGCCTTGCTGCTGCACGGCGGCGCGCAGCTCGGCGAGCTCGCCCTCGCCCATCGGCGCGCGCGCGGCGGGCGCGGCAGACCGCGGGGGCGGCTCGCGCGCCGCCGGCGCTTCCGCTGGTCGTACGGGCGCCGCCGCCGGCACGCCGCCGACAGCATCGCCGCCGGCATCGGCCGCCTCGGGCCGCATGAGAGGGAACGCGATCACGTCGCGGATCGACGGCGAGTCGGTGAGGAGCATGACAAGCCGGTCGATGCCGATGCCGAGGCCGCCCGTCGGCGGCATCCCCATCTCGAGCGCCTGTAGAAAGTCCTCGTCCACGTCGCACGCCTCCTCATCGCCCGCGGCCTTTTTCGCCGCCTGCAGCTCAAAGCGCTCGCGCTGGTCGACCGGGTCGGTCAGCTCGGAGAAGGCGTTGGCGAGCTCGCGGCCGACGACGAAGAGCTCGAAGCGCTCGGTGAGGCCCGCCGCGTTCTTGGCCGGGTCGCGATGTGGCTTCGAGAGCGGGCTCACCTCGACGGGGTACTCCGTGACAAAGGTTGGCTGCACGAGTGACGCCTCGCACAACTCCTCGAAGCACAGGTTGAGCACCTCGCCCACGCTCTGCGCCGAGGTGGCGGCGGGCACGCCCGCGGCCGCCGCGGCCGTGCGCGCACGCTCGAGGTCGAGCGCCGAGCCGCGCTGGAGGGCGGCAAGGTCGAGGCCTGAAGGGCGGGGCGTGCGGCGTGCGGCGACGACGCGACGGTCGGCGTGCGGCGCGCGTGCCAGAGCGGTGTGCGCGATCGCCATGCGCGCTCACCAATCTTCTCCTCAACGAGGCTCGCCATTGTCACGCGACGCCACGGCGGCGCGAGCTCGATCTGCACGCCGCCATAGCGTACGGTCGTAGCGCCAACGACCTGCCGACTTACATCGGCGATCATGTTCTCGCAGAGCGCCATCATGTCCGCAAAGTCGGCGTAGGCCTGGTAGAGCTCGATCGTGGTGAATTCGGGATTGTGCCGCGTGCTCACGCCCTCATTGCGGAAGATCCGGCCAAGCTCGTAACTGGTCCGGCGGCCAGCCGGGGGGAGGGGAGGGGGGGGGGGGGGAATCGGAGAGCGGCAGGAAGGGGGTGAGCGCCGGTGCAGGGTAGCGCCGGCCCATGTCGCGCGGACGGGCGAGCACGCGCAGCAGCGCGCAGCGGCGCCGAGCCGCGGCGGCGCATCCACGCGCGCGCGCTCAACGGCGGAGAGAGGGGCAGGGCCGGCGCACGCACACGCGCTCAAAGCCGCCGACGAGCAGCCGTTTGAGGTGCAGCTCGGTGGCGATGCGCAGCGTGAGGGGCATCTCAAGCGCATTGTGGAACGTCTCGAATGGCTTGGCCGCTGCGCCGCCGGGCGTCGTCTGCAGCGCGGGCGTCTCCATCTCGAGGAAGTCGCGCTCGTCGAGCCAGCGGCGGATCGCGGACGTGATCTGCGCGCGCTGCCTGAGCGTCTTGCGCACGGCCGGGTTGACGATCAAGTCGAGGTGGCGCTGGCGGTAGCGCTTGGACACGTCGGTGAGGCCGTGCCACTTGTCCGGCAGCGCGCGGAAACACTTGGTCAGCATCGTCCACTCCGACGCAGCGACCGACAGCTCGCCCTTGTCCGTGCGCTTCGGCGCGCCGCGCGCGCCGACAATGTCGCCAATGTCGATCCAGCGCTTCACATCCTTGAACGAGTCGCCGAGGCGCTTCTTGTCGAGGTAAATCTGCACGCTGCCCGTCTCGTCAACAAGCGTGAGGAACGTGAGCGAGCCGAACACGCGCTTGAGAGTCACGCGCCCGCACACGGCGACGACCGCGCCCTCTTCCTCATCGCCCGCGCCGAGCGACGCATACTCGCGCTGCAACGCGTCGCATCGGTGTGTGGGCGCGTATGTGTACGCAAAAGGCTCCACGTTTGCCTCGCGCATCTCGCGCACCTTGAGCAGCCGCTGCGCGAACACGTCCGCCGGCAACGCCTCGGCCTCGTCAGCCCGCGCGCTTTGCTGGGCGGCGGGCGCGCCGGCGCCGCCCGCGAGCGTCGAGGCGGCGCGCGCGCGGTGTAGAGGCGCGCGCGCGACGCGCTGGACCGGCACAGCGCGCCGTGCGCCGGCGAGCAGGCCGGCCGGCGCGCGCGCGTGTCCAAGCGCGTGGCCCGCAAGCGCGTGGAGCATCACCACGAGCCGCGCCGGCGAGGGGGCCATTACTCCACGGCCTGCGAAATGGAGGTTCATGTCATCAACCGCTCGACTCCGAAAGTCGCGAGACGGTCGATGCTTGCGCGCAGAGCACGGCGCGCGGCTCGACAACGCGGTGTCTTTCCAGCGCGCCGCGCAGCAGTACGAGCCCGCGCACGGTGAGCTGCAGCGACGCCGCTGAACTGTAGCGCGACGGGGGGGGGGGGGGGGGGAGGGGGGGGGGGGTGCCTGGCGTCGCGAGCGAGGGCGAGTCGAGCGTCTGATCGTGATCGGCTGACGGGCTGATCGTGATCGGCCTGATCTGGGCGACGAGCGCATCATTTCGGTCAAAATTGTTCGCGCGCTGTATCCCGTCATCCGCTCGCTTCGAACTGCGCCCACCCGCCGGCCCTCTCAGCGGCGTGCGCGCCGCCCTCGTCACCGTCTGCGCCGACCGCGGGATCCGTCGCGAGCGTGCGCAGCAGGTCAGCGCCGCCCGCGCCGCATCCCGCGTCCTTCTCGGTCGCGGCCGCCGCGGCCTCCGCGACGGGCGCGCTCGCCGCGCCGCCGAACACGGCCGAGCCGCCCCAGCCCGCCTGTGGCACATACGTGGGCCACCATGGCGGCGCTGCGCCGTGCTGCGCATAGTGCGCCTGCGCAGCCTGCATTGCCATGGCCGCGTAGTGGTAGCGCATCGCCTCGAAGCGCTGCCGCTGCCACTGCTCCATCGCGTGGCCGGCTGCGCGCCACGCGTCGCAGCCCGCATGCCCTGCTGTGAATGGCGCCGGATCGAGCGGCGGCCAGCCGGGCGGAGGCGACGGCAGCAGCCACCACGGCGTCGGCGCTGCGCCAGCCGCGTGCGCCGCGGCCGCGTGCGCGGCGGCGGCCGCGCCGTACCCGGGCATGCCCCAAAATGACGGTTGCGCGTGCAGCGTGTCCGCCACACGGGCTGCATCACCCTCGCCGCGCGCTTCCCCGCCGCCGCCCGCTGCCGCTGCGCCCTCGCCGCCCGCCTGCAGCAGCCGTTGCCACGCGCCGGCCACCGCCGACGCGTCCGCGCCGCCGGCGGGCATCGCGCCAAACTCGTCGCCGTCGCCCTCGTCGTCGGCTGTCGCCGAATCCAAAAGCCACGACACGATGCCCGCGTCGCCCGCGGCCGCGGCGGGCGCAACCGCCGTGTGCGGTCGGCCGCCGTCGCGCGCCGCGGCGCCGGACGAATTCGCGGCGTTCGCGCACGGTGCGGCGTGCGCGGCCGCCGCGCCGCCCGCCGCCCGCTCCGTGCCTGCCGAGCCGCGCTCGGCCGGCGACTGCGGCTGGCCGGCCGCGCTCACAGCGCCGTGCGGCAGCCATTGCGCGCTCGCAGCCGCCGCGGGCGCACGTGCAGCGGGCGAAACCGGCTGCGCCGCGCCTGGCCCGCCCACCGGCGGCCCGGGCTCAGGCTTGGGCACGAGGCACGCCGGCGCACTTTCGAACTGCACGGTCGTCGTCGTCGTCGTCATCGTCGTGCCTGTCGGCGTGCCGGCCGGCAGCGGCCAATTGGCGAGCATGAGCGCGGGCGGCTGCTCGAGGAACGGGCAGAGGTGGCCGCGCTTGCGCTGGCCGCACTTGGAGCACTTGTAGCCGCGCGGCGCGGGCGCGCCGTCTGCGCCAGCCGACGCGCTCGTCGCGCCGCTGTCGGCGGCTGCAAGCGCGGCGGCGGCCCCGCCCGCCACGCCGCCGCCGCCGCCGGGCGCTGCAGCGGCAGCAGAGCCGGCGGCAACGAGCGCGTTGAGCCCGCCGCTCCCGCCAAGCGCCTGCTGCTGCTGCTGCTGCTGCTGCTGCTGCTGCTGCTGCTGCTGCTGCTCTGCCTGCGCGCGCAGCGTGCGCAGCCGCTCGAGCCGCTTCCACCGGTTGCGTACGGCGTTGTCGGTGCGGCCGGGTAGCGCCTTTGCGATCTGTGTCCACTTGAAGCCGTGCGTGCGCACCATGCGCGCGATCAGCTCGTTCTCCTCAGACGTCCAGAAGGCGACCACCTGGCCCTGCGCCGCCGCCGCCTCGGCGTCCGCCGCGTCCGCGGCCGCGATCGCCGCCGACTCGGCCAGGAGCGCGGCCGCGTCGGCGCCGGCAGTTGGGCTCGCGGCGGGCAGCGCCGGCCGGGTACCGGCGGCCGCTGCGGGCACGAGCGGGCCGCGCGCATCCGACGACGGGCCGTATGCCGCGCCCGTGAGCATGCCGCCGCCGGCCGCGGCCGCGTCGCACGCGCTGGCGGGCGCGCCCATCGGGGGCGTAGCATGCGCTCGCGCCAGCGGCTGCCCGGCGCTCGCGCCGGCCGCGTGCGCCGGCGCGTTTGGAAGCGGCGCAATGCACAGGTGCTGCCGCTTGGGCAGGCCGCATCGGCGGCACTTGTACGTTGCGCTGCGCGCGGCACGAGCGGCCACGCGGCGCGGCGCGAGATGGCGCAATGGGCGCGCGCGCGCGGAGCGGGCGGGCGGGGCACGTCGTGCGCGCCCATCGGAGCGGGCGGTGCGCGCTCGCCGCGCGCGCACCTGCGCGAGCCGAGCGAGCGCTTCCACCCGCCACCGTCAGCATCGCCGTCAGCGCCGTCTCCGTCGCCCGCGCCGGCCTCGTCGCCGCCCGCGCCGCCGAGCGCGTGCCCGAGCCCGAGCGACCGCGCGCCGCTCGAAATGTCCGGCGCGGCATTGTCGGGCGCAGACGCGTCAGCGCCCGACGCCGACGCAGCGATCGGCGCGGGCGCGGGCGCGGCATGCAGCGCGCCTTCCAACGTGCTGCTCACTGCCAGCATCCCCAAGTGCGCCTGTACCAGCACCTGCGCATTCGCCGCGCCGGCGCACCCGTCCGGCGCATCGATCGGCCGCCATGCGCCAAAGCATTGCCGCTTAGGAGACGGTGCGTCGACCTCGAGCTCCTCGAGCGTGCCGTCGCGTGCGCTTGCGCCGTGGCGCGGCGGCTGCGCGCTCGATGCTGCCGCCGCCATCGCCGCCGCCGTTGCGCCCGTTGCCACCGCCACCTCCGGCGCCGCGCTCGCGCCGGCGGTGAGCGGTACGACGCCCCCGGCGCCGGCCGAACCCACACTGGATGCGCGCGCACTCGCCGCGAGCGGCGAGCTCACGGCGCGCGACGCGGTGGCGGCGAGCGGCGCGGAGGCGGCAGTCGTGGCGACGATCGTGTGAGCCGTCGCCGCCGCCGCCACCGCCGCCGCGAGCGTCGCCTCCTCCACTTCATCCTCGCGCCGCATGGCCTCGATGATGGCCGAGTGGCGCGGCGAGATAGCCGCGTTCAGGCTCGTCTCCGCGAGGAGCGGGCCGCGCATCGTGCCGTGGCCGGGCAGCGGGTCGAGGAAGCGTGGGAGCATCGTGTTCACTGCCTGTGCGCGCCCGGCGCGCGCGCCGCGCGCGTGCGCGCGCGCGTGAGCGGGCGCCACACCGCGCCCGCCCGCATGCAGCGTGCCGAGCGCGCGCGCCCGCGCCTCGGCCGCGCTGAAAGGTGCGGCGTGCCGCGGGAGACATGCGCAACCGGAAGATGCGCCCACGCGTCTACCGCTGGCAGTCAAGGCGGCCTCTCCCCGCTCTCACCCTTCGTTGAGCCGGGTCCGGCCCTTGCGGGTCGTCTTCCCCTCGTCCCAACATCGATCGAAAATCGAGCGCAAGCCAGCGTCCAAAAGACAAAGGGTATTCTCCATATGTAGGCATTTTTACCCAGTCCGCGATCCTTCCCATCTCGGCGTTGGCTTCCAGTTCCCCGACGACGTGCGCCGGCAGCCCGCCCGAAGCGCGATCTATGCGATGCATTGCGGCCTTGGCCTCAACCGACGCGCGCTCTAGATGGTGCGTCGTGTTTCAGACAGGCGCAGCGACGCGGCTCGGCGAAAAGCCGCCGCCCTTGCCGTGCTCGCGAGGGCGACGCGACGCGGCCGCGTAGCCGACGGCCAGGCCAGCGGCGCCCGACACAATGCTGACGAGCGCGACGCCGATCGTCCAGTCGCTCGGCATGGCGCGCGGCGGCGCGGCGGCGAGCTCGGCGAGCCGTCGAGCGCCGCACGGGTCTGGGCTCGGGCTTGGCGTCGGGCTCGGCGTCGGGCTCGGCGACGGGCTCGGCGACGGGCTCGGCGTCGGCGACGGGCTCGGCGACGGCGACGCGGCCGGAACGCCCGTCCACGCGCTCGTGCCGACGGCGACAAGCTCGCCGGCCTTGTCCTCGGAAGCCTCCCACCACATGATGCCACCCAGGCCCTTGCCCTTGGCGTACTGCACCTTGAGCGCGATGGACTGGGCGTCGTCGTACGAGATGAATTTGCCTGCGCCGACGAGGTAGGGCACCTTGGCGAGGTCGTTCCACCCGCGCGTCCAGCCGGGCTTGCCGACGTAGTTGCGTGCAATGTCCCAGTACGCAACCATGCCCGGCTCCTCGGCGTAGGTGGCCATGAGCGCGCCGCTCGCCTGCGAGTACTGCGCGGGCGAGGCAGCTACCGACGTCCAAGCGCGGCCGTACGCGGCGAGGCCAAGCACAAGCTTGTGCGCGGGCACGCGCGCGACCCATTGATCAACGCCCCA
Organism: Diacronema lutheri; assembly: GCA_019448385.1. Taxonomy (NCBI): domain Eukaryota; phylum Haptophyta; class Pavlovophyceae; order Pavlovales; family Pavlovaceae; genus Diacronema; species Diacronema lutheri. The sequence goes on from JAGTXO010000013.1 coordinate 715,355, forward strand.
GTCGATACGGAAGCGGCCGTCGGCGCCGGCCGCGGCGTACGCCGGATCCTCGTGCAGCGGCGCGTTGTGCGCGATCAAGCTCGCCCACGCGCCATTGTAGTCGTATCTGCACGCGCGTGGACGGCGGCGCGCGCGCGCGTGGACGGCGGCGCGCGCGCGCGTGGGCGGCGCGCGCGTGCCGAGCGGACGCGCGCGCACAGCGCGGCAATGGCGGCGCGCACGTCATGAGGTTGATCGCGTCGAGCACGGCGGCGAGGGCCTCCATTGGCGCGCTGTCCGAGTGGCGCGGATTCATGCCCATCGCAATCGTCAGCTCCATCCGGCGCGCCGGCCACTTTGCGTCCATTGCCGCGCGCAGCTCGGTGAGCAGCAGCACGTAGTTGGCCCAGTCGGCGCCATCAACCTGATTGCTTCCGAGCCCGCCGCCGATGGGGTCTGCGGCGGACGCAACGTCGCGCAGCGCGCGCGAGCGTGAGGTGCGCGCGCAGCGGCACGATCGTGGTGAGCGACGCACCTCGCGTGATCATGCGCGCGAGGGCGCGCGGTCGCCGCACATTCCCAATCGACGTCGATGCCGTCAAAGTCGGAGCGCTCGAGCTGCTGCAGCGCGGTCGAGACGATCGTCGCGCGCTTTGCGGCCGTCTTCGCGCAGCCCGAGAAGTAGGTCGACTTGGTCCAGCCACCGAGGGAGAGGAGCAGCTTGAGGTGCGGGTGCTGCGCGCGCAGGCGCTGGAAGGCGCCAATGTTGCCGTGCGTCGTGCCGTCGCCCCACGACATGCCGAGCTGCGTGTGCACGATGTCATAGTCGGCGTATGAGTCAAGAGTCGTGACGGCGCATGCCGCCGTCACGTCGAAGAAGGCGTAGTTGACGTGCGTGATCTTGTCGAGCTGCATCTCCCACGGCTTGTGGTCGCGACCGTAGATTGCCCACGACGCATAGTACTGCACGATGCGGCCGGCCAACGGCGAGGGCGACGGGGATGGTGAGGGTGCAGGCGATGGCGATGGCGACGATGATGGCGAAGGCAACGGGGCAGGCGATGGAGAAGGCAATGGAGAAGGCAATGGAGAAGGCAATGGCGATGGTGATGGCGATGGCGATGGCGATGGCGAGGGTGAGGGCGACGGTGAAGGCGAGGGACTCGGGCTCGGCGCCGGACTGGAAGGCGCGGCACAACGCACGAGCGGCAGCGCGGCTGCACCCGCAAAGTTGAAGAAGACCGCGTCACTCGTCCAGCTCGCGGTGCGCACGCTCGTGACCTGCCCATTCGTACCCGTTTTCTGCGATGGGCGAGAGCGGGCGGGGGGGGGGGGGGGGGGGGGGGGGGGGGGGGGGGGGGGGGGGGGGGGGGGGGGGGGGGATAGTTGCGTGTGACGCGGATGTCTCGAGCGAGGTTTGCGCGCGGCGTGCGCGCGGCGTGCACACCGAGCCGCCCCACACGTCGAGCACGGTCACGCCGGTGCCCGTGTAGTCGACACGGATGTCGAGGTTGCTCCTCCATGGCGATAGCGCGATCGCGACCTGCCCGCCTGTGCCCCACGAGCTCACGACCCGCGGAGTGAAATGCACGTCGCACGAGGGGCTGGGCGACGGGCTGGGCGACGGGCTGGGCGACGGGCTGGGCGACGGGCCGGGCGACGGGCCGGGCGACGGGCTGGGCGACGGGCCGGGCGACGGGCCGGGCGACGGGCCGGGCGACGGGCTGGGCGACGGGCCGGGCGACGGGCTGGGCGACGGGCTGGGCGACGGGCTGGGCGACGGGCTGGGCGACGGGCTCGGACCGGGCGCGCTGCCGCCGTAGGAGGCAACTTCGGGCGCAAGCAGGTACTGCGTGCCAAACTGGCCGTTGTACGCGCGGCGGTAGCAGTTGCCGATCGTCGCGGGCGTGCACGCGTCGATTGTCGACGGCAAGTGGCCGAATGGCGATGAGATCGAGACGATGGGCGAGACCTTTGCGATGAAATCGCGGATGGGCTCTGCCGTGCCCGTGACCTGAACGTCGGCGCACGTCGCAAAATACTCGTTGTCCACAACCTGTTGAACGCTGATCCACTCCCAGCGGAGTACGCAGTGCGAGCAGCTCGCGAGCCATGTCGGCATCCTCACTGGCCACGTATTCAACGTGCGCGGGTTGAGGCCGTTGAAACCAGCGTCGACGTCAGCCTTGTGCGTGCAGCCGGGGAACTCGGCGATCTTGAACCACCGCTCTGGCTCGTCAACATTGGTGTCGTAGGAAAGGTAGAGGTAGCAATCGCCCGGATGCACCGCGGACAGCTGTACGCGACGCGCCCGGGGCAGTTGGCGGTGGCTCGCGCGTAAGCAGCTCGCGCACGCCGCCCGCCGCGGGGGGCGCGCGCGCGGCCGCGTGCACCGTCCACTCGACGTCGATGGTCTGGCCGGCGACGAGCTGTTGGAACGGCGGGGCGGATGGTCGAGATTCGCGGCAGCGGAACGCGTTCGCGCTGTACTGGTGCCCTGAGATCGACTTTGGGCCGGCGATCGTGTACACCGGCTCGTCCCACCGGTACGTCGCGCCGACGGCCGTGTGCGCGCCGTCGTCGTACTGCGGGAGCCAGAGCGGTTCGCGCGGCGCCGGCTTGCTCATGTGCCCGTGCGCATCGGCCGCGCGCCAGCCGGTGGCCATGAGTGCGAGCGTGCAGAGCCCGCGGCTCATCGTGTCAGCGATGTGGTTGTGGACGGCCCAGGATTTCAACGCTCTCAGATTTGCGGGGTGTCAAGTTCGTGCCCCACCCTTTTGACAAAAAGGGCGCCCAGGGGGAGCGTAGGGGGAGGAACTTGCTCCGTCCGCCCTCTACTGCTGGTGATGCTCCGCGTGCGCATCTCGGCGTGCGAGCGGCTCCACATTGGCTCGGCGGTGGGCAAGGGGCCATGCGCAAGGCGATCTGCACGCGCGTGTTCGGTCCAGCGCGAAACGCTCACAAGCCAGCGCCAGCTTGGCCGCGTCGTCGCGCGACGACGCGCGCGGCGAGCGCGCGGTGCCTCGCTGCGCGCGGACGCAGATGAAGCGGCTGAGCTGTGCCGCCAGACCTTCAGCAAGGACGCGGATGTTGACAGATGCGGGGCAGACGAGTGGTGCTGCGACGTGGAGCGAGCGTCCGAGCCGTTCGCCCAGGCCTTCGGAGTCGACGTGGACGACGAGGACGCTGGAGCGACGCATGCGCTCCGCGACACGGCCAAGTCCGCTCACGAGATGCGGCGGGCTACACACGCTGGCGATGTCGAAGCGGACGGTGTGCCATTACCCATCTCGGTCGCGCAGGCTGCGGCAGGCAGCGCGCCGGCGCGCGCTGCCCCCGAGGACTGCGCTGCCGCCGATGCAAGCCACACGACGCCGCCTCCGTCCGCGGACGGAGACGCGCGCATGTTCATGGCGCTGCCGACTCCGTCCAAGGCCAAGCGCATGGTCTTTTTCTCGATCCCAGCGGCGCGCTCGTTCGTTGGCCGGTTCTTCACGTCGGTGGTTGTCGGCCGGCTCATGTGGGCAGATGACCGGGGGTTACCCCTTGAGGCTTGTGGACCGCATGCCGAATGTTGACACCGGCCGAAAGCCCGCCACGTGGAAGGGCAGGGCTGATGGGTCAGCTGCCGTGCGCGCTTAGCGGCAGGACGAGCAGCTCGAGCAGGTGGCGCTCGTCCGCCTCGCGCGCGGTCGCAGCGGCTACCGCGCCGATGCACGGGGCGTGCTGGCACAGCCCAAGCCGCTCGAGGAAATGGACGACGCGCGAGCGCACGCGAAGGCACGCCTGCTGCGCGTCCACGTCCGCCGAAAGGAAGTTGAGCGCACGCGCGAGGGCTGGCGGCAGCAGACTCGGTATGTCCGAATGTCCGACGTGGTGCATGCCCGCCACGTAGGCGAACTCAGAGCCCGGCCCGTGGCCATGCGCGGCCGCATGCGCGCGCAAGAGGCGCGGAACGCTGGGCCGCGAGTGGCGCCAGTCCTCGGAGATGAGCGTGAGCACGGCCGTGGCGTCAAGCGAGCGGCGCGTCGGCAGCAGTGGCCGGTGCTGCCGCTCATGCGGCGAGCACGCGATGCGCGCGCCAGCCTCGCCGATGAGCGCGGCTCGCGAGGCGTCGTCGGGCAGCCAATCGGTCGTCGGATCGAGCAGCACGCACGCGCGCACGGCCACCGGCGCACGCACGGCGCCCACGGCCGCCGTGACTGCGCCCATTGAGTGACCAGCCGCGACGAGAGCGCTGCCATCAATGCGCCCGCTCAGCGTCGCGAGGAGGCGCGCGGCGCCGCCCACGTCGCGCGGGCCGGCGCCGAGCTCAGGCGCGCCCGCCTCGCCGCCGAGCGCGCGCGCCGCGTCGAGCGCTGCGACGAACTCGACAGATTGGTACTCGAGCTGCAGCCGGCGCGTGTGCTCGTACAAAGACGGATCGACACGCTCGAGCTCGGCCTCGGCGGTCGAGTAGGTGACAACGGCGCCATCGGGGAAGCGCGCGAGCATGGCAGTACGGTTCGTGTGTTCGATGCACAGCACGACGAGCCCGCGCGACGCGAGCTCGCCGACGATGCCAAGGTACTGCTCGCGTGTCGACGAGAGGCCGTGCGCAAACACGACGACCGGAGGCGGCACGGCCGTGCCGAGCGGGAGGTGCGGCCCGCCCTGGCAGATGGGCGCGCGCACTAGGCACAGGTGATCCAATATGAACGAGAAGGCGTGCCGGTTGAGCGGCGGCGGACCGCAGGACGTCGTCATCGACGAGCACACACGCCGCCCGTCGACCGAGAAGTACCGAGCGCGCCGCGACGCCGCCGGCAGGAGCTTGGACACCGGGTAGAGCGCGCGCACGAGCAGCGGCACGTCGCCAACCAGTAGCTGCGCGTCAATGAAGCCCACCGCGTAGCTGCAGGCGGCGCGCGCGCGCGGGCGGCGGCGCGCTGAGGTGAGCGCACCGGCGTACGCGCGTGCGCGCGGCGCGGGTGAGCTGGGTGCGCAACTGGCGCGCGCAAATAACGCACGGTCCGGTGAAGGGCGGAGGGCCGCTGGGCTGAGGTATGGCCACCACGAGCGCCAGCGCGAGCATCAGCAACGGCCACGCGAGCCACGCGCCGTGCGGCAACTGCCCGATGGCGAGCGCGAGCGCCGCGGGCGTAGCCTGCCAGCGCAGCGCGCGTTCTAGCACGAGCTTGGTTGTGACGCATGCAAGCGCGGCCGGCGCGGCGAGCGGGTGCACGCCGAGCAGCGATGCGCCCACAACGCCGACAAGCGCAAGCTCCGCAGGGAGTGACGCAAGGGCGGGCATCATCATCGGCGTTTACGTTGACACTGACTCATGATCACAGTCGCTGTCGGCACTGGCGAAGGCTTGTCGGCACTGGCGAAGGCTGGTCGAGCGACGCGGCGTCGCGCGGCGGCAACGAGCGCGCGCGCGCCGGTACGCAGAGGCTGCGCGGAAAGGCCCAGACCGCTCACGCGCGATCCGGGGCTCGGTGGGGGTGTGAATGGGCGCGCTCAGACTCCATCTTGAATGCCGTGCACGTGCACGATGAGGAGGAGCGCGCGCGGGTGCGTCCCAAGGGCCCTGTGGCCCAGGGAGTGAGGCGCAGGTCTTGCCGAGCGCTGAGCTGCGAAGCTCGAAAGCTCGTTCCCGACCGGATGCCACAGGCATCCGGACCCTGCGATCTGGGAAGCGGCGGCAGGGCATTGCCCAAACGCCGCCCGTGTCGCTGCAGCGATGCTCGCACGAGCACACCGGGGGTGCGCCACGCGAGAACTTGTCCCCGCGGGATTGCGCGCACGTTCGCGGCTGCTGCAGCGCCAGCTCATGCGGCGACTTCGTCGCCGACAGCACACCCCGCCTCGGCGCATTGGGCCGAGGCGCCGGGCCGCCAAAGGCGAGCCCAGTCCTGATCCAGCTGCTCCAAAAAGTCGGAGCTCCCCCCACCGCCTCGCCACCAGCTGCGTACCGCGCGCTCACGCGCGCACCGATCGGCAATGCCAGATCGCCCGCCGCCGCCAGCGCGCAAACCGACTGGGCTCGGCCGCGCTGCCGCGCCACGCCGTTTACTTGGGCTTCTCGCCCTCCTTGAACATGTAGGTGAGGCCGCATTTGCCACAGTACTGGCGATCGAAGTGGTTCGAGAAGAAAACGCCGCTGCCGCACTGCGGCTCCATGCATTCCCGGCGCAGGCGCTGGACCTTGCCGTTGCCGTCAATCTTGTAGTACTTGAGGACGGCGAGCTTGACCTTCTTGTGCTTGTGCTTGATCTTCTTGGGCTTGGTGTACGTCTTCTTCTTGCGCTTCTTGCCGCCGCCGCGCAGGCGCAACACGAGGTGAAGCGTCGACTCCTTCTGGATGTTGTAGTCGGAGAGCGTGCGGCCGTCTTCGAGCTGCTTGCCCGCAAAGATGAGCCGCTGCTGGTCGGGCGGGATACCCTCCTTGTCTTGGATCTTGGCCTTCACGTTCTCGATCGAGTCTGACGGCTCCACCTCGAGGGTGATCGTCTTCCCCGTCAGAGTCTTGACAAAGATCTGCATCTTGACGCCCTGACCTGCGCGCGTCGAAGTGTGCCATGTGGCGCGCACACGCGCAGCGCCGGTGAGCGGTGGTGGGCGCGGCGTGGGCGATCGGAGCGAGGCGTGCGCAGCCGTGCGCTCCGGACGTGCGCGCCGCCCAGCACGCGCCGCGTACACGCGCCGCGCACCGTGTTCTCAGCGCCGGGCGTGCGTCTTCGGGTGGGCTTGGCCACGCCCCTCAGCAGGCTCCGGCCTGTCTTGTGTAGGAACGTGACCCACCCGCGATGGATGCCCCGGATCTGGGAAGAAACGAAAAGTCCGGGCGCTCGGCGGTGGGAGGAGCACCTACGGCTCGTCCTTGTGGTCGAGCGAGGGGCAGAACGGGTCGGAGCCGGCGCGAGCGCAGCGTCGAGCGCGGCCATGTCGTGGCTCTGGAGCACGCCTAATCAGCCCTTTCGCGATTTCAAGCGCGTCCCTGATCCGCCCGAGGACGCGCACGACCGGCACGCGCTCGCGCTCGCGCGCGCACAGCGCACGCGCGACTACTTCGTGGCGGTGGAGGAGATGAAGATGCTGCAGGAGCAGCTGTCGCTCTGCTACATGCGTTCGGGCGTCAACTCGCGCGAGGACTGCAAGGAGCTCGCCGAGGCGTACCTCGGCAAGACGCGCGCGCGCAACTATGGCGCGCACGACCCAAGCGGAGTGAAGAGCATGATGAAGGTGCGCGCGGCTGCACGCGGCACGTGGCAGGCGCGGCGAGATGGCGGTGCGCTCACACGCGCTCGATTCGGCTGCGCGCGCGCACACGCCCGGCCCGTCGCCAGAACAACCAACCGTGGAGCACGCCGCCGGGCACCGGAGCATGACGCCATGAGCATGCTCACCACTCCCGCGCGAACACGAGTCGCGGGGTGAAGAGTGCCACACGAGTCGCCGCGTGAGAGGGAAAGCGTAACACGCGGTTGGCGAGAGCCACTGCGGCCTTGTCTCTTGATCCGCCACGCGCAGCTAGCTAGTTTTCACTGTGCTGCGCACAAACTTCCGTGACGGCTCCGGCCATGCAGCCGCTCGGCGCACCGGCGCTGGGCGTGCTAAGCGCGCGGCACGTGTGCGCTGACGAGCGGGTGGACGTGCAGCAGGACGTGGCACGCGGAGCGGGCCTTGGCGCTTCCTGCGTGCGCCTGTCCGCCGAGCACGCCCCGGCCGCCGCATGGGCGCGTCGCGTCTGGCAGCCGCCCGCGCACGCTGACGGCGGGACGCACGAAGTGGACGCACCGTCAGCGGGGCACCCGGGCTGCTTCTTTTTCTGCGCGTACCGGCTCGTCGTCGTGCTCCGCCTGAGCGAGTCGCTACTTGAACTCGACCCATTGGACGGCCGCAAGCGGCTTCTCGACCGGCTCGCGGCGATGGCCGCCGAGGCGCTCGCCGCGCTCGCCGCTCCGCCGCCGCCGGGCGAGGTGCGCTTTGAGCCGGACGTTCTCGTGTCGGTAGTGGCGCACGAAGAGGCTAGCGGCGAGCTGTTCTCGCTCGTCCACGCCGCGCCGCTCACGCGCGCGACCACCGCAGCTGTGTGCGCCGAGGTCCTCGAGGCGATGCAAGCCATCGGCGGCGCGCTGCGATGCGGTGCGCACGCGCCGCAGCACGCGCAACTGCCGGCACAGCACTTGACGGCGGCGGCGGCGATGGCTGCAGTGGCGACGGCCGCAGGTACGCGCGCGGCCTCTGCGACGCAGCCGGAACGCGCTGCTGGCGCGGCGCTCAACGCTGCAGCCGACGTGCGGCGCGGCGCGGGGCTCGCCGCCACGCTGCACGCCGCTGGCTTCGCGCTCGAGCAGCTCGTCGGGCCGGCGCAGCCTGCGGCCGAGCACGGCGTAGCGGCCGGCGCGCGTGCGAAGGGGGACGACGCCTCGGCAGCAGACGAACCAGCGCACGGCGCGGCGCGAGGCGACGAGACGCGCGCGAACGGTGCGCTGCGCTGCGCCGGCGGGGCTGGCGCAGTAGCCGCCGCATTCGTCGCGGAGAGCGCGCGAACGGCCAGCGGCGATTGCTGCCCGCGCTGCCCGGCGCTGCTCGTGCTGTCGGACGCGGCATGCGCGCCGTCGGGCGCTCACTCCGTCTTCGCCCTTGCCGAGGGCCTGCTGCGCGCCGACCTGCCCTTTGTTGCGCTCCTCCTGCGCGCGGGCAGTGGAGGCGGAGGCGCAGGCGCAGGCGCAGCGGCGAGCGCAACGGCCTCGTCGTGCGCGTGGCACGCGGCCGCGCTAGCGGGCGCGCCGTCGCGCTCGCTCGGCTACGTTGAGGAGGGCGTGGACTGCAGCCTTGATGCGCTCAGCGCCGCGACCGGCGGAGTGGTCATCAGCACGGTCAGCGGCAACGGGGCATGCGGCGGCTTGAGCGATGCGCGCGCGCGGCACGAGAGCGTGACGGCAGCCACGAGCGCGGCGGATGACGGCGAGGCCGACGGCGACGCGCCGCTCTGCACCGCGCCGTGCACCGCCGCGCTCGGCTCCCTCCTGCGCTTCGCTCTTTTCGCGCGCGCGGCGCCGCTTGACCAATGCGAGGCAGCACGCGCCGCGCAGCTCGTGCGGCTGCACGCGTCGCTGCTGCGCGCGCAGCAGGCGGCGGCCGCGGCGGCCGCGGCGGCCGCGGCGGCCGCGGCGCACCGCACGGGCACGGCCGGCGCCGCCGCCGCCGCTGCGCGCGCAGCTTCGCACGCGCGTGCGCGCGCGCGCGACGCCGAGGCGCTCGCGCCCGCGCCATCACCGTTCCGCTGCGTGAGCGCGGCGCTCCGGCTCGCGGCCGACTGCGTGTGCGAGCCGGTCGACTCGTACTGGCTCTCGCACGCCTCGCTGCGCGACGTGCTACGCGTGCGCTTGCGCCTAGGCTTCCGCACCGCTGCGATCGCCGGCGCGTGGGCGCGCGACGGCGACGACGGCGGCGCGACGATCTTTGCGAGCGACGAGGCGGCGGTGCCGGCTGCTGGCGTGCGCCTCACGTTGCGCTGGGACGCGGAGCTGCTCATTGAAACGGACGTGCGTTGGATTGAGCCGCAGACTCCGTCATATGCGGCAGACACGGAGGGCGCGCGCGCAGGTGCGCCTGCCGTGCGCGACGAGGACACGCCTGGCGGTGGGCGCGATGGCGCAGGTGAGGGCCGAGGAGCAGCTGGCGGGAGTGCCGCTCGCCCCGACGGCGAGCCGAGCACGGCCGGGCCGGGCGCGCACGCGCGCAGCGCGCGCGGCGTGCGCTCGGCCGGTTCGATCGGCGCATGGGCCGTGCATCTTTGTTTCGTCGCGCCGCCCGCGCGGCTGCGCGCGCTCCTTGCCGCCGGGCGCGGCGGCGCGAGTGCGCGCATGCTTGACGGTAGTTTTGGTGCCGGCTCGGGCGCGACGTCGGCGCAACTGTCGAGCGGCGAGCGAGCAGGCGCGGCGGCGGGTGCGGCGCAGCGCGGCGCGACAGCGGAGTTGCGCGCCATCGTGCGCGCCGTGCGCCGAGCTGACCGCCGCCTCTCGCAGCTCGGTGCGGCGGTCGAGGCGGCCGCCGCGTCGCCGCATGCTCCGCGCTCGTCGTCGCCTCTCTCGCGCACCGCCTCGCCGGAGGACGAGCGCAGCTCCGCCGCGGCCGCTGGCGCGCACCCGGACGATGGGAGCAGCCGGACTCGCGCCGCAGAGCCGATGCGCGGTGCTGCCGAGTCCGGCAGCAGCGACGTTGGCAGCAGGCGCGCCAGCGCGGATGCGAATGCTGACCAGAATGCTGACCAGAATGTTGACCAGCGCGCGTCGGCGGCTGACGGCGCCGCGGGCGCGCGCGACGAGCATGCGGCGGGCCGCTCTGCTGACGGCAAGGGCGATGGTCGCGGTGAGAAGGGCGGCGAGGGAGGCGCGCGCCTGGCGAGCGTTCTCGCGCAGCTGCTCTGCCGGCATGCGCAGCAGCACGCGCCCGGAGCGGAGGAGGGTGCGAACCGGCGGGCCGGCGTGCTCGCGTGCACCGGCGGCGGCGCTGGCGCTGGCGCTGGCGCCGGCGATGCGCGCACGCTCGCCGCGGCCGTAGGATCAGCCGATGGCGAGGCGCGAGGAGCGGACCGCGCACCGCACGCGCTCGCCACGTGTGCGGTGCCGGAGCACGTCGACGCGCTCTTCCACATCTCGCGCTTCGAGATCGCGGCGTTGCGCGTCGACGATGCGTGCGCCGCCGCTGCGTCCGGCTCGGCCGCGCGCCGCACGCGCGCGCGGCCCGCTGGCGCGCAGGCTGGTGGGCCGGCAGGCGGGCCGGCGAGCAGCGAGGCGCTCGCCGCGCCGCGCGCGGCTGCGGCGCAGCCGACCGCTGGCGCGCTCGCGCGCCTGGTTCGGGCTGCGCTCATCTCCCACTTTGGCGCGGATTGCCTGCTTCACGTCGGCCCAGGCACGTATGCGCTCCTCGTCGCGCGGCGCGGCGGCGCGCGCGCGCGCGTGCCCGCGGCAGCTGCACCGGCGGCGGAGGTCTGCGTGGGGGCTACGGGCGAGCTGCTTGCCGATGCGGAGCGCGCCAACGGCCCGTGCGCAACGGACATGCGCGCGCCCGCTGCGGACCGCGCGCACGCCGAGGACGCGCCCGCCGCAGAAGCGGCGGGGGCAGCGGGCGGACCGCACGTCGCGCGCGGAGCGGCCACGCGGACGGGAAGCGATGGCGGCCCATCCACCGAGGCGCGCCGCGCTCGCGCAGACGACGGCGATGGCGACGGCGAGAGCAAGGCGTCGCGCAAGAGGATTGCCAAGCGCAAGGCGCGTGAGCGTGACGCCACCGCCCGCGCTGCGTCCCCGGCGCTGCTCGCGCGCGTGCCCGAGCGCGAGGGCGACGCGGCCGACGCGGCGTCGGCCGGCACAGCTCGCGTGGCGCCCGGCGCGGGCGCGGCCGACGTTGGGCGCGCACCGGCCGGCCAGGCGGAGGCGTGCGCTCGTCCGGAAGAAGCGCTCGATGTGCACGAGCCAGCGGCGTGCCTTTTCGTCCTGCGCGTCGAGGCGGTGGGCGCCGGCCTCGTTGCCGTCAGCGTGGGCGCGTTCCGCGCGGATGCGCCCGCGCGCTACGCCCTCGTCGGTCGCGTGCTCGACGCAATCGCCGCGGGTGGCGGGGAGGCGTCCGCAGGCGCTCGTCGAGGGGCGGAAGAGCGCCAAGGCGAGGAGGAGGTGGCGATGGTCTTGCCGCTGTGGCCGCAGCAGCTCGCGGAGCACGCGCGCGCCGAGCGAGAGCCGCTCGAGCCCTTCACGGCGCGCGAGTACACGCTGCGCAGCACGTCGCGCCCGCTGAGCGCGTTGCTCGCCCCGCACGCGCGCGTACTTGCGCCGCCCGCACCCTTCCCCGCGCGCGGCGTGGGGAAGGGCGCGGGCGGCAGCGGCGGCGTGGACGCGCTGAGCATGCCGCGCTGCGCGCCGCTTGGGCACATCTCGCTCGCCGCGCCGACGGGCGCGTTCGGCGGCGGCGCGGACTTTGCCTTCGCGGCGGCCGCGTCTTGCGCGTCGGCGTCCGCCGCGTCGGCCTTCGCGGCGGGCGCGGTCGGCGGCAGCGCGGGCGTTGGCGGCGTCGTCGGGCGCTCGAGCGCGCACGCGCCGATGCGGCGGCCGCTGCTCGTCCTCGATTGCTACCTTCGCCGCGAGGTGCGCGTGTGGCGGCTGCACCACGCGGCGGTCGCCGAGCCGCTCGCACGCTGCCTGCGTGCCGCAAGGGCGCACGTCGGCTTCACCCTCGACCAGGTGGCCCGCGCGGCGCCGGGCGGCGCGAGCGGCACGCACGCGCCGGCTGGCGAGGCGCGCGATGTCCACCGCGCGCTCCGGCTCGCGCTGCTCATTCGCAACGAAGGCGACAAGGGTGCAGCCGGCGCGCTCGGCTCGCGCGACGTGCCTGAAGCGTGCGCGTGGCGCGGCTCTCTGAGCGTGCTCCAGTCGGAGGTGAGCGTCAGCGGGCTCGCTTCGGCGGCTGCGGGCTCGCGCGTGGGCGGCGATGGCGGCGAGAGCGCTGGCGCGGGCGCGCTTGGCGATGCGGTGGAGCGCGCAGAGGACGGCTGCTGCGCGATCGGTGGCAGCTCGACGAGTGGCGCGCCCAACGGTCAGATCATCATCGCAGCGGCCATGTGGCGCCAGCCTGCGCCATGGCTCGCGCCAGGCAGCCGCCGGCTGTCGGCTGCCGCGCTCGTTGCGCGCGCCGCGCACGCGCGGGGCGCGCGCGGCGTCTTCGACTGCGTGCGTGCGACGCGCGATGCGGCGCTCGCGGGCGACGCGGACGGTGCGTGCGTCGCCCTAACTGCGCTGGACTGCGAGATCGCGCGCACTCTGCTCGGATATGAGTGGCTGCTGCAGCTGTGCGCGCGAGGCAGCGGCGGCGTCGGCGGCGGCGGTGGCGCAGCGGGTGTCGACGCGGCGGGCGCGCGCGCCGCAGCCGCTGGGCAGATGCCCGGCGTGCCGCACCGCTCGTCGCGCACGCCGACGGCGGCCATGCCTCGCGCGGAGGCGCGGGAGCGCGCGCGCCAGCTGAGCGCGCTCCTTGCGTTCGCGCGCGCGCAGCAAGTGGAGCTCCGCCTCTTCGGCGCGGATGAGGCGCTCATCGACGGCCGCACGGTCGCGCGTGGTGCTGGCGGAGGAGAAGCGGCCGGCGGCGGTACGAGCAGTGGCGCGGCGAGCGGCGCGGCCGGCGGCGCGTCAAGCTTTGCGACCGCCGACGTGGACGCGCGGCTCGGCGGGAGCAACTGCGCGCTGCTCGCGCTCTGGCACCGTGCGCTGCGCGGCTGCGGCGCCGTGCGCGCGCCGCTGCCCGTCCCGCTCTCGCCCGGCGGCGGGGCTCTGCCCGACGAGCCGCCGCTGGTCTCCGCATCGCCGCCGGCGCCGACGCGCGAGCCGAGCGTGCACGTCGCTCGAACGCGCGGCGGCGAGCTGTGCCTGATCGTGCTCTCGGGCTTCTCGGCGGCGGCGCTGCCCGCTGCAACGCGCGCTGCGGCGCCGGCCGCGGCGCATGACGGCGATGGCGCGGCACGCGCGCCGACGCGCGCCGAAGCGCATGGCGGCGGCGATGGTGTCTGGTGCTGGCACGGCTGGCCGGCGCGCGCACAATGGGTGCCGCTGCGCGCGCGCGCACCGGAGGCGCCGAGCGCCGAACCCGCCGGCTGCGCGCAGCCGGCGGCGCAGTGCGCGCGGTGCGTGCTCGTCACGGTCTACGCTGTCTCGCTCTCGCAGACCGTGGCAGACTGGGCAGCGGCGGCGAAGCTGGGCAGCAGCGCCTCCGGACAGCGTCAGCAGCGTGCGCCACGCGCGCGCGGCGTGCCGCGCGCAGGGGTGCCCGCTGCAGGAGCGCAGCTGGCCGCGGCCGCGGCGCCGGAGCGTGCGCTCGCGGCCGAGGCTGAGGGGGCAGCAGCCGCGACGAGCGCGCAGCCGGCTGCCACGGGTGGCTCTGGTGTTGCGCGAGGGTGCGGCAACGATGTACAACGGTCGCAGCAGCAGCGACAGCCGGCGCCACAGCCGCAGCCGCGGCCGCAAGAGCGGCAGCCCCGCCGGCCGACGATGTCAAGCGCTCCGCGCGCCGCTACGTCGAACGCGCTCACGCCGCCATGCTCGCCTGCGCCCGACGCGACGGTCGCGGCCGCGTGGGTGCGTCAGGCGCACCTTTCGCTCTTCGCGCGCGCGGCGCATGCGCGGCTCGTTGAGACCGGCCTGCTCCGCCTCGCGGACTTGAGATTCGCCGTGCGCGCGTGCGAGCAGCGCTCCGTCTCGTACGACCTGACGCCGCTGCTTCACCTGCCGCCGCCCGCGCAGCCCGTGCCCGCCCAAATGTGCGCCTCGACCGAGCACGGTGCAGCGGTCGACACCTCCGCGCACGGGACGCGGTGGTGGCCCACGCACGCGCCGGGCAGGGCGGACACTGCCGCGGAGGCGGGCGTGCCGAGCTCGGACGAGCTCAGTGTCTTTGACGGCGCGTTCAGTCGCATAATCCATCGCTGCCTGCGGCTCGCGCCGGGCACGCAGACCTTCTTCGTCACGCGCGCGCCGCGCACGCTCGCCGGTGCCGACGTGCGCTCGAGCGATGACGACCAAGGGTGCGCCATGGCGGGCGCGAGTGGCGAGGCCGCTGACGCACCCGTGCCCGGCGCGGAGAGCAGCGACGGACCGCGCGGCGACGCGCAGCCGCAGCTGCCTGCGCTCGACCACCTCTTCGCCCACGTGGAGCTGACGCCAGGTCCGTCCGTTCGCCTCATCGCACCGCCGGCGCATCCATCGGCCAAAGCGGCTGCCGACGCGCCGGCCAACGCCCCGTCCGACGTGTGCACGCATGCGCCGGCCGACACGCACGCCGACGCGCCCGCCCGTGCGCCGGCCGACGCGCCACCGCCTGTGCCCGTTGCGCTGGCCGCGGCGTGCGGCCGCAGCCATGCGCGCGTCGGCGTGCCCGTGACGTCGCGGGTCTTCTCGCCGTGTGCGCTGCAGCTCGCAGCCTGGCTGCACGACATGCACACGGACGGAGGCCTGCGCACGGCGAATGTTTTGGAGGTGACGCTCCTTGTGCGTTCGCTGCCGCGCGCTCTTCCCTCGCTCTCCGACGCGCTCGCGCACGGCGAGCTCCAAACGGCGGACGGCGGGCGCACCGTGCGCGAGCGCGCGCGCACGGCCAAGGCGCTGGCGGCGGCCAAGGCTCTGCTCGGCGCGGACGGCGGGTTGTCAGTTGCGTGGTGGCGCCTGCCCGACCGGCAGAAGCTCGACGATGAGGTTCACGCGAGGCACACGGTCGCGCGGTGTAAGCGTGCGTCGAGCTGCACGTGCGCGGACTGCCAGCGCGCAAAGGCCGACCCGATTTCAGTGCACAGCGGCGACCCTTTCTCGGACACGGCGCGCATGCGTAGGCGCACGAATCCGCTCGTCGACTCTGCCGACGAAGTCGGCGCGACGGTGCGCGCGCTGCGCACAACCGTCCAAGTCGCATCGCTTCAGGCGATGCGCTTTGCGCACCCGCTCGACGAGGAGCGGCTGCTTGCGGTGCGCGCGCTCATCGGCAGCTGCGCGGCGGACGCTTTCCGCCAGCGCACAGCGCTCGAGAAGTTCGTCTCGGGCTTCAACGACCCGGGCGCCAACAAGCTTGCGGCGGAGACGGGCGCGCGCGCCGAGGCGGGCGCAGAGTCGGCGCAGGGCGCGAGCGCGCCGGGGCTGTGGGTGCCAATGCCGCTCGTGCTGCGGCTGCCCCTCGCCGTGGACCCGCCCGACGCGCTCTCCGTCATCGCCACCGAGCTGCGCCGCGCGCGCGCGCTCGCCCTGCGCGGCGTCGGTGGCCACCTCTTCGTGTTCAACCCGTGCGCGGACGACAACGCCTCATTCCTCGCGCAGATGGCGCGCGCGGACCCGGCGGTCGACGCGCACGCGCGCGGCGAGGGCAGTGCGGCCGGCGCGGCGACGCTCGCCGATCCGACCGGCGCGGTGGCCGCCACCCTCGCGAGCCTGCTCGACGCGGTCGAGATCCGCTCGGCGCTCGAGGGGACGGCCGGCGCGCCGCGCGCGTCCTCCGCGCCACACCAGCCGCCGCCCTTCTGGCTGCTGCTCGAGCCGAGCGTCGTCGCCGCTGGGGCGCGCGCGCAGCCGAGCGTGCTGCTCCCTCAGCAGTGGCCCGGTGGTGCGGACGAGCCGCGCGCGCGCGCCGCGCATCCGCAGCACCGGCCGCCGCTTGACGAGCAAGCCGCACGCGACGCTGCGCGCGCGCCGGTCGGCGGCCGTGGCGCCGGCGGAGGCAGCTGCGATGGCGGCGGCGACGATGGCGGCGATGGCGTTCGCGGTGGCGGCGCGCGCACCGACGCGCACGGCTGGCGTGCAAGCGCGACGCTCGTCCTGTCGCTCCATTTTGACGCGTGTGGGCTGCGGCCGCAGCTTGGGCTGCGCGTGCTTCAGGTGGCCGCGCGCGCTCTCATCGCATTGAGCGAGCGAATCAACCGTCAGCTGCTGCTCCAGCAGCTGCACGAGACGCGGCGCGCGTCCGAGCTGCTCGTCCTGCCGCGCGAGCGGCTCGGCGCACCCGCACAGCCGCGGTCCGCGAGCCTCGGCGCGGCCGGCGTTGCCGCCGACCCGAGCGCGGCCGGCGGCGACGACGGCGGCGCGGCGATCGCCGGTGCGCGCTTCGAGTGCGCGCGCGTCCATCGGATGGTGCTGCCGTTGCACCAGCGTCTGGCGCTCGCGCCGCACGACGCGCTCAAGCAGCTCGCCGTCGGCCGCGGCAGCCTGGGCGCGTTTGCATTTGCCGACCTTCCGGACTGTTTCGTCTACCGGCAGCCCGACGGCGCAGTCTTTTACTTCACGCTCAACGTCGCGCACGAGCCGGTTGGCCCGGATGCGGAGGCGGACGGTGCGGCTGAGACGGTCGGCGAGCCGCGAGCCGGGAGCGCCGGCGCGGGCCGCGCGCACATGGGCGACATGGGCGAGCTTGGTGCGCCGGCCGCCGCCGCGGGCGCGCAGCTCGATGAGCAGCCGCAGCCGCAGCTGCGGCCGCCGCGCGCGGCGGCCGCAGCTCCGGCTGGTGCTGGTGCATCCGCCGCCACCGTCACCGCCGTGGCGGGCTACAGCCGGGCTGCCGCGCCGCACGTCGGCTCAGCCGAGTTGCGCGCGAGCCTCACCGTCGACGTGTTTGGCCTCGACGAGCCATCGGCTGAGACGACGGGCTGGCTGCGCGATCACCTGCGCACGCGGCTCGCGGACATCGCCTTTGACAATCTGCTCGCGCACCTTGAGCGCCTCGCGCACTTCTCGCGCGCCGCGCGCCTCTCCGACGCCGACGTCGCGCTGCTCCTGCTGCCGTGCGCACGTGGCCGCCCCATTGGAAAGCACGGCCCCCTCGAGTGCGCGCTCCACGTGCCGCCCGAGGTCGCCGCGAGCGCGCGCGCCGCGGCGCGCTTCGCGCGCTCGCTGCGCCGCGCGCTGCAGCGGCAGCTCGCGCTGCGCGTCGTGCGCCTTGATGCACCGACCGCCGTCGGAGCGCGCGGCGCTGGCCTCCGCGCGCTGCTTCCACTCGTGGTGCTCCCTCCCGTGCATGGCGACTCGCTCGCGGCCGGGCGCGCCGCGCGCCCGCTCAACTGCGCGCTCATCGCCTTTGAGCATGGCGCAGTCGCCGGTGCGCCGGCTGCGGATGGTGCTGGTGCGGGCGCCCGTGCCGGCGGCATTGGCCGCGGCGCGTGGCGCGTTCGTCTGCGCGTGTGCGGGCGCGGTCCGCACGCGCTCGAGCGCCTGGCTGACTCCATCGCGATGCAGCACGAGCGGTGCATTTGCACGCGCTTCGTCGACCGTGCTGCGCGCGAGATGCGCGCGCCGATGCACGCGCAGCCGCAGCGCGTGCTACCCGAACGGCTCGTGCAGCATGCGGGCGAGTCGTTTGCGCGTGCACACGCGCTCGGATGCGAGGGCACGTGCCGCCTTGCCATTCCACTCGACCTTCCCGATTGGGCACTCCCCGCGCTCGCTGCGGCCGCGCTCGATGCGTGCAGGGAGCACCTGCCGCCCACGCTGCACGCGACGCTCTTTGGTCGCCCGGTCGCGCCCGCCGGTGGCGGCGACGAGCGCGTGCGCACGGCGCTCGACGACGCGGCGGAGGCGGCAGCGCGGCGCGGCTTTGGGTGCGATGCCGGTGCGAATGCGCGCTCGGGCGGCGCGGGCGCGTGGGCCGGCACCGCGGGCGCATCCGCACGCGTCGGCGCTCTCGGCTGGGTCGACGCGTCGGCGCACGAGGCGCGCGACTGGCTCGTCGTCGCTGCGCCCCGTGCGGGCGCGCGCGCGGGTGAAAAGGCGGGCGTGGGCGCGGACGCGGGCGCAGACAATAGCTTCGGCGACGGGAGCGACGGCTCCGGCGGCACGTGCCCCTTGCGCTCCGCGCGCGCCGACAGGGCGAGCGGCGCGCGCGGGCGCGAGCCCTCGGACACGTGCCGTGACCTGCAGCAGGACGATGTGCGCATGGATGTAACGGCCAGTGCAACGGACGACGACGATGACGACGACGACGACGCTTCCGATGTGGATCGTAGCGTTGGTGCAGGCGCGACTGGAATTGTGGCCGGCCATGGGCACGGCGCGCCCTGCACGAGCGCTGCGCTTGCACAGCACGTGGGCGACGCGGACACGGCAAGCGACGGAAATGACGGCGCGCGTCGAGTGCGCCGCGCGCCGTCGGCGCTGAGCGCGGCCTCGCCCGCGCACCTCTGCGCCGTGCGCGTGCGCCGCTCCGTCCTC
Organism: Diacronema lutheri; assembly: GCA_019448385.1. Classification (NCBI taxonomy): domain Eukaryota; phylum Haptophyta; class Pavlovophyceae; order Pavlovales; family Pavlovaceae; genus Diacronema; species Diacronema lutheri. The sequence continues at coordinate 734,050 of JAGTXO010000013.1, forward strand.
GTCGCGCTCACGCACAACGTGCCGACTGCAAGCGTCGGCGCGCTGCACGCAGCGCTCACCAACGCCGCGGCTGGCGCGCACGCGAGGCAGGCATTGCTCTGCGCCGTGTTAAGGCAGCGGCTCGGATTGCCACCGCCCATCAGCGCCCACGCCGGTGTGGGCGGCGCGAGCGGGGGCGCGCAGCCGGCCGCCGCCGAGGCGCAGAGCAGCGGCGGTGGCTGCGGCGGAGATGGCGATGCTCTGGGGGCAGCGGCTGCCGGCGTGGACATGGCTAGCCGGGCGGCCGGTGTCGCGTCCGAGCGGCGGAGCGCCGTGCTCACGCTCGCGCAGATCCGTGCGATCTCGCTCGCGCCCAATCTCGCCGCGTGCGCGGCACTGTGCGGCGCGCGCACTGGCGGCTGTGCGCGCGCCGCGGCGGTGGTGGCGGCGGGCAGTCGTGGCTGCCGCACATCCGTGCGATCTCGCTCGCGCACCGGCGGCTGTGCGCACATTGCGCAGCGCATGCCCTCGTTCGCAGCAGCAGCCGCCCTCCACCCGCAGGTGACGCGCAGCGACCGCCTGGCGACGACGAGCTGTGACGGTGCGCTCGTGACGCGCTCGGGCGTCGATGCGGCCGCGCTCGCGACAGCAACGCTCGCGCTCGACCCGGCAAGCCGCACGCTGCTCGCCTTTGCGCACGCATGCGCACACGTGCGCTCACGCGAGCGCGTGCGCGCGCGCGCGCGCGCGGCGCTCGGCCACACGCACGCGCGCCTTCTCGGAGCGCGGCGGATGGGCGAGGGCCAGACGAACAGACTTCTCCGGCGCGCGGCGCGCGCGAGCGAGGTCACGTGGCTGTGGCGCGCGCACCTTGCCGTCGACGCGCCTGCTGCCGCCGCGCTCGCCGGTGCGCGCGACGCGCACGACGTGCGGCGAGCGCTTGAGCGCCGCTACCGCGCGCTCATGGTGGGCTCGGGCGTGCAGACCCCGCGCGGCGAGCCGCGCGACGGCGGCGGCGTGCACGGCGGGTGCGAAGTGTCGCGCGATGGGCCGCGCGCTGCAGCCAACCGTGATGGCTGCAGCGCGCGACCCATCGACGCACTCGACGCGAGCATCGCACACGATGGCGTCGGTGCGCGCTTGCGCTCATCGGCGCTCGCCGATTCGCTGCGCGCGGCGGAGGCGCGCGCGAGCGTCACGGGCGAGGGCAGCGCAGGCGCACCAGTGGTGAGCGCGCCCGCACAGGGGCTGGGGCCCGAGCCCACGCTCCTGATCCGCGAGCTGATTGAGTACCTTGAAATGCTCGGCGGTGCCCTCGTCGCCACTTCGCCGCTGCCCGCGCGCTGGCCTGCCGCGCCTCGCCGGCGCGTGCGGGGTTGCCGTGCCGCACCGGGCGATGGCAGCGCGGCGGCGTTCTGCGGCAATGCGGGTAGCAGCAGCAGCAGCAGCAGCAGCAGCAGCAGCAGCAGCAGCAGTCGCAGCAGCAGCAGCAGTCGCAGCCGCAGCGGAAGCTGCGGTGGCGAGAGCGAGCGCGAGAGTGGTAGCGATGAGGGCTGTGGCGCAAGCGCGCGGCGCGAGCGCCGCGGCGGCCGCGTGCGCCCGCGCGGCTGCGCGTACGTGACGCTGCCCGTGCTGCCCTTCGCGGCTGGCTGTGCGAGCGGCCAGACGGGAGGGCACCCGGCGCTCGTGCAGATTGGCTTTGATGGGCTACACGTCTGCGTCGATTTGCTGCGTTCGCCGCCTGCCCCCTCGCAGCCGGCGAGTGTCGCGCCGCTCGCGCACACGAGCTCGGGCGGGCGCAGTACACGCCCGTGGACATTGCGCGACACTGCGGCGCAGCCCGAGCACACCGGCGCCGACGATGGCGTCGGCCGCGGTGCGCGTGGCGGTGGTGTCGCGGGCGCGGCGCAAACGAGCGCGCGCGCGCGCGCATGGCCGAGCACCGCCATGGCAACTGGGCTGCAGCTCGGCGCTCTCGTGCACGACTTCCACTGCGCTGCGTTCGCGCGACGGTTACACGGCACGGCACCGCCGCCGTCGAGCTCGCTCCTCGCGGCCCTCGCCGAGTTTGCCGGTCGGTCGGGCGGCAGGGCTCCGCTTGGCGCACGCTCGGTCGCGCAGCTAGGCAGCTGCGACGTGCAGCTGCCCGCGCTGCCGGCGGAGTGCGCGGCCGAGCTGGCGGACGGCCTCCTCGACCACATGGCGCGCCACGCGCAGCAGCTGGGCGTCATGGGCGTCGCCGTCTCCGCACCTTCCACCGACAGCGACGCCGACGCGCCGGTGGGCGCGCTGGGTGCGCACGGTGCTGGCATCGCGCTGGCGCTTCTGCCCTGCGCCCTCTCGGCGCGCGCGGACGGCGACGCGACGCGCGGCAGCGATGGTGGAAGCCTATTGTCGCGCTGCGCGTCTTCGTGGGGCGCGCTCGCCGGCTCGAGCAGCGGCGGGCTCGGAAGCGTCGGCGCGCGCTCTCCCGGCGGCGCGGCGGGCGCATCGTCATCGCGCGAGTGCTGCTTTGGCAGCTGCGGAAGCCCACTCGGAAGTCTCGCCGGTGTGTACGGCGCGTACGGCGACGCGGCCGTGTGCGCCGTGGGCGTCGGCGTGTCGCCCGCGCCGTCGCCGCCACAGTCGGCCGCGCGCGCGTGCAGCCATCGTGGGCCGAATCCGGGCGACGTGTCCGGCAGCGGCAGCGGCGATGCGGCGGAGTGGGCACGCGCACGCAGCTGGGCCAGCGTGCGCGAGATTGAGAGCGATCGGCTGCATATCGCGATCGGCGACGGCCGGTACGTGCAGAGCGCCGAGCGCGCGCGCTCAGGCGGCGCGCCGGCCGATGGCGGGTTGGGCGTTTTGGGCGCGCTGCGAGCGCTTGGCAGCGCGCGCAGCCACGGCAATGGCTACGTCACGGTGATCGCGTGCACGCGCGCCGAGCTGTTTGAGGTGCCCGCAAGCTCGGGCGGTGAGCCGGGCTCGGGCGGCGGCGGCGACGGCGACGATGAAGACATGGACGCGGATGCGGACGACGAGGCCGGCGGCGAACGCACCGGCAGCCTCAGCCGCGTGCATGGCTCGGGCTCGTCGCTCGAGGGTCTCCGCCTCGCGTCCGCCGGCGCACGCACGCCACCCGCGCGCCAGCCTCGCGTGCCGTCTCCGCCTGCATCGCCTCCCGCTCCCGAGCGGTGCATTCGGCTCAGCTTTGTTCTGCTCAGCTCGTGCGTTACGGACCGTTTCCCGCAGCCACGCCCGCCCGCGGCGCGCGGCGAGTACGGCGTGAGTGAGCTCGCGCTCCTCTCGAAGGGCGAGCTCGACAGGCTTGGCAGTGGCGGCTGGGTCGATGCGGACGATGAGGGCGACGGCACCGGCGTGGCGGGCGCGGCGGGCGCGGCGGGCGCGGAGGCCCCTGCGCCGAGCCGGCGGCCGAGCCGGGCGGAAAGCGGCCTCGGCATTCGCGCCGGCGCCGACGACGGCCGCTCGGCCAGCTGGGCGCCGCAGGGCGCGCCCGCGCTGCGCGTCGCGTCCGCAGACGCGGTCTCTCTGCTCGTGAGCGCGGTCCGGCGCGGCCTGCCCGAGCACCGGCGCAACCTCCTGTGGAGGCGGGTCGCGCACGCGCGCGCTGATGGGCCCGCAGCTGAGCCGCGTGCGCCCACATCGTATGGCGGTGGCTCGAGCGCCGCCATCGTGCCGCCGGGAGGCCGCGCGCACGATCGAGGCGCGGGCGAGGGTAGCCCGCGCCGAGGGCTGGACTGCGCCGAACTGCACGAACTGAGCTCTTTGTCACTCGCACTGCCCCTCGGCCAGGTGTGCGGCGCGCTCGGCCAATTTGAGCAGCTGGCGCTGCAGTGGCGCGCGCTCGCCGCGCACCTCTGCACGCTCTTCCGCTCACGCGCGCACCGCTGGCGCGAGCCGGACGGGAGCGAGGCAGTCCTCGTGACGAGCGGCACGCGCGCGTCCGAGTGCGCGCTGCTCTTTCGCGAGGGTCCGCGCGCGCGAGAGGCGGCTCGCGGCTCGCGTGCCGACGCGACCGGTGGCGCAGCGCGCGGCGCGGCTGGCGGCGCGGACAGCCAGCTCGTGCGCGCGGACGTGCTGTACTGTGCGCCGGCGGACGCCGCCAATGAGGACGCGCCAGACGGCGGGCTGTGCGCGACGTGGGACGAGGCGCATGAGGCTGCGCTCGGGCCGATCGTCGACTGCGTGTGCGCATGCCTCGCTCGTGGCTGGTGCAAGTGAGGTGCGCGCGAGTTGCGTGACAGTGTCACTGAGCCGACTTGGATTTAAAAAGAGCATGGCGCACAGGTCGGCGTCACGGCGTTGAAGAGCGGATGAGCTTGGCGATCGCCACGCTCGTGTGGGCCACCGTGGCCGTGCGGCCTCACGCATTCAGCGCGCGCAGCTCATGGCACTGGAGTGCGCAGCGCGCTCCGCGCCGGGCGAGCGGCTCCGTGCCGCGCATGTGCAGCGCGCCCGATCCGCTGGCAAGTGCAAATGCGACAGTGCAGGTCGGCGGCACGAGCTACGAGTGGAGCCGCGAGGCTGACATCGCGCCAGCTCCGTTCGTATGGCAACTTCGGCGCAAGGCCGCCCAGCAGCCCAATCTTCTCGGCATTCGCGAGCGGGCCGCGCCACCTGGCAACGTGCGACAGCGCGCAGTGCAGGCGGTTGTCCTCATCGCGCTGATCGTCGGCTGTGCCTTGTCGCTCTTCTTCGGCATCTCGCGCGACCTTCTCCCAAGCTCCTTCGTGGAGGAGCCGCCCGCCCTCCGTGCTGACCAGTCCGCACAGTGACTGGCTTCGGCCTGGGAGGATGGCAGATCACGCGCAAACGCTCTCACTCACGCTGCCGCAGATCACGACAAGTGGTCACACGAGGAGCTCGAAGCACCGCCCGGTGAGCACCTCCACGTAGCATCCGAGCGCCGGGTCGAACGCCACGTCGACACACTCCTCGGAGTCAGACGCGGAGCCTGAGGCCGACTCAGATGTCAAAAGCGCGTGCAGCGCGTCGGATTCGCCGCGCGGCTCGAGGGGCTCTGCCGCGGTGGAGGCCGCAGCGGCGCGCGCGCCCTGTGCATGCCCGGCGGGTGCATCTGCGCGCGAGCCCTCGCCACGCACGTCCGAGCCGGCGGGCTGCGCGGCGTGCGTGCGGCCATGCTCCGCCCATGCCCCCTCGCGAGGAGCGGTGCCCGGCGAAGGCGTGCACGAAGGTTGCACGACTGCACGCTGCGGCGGCCGCGAAGCGCAGGTGTCGGCATGCGTCTCGGTGACGCTCGTTCCGCCGCTGATGCCGTGAAGCGAATCGCGTCGAGCGATCGGGCTCGACGGCCAACTCGATGCGGCTCGGCGCCCTGCCGGCTGGGGCATGGAGGCCCGTCCCGCTCCACAGCTCGCGCGCCTCGCCTCGGCGTCGGCGATCTCGCGCGCGGCATGCACGCAGCGCGCCGCGGTCGCGTCGAGTGCCTCCCGCTCTGCGCGCTGCGACACATCTCCGCCTCCACACCCGCCGCTCAGAACGCCATCGCTGCGAATGGCTCGCGTTCCGTCCTTTGGCGCGCTCGCCGCGAGGCCGAGCCGTGCGCCCGCCGAGCCGTGCGCCGGTTCGGCGCCCGACGGCGACGCGTGCCGTAGGTACAGCTCGTCGTGCGTCTGCGTGCCGCGCGTCACGAGCGGCAACGGCGACTGCGCGACGGCGCACCGCACATCGGTTGCGTCATTACTGTGCGCGTGGCACTCGGCTGCTGCAGACGGGCGCAGAGGCGTGGAGACGCTCGACTCGATCCGCGGCGGCGTTGCCGTGGCGTGTTGCGGGGAGGCGTGCGGTGCGGAACGCAGCGAGCGGGCCTCGTGCCACTCCGCAGCGGCGGCGGCGGCCGCGAGCCGCCCAGTCAGCCTCACGTTTGATGCTGCGGCGTCGGCCGTCGTGTGGCCGCGGGCCGTGCACGCGCCGCCTATCTCCCCACGTCCGCCCGCGCTCGACGGCTCGGCGCCGGCAGTGAGCGCGCTGAAATGCACGGCGCGCGCGCGCGCACGCGCACGCGGCGTCATGCGCGGCGCAGGCGCCATCGCCCATGTGGTTTGGGCCGCGTCAGCCGCCGCTCGCGCGCTCGGCGGCGCAACCCTTTGCTCGGCGCCCGCTGGCTCAATCGCGCCGTCCGCCTCCTCCGCCGCGTCCTCACGCGCCCTCCTCGCGAGCACGCGCCGCAGGCGGCAGCGCGCGCCGATTGCGACGCGCTCGAGCCTCGCGAACACCTCGCCGCAAAAGCATTCGCGCGCGCACCGGTCGAGGTCAAGGGTGAGCGCAACCCACGCGCCGCGCGACACCGCGCCAATCGGCAGCTTGCAGAAGAGCGGCGAGAGCTGCGGCGTGCGGTACGAGGTCGAGAAGGTGACGCGCCGCTGCGCGATGCGCCGCGGCACGGTCCCGCGCGCCGGCGCAGTGCAGCTGCGCGTGGCGATGACGACGTCAAAGCTGAACGCGGTCGTTGAAGGTACGAATAACTCGAGGACGAGGTAGCGGTGCGCCGTGTCTGCCGCCACCTCGAGTCGTGTGGTCGGGTCGCCGGCCAAGACGAGGATGTACTGCCGCAGCTCGGGGTCCCACGCGCGGCGCACGTCGCCCGCGATCTTGGAGATGTGCGCGTTAGGGTTGGCGCCTGAGCATTTGACAAGCACGTGCTCGCCGCGGTCGCTGCCGTCGCCCAAGTGCGCAGCATCGCGCAGATCCAGCGCCCTAAGATTGTCCCGGTGCCGCGCGGACGCCTCCCGCCATTGCTGCATTCAAAGCTTGATTAGAAAGTAGAACGGTCATGGCCTGCTGATGAACCGGCACACGATGGCCGGAGCTGCACAAGCTGCTCGAGGCGAGGCGCTTTCGCACGAGCTGCTCGAGGCGAGGCGCTTTCGCACGATGCTTTGCTACGCCATCTGCGTGCAGGCGATCCTCCTTGCGACGACGGGCACATGGCGCAACGTCCTCGACAACTTCGGTAGCGGGTGCGCAGCGCTGCTGGCCATGGGTGCCGACGCCACAGCCGCGCTCGCCAACCGCGAGCGCCTGCTGGACTGGATGACCACGGCCCCGCGGGATGCGCTGTTGTTGGTGCCCACGGCCACCGAGGCCGCGGCGTTCATCTGGCCTCGCGCGATCGCGCTCACCGTGTGCTCCGTACTTGGCCTTGGCATTCGACTTGCGACCAGCGTGCTGCGGAACGGCTTCCCCGAGGAGGGGTTTGCACTCAGCCGAACGCCGCGCGGGGCGGTCGGCGAGAAGCGGGAGTGACGGTTTGAGGCCGTCGATCCCCGTGCATCCCCGTGCATCCACGATCCCCGTGCATCCACGATTGCGGCCGGCGACGGTTTTGAGACTCGCACGTCAGTTTGCGGCAGAAGCGCCAGCTTCACGAGCAGCAGGTGGCGGCGGCGATCTGCCCATGCCACCATGGCCATCATGTGGCCAGTACCATTGGCAAGGGCACGCGGAAGGGGGTTGGCGAGTCGCCCGACCCGATAGGCCGTTGAGGGGAGGGAGGGCGGAAGACACCCGCTGCAGATGAGCATTTGCACGACGCTGACGTGGCGTCATTTTGTCTTCTTGAGCGCGGCCACCTTTCCGCCTCCGTCCGCGGCTGTGGCCTTCTTGGCCGCCGTCGTCGTCTTCTTCTTGCCCGTCTTCTTCTTGACGGCGGCGACCAAAGTGCGGGCTGCAACGCTCCCGTTCTCGTCCGCGTCCTCCCCTTTGCCGCCCCCAATGTCCGTGTCAAGGCGATCGCCAAACCCGGGCGCGTGCGCCTCCATCGGCGAAGCGGCGGTCTCGTTGCCGGTGGCGTCGCCGCCTTCAAACTGGAGCGGAACAACGCGGCGCGCAGCGCGGGCGAAGCGCGCGTGGTGAGCGTGGCGAGGGCATGGGCGCGGGCGCCGCGCGCACGGACGTCCGGCGGCAGCACCGAGAGGCGTAATCTTTCGCCCGACTTGACGGACGGCAGGGCAAAGCCCGCGCTCGCGGCGGCAAGCTTGGCCCTGCTGCGCGTCGGCTTAGATTCCACGCTGTGCAGCAGCGCGAGCAGGTCTCCGTTGGCCTCGGCCATTCGCCTGCCGCGCTCGCTCGCGCCCAACGAACACTTCGACAGGACCAGGAAACGGGAAACCTGGAAACGTCTTGCGGGTAATTTGGAAACGGCATGCGATGCCTCTCGGAAATGCCGTACGACGCTTTCGCGCGAGTCACATGCAGGGGGCGTCCACAGGGCCGTGGAATGGAACAGCAGAGCGGAGCCGCGCATGCACGTGGTGCAGCGCGGCACGCGCACGCGCGGCCCGGCGTGCGCGCCGGCGTCTCGTGCGCGTTGCTGGTCGGAGCGGCCGTCGCGGCAGGGCGCGCGTCCGCCGCGCCCGCGACGCTCTCCGACCTCGACGCGGCGCTCGAGGGCATCTCAATCGACCTCGCCGAGCTCTCGGAGCGTGTCGTCGGTATGGGCACCACACTGGCGCGGCGGCACGCGAGCCTCGTCGCTTCGGCGCAGCGGCTCGCAGAGGCCAGGCGCGGACGGCCCGCGGAGACGCGCGCGCGCGAGCCGCCGGGCGCCCGTGCCGCGCCGCAACGGCGCTCGCCCCAAGCGTACGCGGGTGGCTGCTCGGGCCCGGCGGGCGAGCGCGGCTTTTACGAGCCGCTCGCCAATTGCCGGCCCGCGCGTCGCTCGGCGGCGTCCGAGGCGCGTCTTGCGGAGATTTCGCGGCTGTACGAGCCGATGGCGGCGGCGCCGCCGACCAACTTGTCGAGCACGCTCATGCAGAGTCTGCGCAATCGGCTCGCTTTGCAGGCGCTGCGGCACGACGAGCGGCTCTCGCGGCCGGTGTGTGCGCGCATGCTGGCCGACCGCAACCACCAGTTCGCGGCCATGTGGGGCACGCCGCGCGTCAAGATGGCGCCGACGTGCGCGCCGCCGCGCGAACTCCTCGCGCGCTGGGTCGCCAATATGAACGATGGCGCAATGTGCACGCGCAATTGGTACGAGGGCACGTTGGGCTGCGTGGGTCAGCGCGTGCAGCCGCGGTACACGACGCGCGCGCCCGCGCTGCTCGGCTTTGACCTGCACATCATCCGCTCGTGCAACGAGCGCAACGGCTGCGGCAGCTCATTTGCCGTGCCGGGCCCACAGGCGTGCATCTTTGCAAACCTGCTCATCCTGTCGTTGTACGGCTCCGCGCCCGTGTACAACATGTGCCGCAACCTCGAGTGGGTCGTCTGCGCAGCGAGCGGGCGGCTGGTCGCGCAGCTTGGCTCGACGCTCGTCTTCTCGCCGCCTCCAACGTCCCTGACGGCCGCCGAGCTCTTCCACGACTCGCGCGGCAACATCGCGGCGTACTCCGTGCGTGGCGCGGCGGCGCGCGCTCCCGCACGGCTGGTGGCGTCCGGGCTGCGCCGGGCGGCCTACGCGCCCACCGGCCGCGTGGCGCGCGCGCTGTGCGTCCCGCGCCACGGCTCTCATGCGCGCGCAGATGCAGTCGGTATATATCCTTGAGGCGTGCCTGCTCGCCATGCTCTGCGACAACGGCGCAGAGCTTTTCGCGCTGCGGCCGCTGCAGCCTTTCAAGTGCCGTTACAATGCGTCGGCCCTTGCTCCTCTTGTGCTCGGCCTGCTCGCGCCGGCGGAACAAACGAGCTACTGGCACGACGGCTTGCGCAGGGTATAAATGGTCAAGCCAAATCCGATCAGGGGCTCGGTCGAGCGCCCCGAGCCCCTGATCGGTCGAACGCCCGCGCCAAAAGCGAGAACGCCCAGCGGCGCACCATGCCGAAGCCTGCGCTCTCAAAGGCCGCGGTTGATCCTCACCTCGCGCGGCCGCTTGCCATCTGGCCGCCGCACGCTCGCCTCGCACCACTTGCCACGCAACGTCGACAACTGTCTGACGGCACCAAAGACGATTGGCACCGCGCAGCAGAGACTCGCGCAAATCATGCCCAGCAGCAGAGGCAGCCGTGCGCCGAGTGGCAGTGGAGCGCGTCGCGACGCGTCAATGGCGTGGAGCACGAGCGGCGGCAGAACCAGCGTCGGCGCCGAGGCGAACACGCGCGAGAGGACGCACACGCCAATCGCGTAGAAACCGCATGCGCGTGAGAGACCGCATGGTGCACCGTCGTCAGCGTCGTGCACCGTCACACCGCACAGCCATTCGGACGCGCGCACGGTCGGCAAGTTGAGCGCGTTAGCCACAGACGCGGCGGCCCAAGGCTCGAGCGTGCGCGCAACCGAGCCCGGCGGGCCCAGGCCTTGAATCGAGACCGCGGCGGCCACAGAGGACACGGTCGCGAGCACGTACGCTGCCACGCGTTGCACGGCGCTGTCGGTGCGCGTGCCGTTGCGGTTGGCGTAATAATGGAGCGCAATGCTGCGCACAAGGCAGAACCGCAGGCGCGCGAGCCACGGGGCATGGTGACCCCGGCACCGGCCACGGTCGTTGTGCGGAGCGCGAACCGGGCCGTGGGCGACGCGCGCGCCGTACTATGTCTGGTTGGCGGCCTGCGCGAGGACCGACCACAGCGGGTTTGCACATGAGGCAGCGAGGATCATACCGCCGTCGATGAGGAGGTTCATCGGCACAAAGGCGGACATTCGCAACGGCGCGAACACCTTGCGCCCCGTGTCCGGGTGGTAAGTGGCGTCTCGCAAGAGGCGCGCTCGTGCGAGCGCGTCTGCTTCGTGCGCGTCCGACGGCGCGGCGCCTCCACTTGGCCAGCGCTCACAGAGTGCATTGGCGTGCGCGAGCTCGGCCTCGCCGGCGAGGAGCATCCGCGGGTCGAGCATGTGCGCGACGCGCCGCACGCGCCCCGTGTATTCGGGGTCGTCCATCTCCGTCCACTCCGGTGGACGGACCTTTCTCGCCACGCCTATGTGGTAGAGTATGGGTAATAAGTAATTACTAATTACACTAACGACGCTTACAGGCGGGTCAGCAGGACTGCAGGAGGGGCGCGCACGGGGCCGAGGCTGGACAAACGGAGCGAGCGAAAGGGCGCACGCAACATCAGGCCGAAATCAGGGCGTCGACCCTGTGCACGCCGGCAGCGGGAACGGCCGGGACGGCAAGGACGTGGCAGGACGCGTCATGGGCGGACACCCACACACGCCTAGCCACCCCTCGCCGGCCCCCGCCGGCCGCCGCCGCCGTCGCCGCGCCGGAAGCAGGGGCCGTCCACACCGCCGCAGGCGTCCACATCCGCCTGGACGCCGTGAGCCGCGTGGCGGTGCGGCGGCGCCTGTCCGCGCGCCATCTGCGCGCGCGCGAGCAGGAGCTGCGCGTGCCCACGCACGACGCACGCGGCGAGCTGGAGGCGCATGTGGCGCTCGAGGGCCGCGCGGGCGACGTCGCGCGAGGGCGCGCCCATGCGCGCCATCCACGCGTCCGCGCCCATTACTAATTTAGAGGCGCTCACGCCAGGACAGCGGGGGGGGGGGGGGGGGGGGGGGGCTGGCTGCTTTGCTCAAAATTGGGAGGCGCCTGTCGCGCCTCCCAAGTCTGCCGCCGTACGAGCCCGCACGGCGCGCTTACGGCGCGGCCGGCTGGGTCCGTGCCACGCACGGCCACGCGCCCTCAGGGTCGCAGTTGAACGCGGCGGCGTCTTCCACCTGGAAGACGGTGTGCTGGCAGCCCACCTGCCGCGCGACCTCGCGAGCTGCGTACAGCACCGTCGCGCCGTCGACGCCCGGCCGAACAACAATGTGCGCGGTGAGGTTGAGCTTGTCGGGCGCGTCGGCCCAGATGTGCTGGTCGTGGACCTGTCCGGAAAAGGGGCGCAGCCGGAAAAGGGGCGCAGCATGGCGGTTGGCTCGGGCGCACACCCGTGGGTGCCGAACGCTGACGAGGCGCGGGCGGCGCGCACGCGCGCAGAGCGCGCAGCGCGGCGAGGCGGGAGGCGGGAATCGCGCGTGCCTCAATCACACCGGCGATGGCGAGCAGCTTGGTGTACACGGCGCCCGCGTCAATGTGCCCGGGCACGGCGCACATGAGCACGAGCGTGCACTCCTGCGAGCGTGACGGACCGTCACGCGTCACGCGAACGAGCAACGCGCGCCGATGGACGCCCGCCGCCGGCTGAGCGAATGTCGCGTGTCGCGCGCGCAGGCGCGGTGAGGCGCGCGCCTCGCGTCTGCCGCCAGGCCGCGCGGCGTGCACGCTGCTTCCGCCTCACCTTGATCGTCGCCCACGTGGAGAGGAGTACGAGGAGCGCAGAGAAGAGCGTGCACACCGGATCTGCCCGGTACCAATGACTCAGACCGCGCGCGTCCGGCCAGCGGTCGTGCAGGCCCCAAATGAGACCGGCGGCGAGCACCACACCGAGAGATTGGATGAGGTCGCCGATCACGTGCGCGAGCGCCGCCTGCATCGCAACGCTCTGCTTGGGCCCGCCCGCGCCACCCCGCGCCGCGTGCCCGTGGGCGTGGTCGTCGTCCGAGCTGTCACCCTCGTCGCCGTGTGCGTGCGCGCCGCCGGCTGGCCCTGCCGTGTGGCCGCAGGCGTGGTCGTGGCCGTGGTCATGGCCGTCGTCGTGGCCTTGGTCGTGGCCGTGGTCGTGGCCGTGCGAGCGCTCCGTGAGCGCTGCCGGCGAGGTCACGAGCGTCGCGCGCACGGGCGCGGCAGGCTGCGACGCGCGCGTACGGTCAATCGCGTAGCTGAAGCATGGGCGGCAGGGAAGGGATGGCAGGCGCGAACGCGACGAGGGTGCCCGCGTGAGCGCGGCTGGGACGCGCGCGCGCACGGTCGCGCGACCGACACGCCGCCGCGCGCGCCGCTGCGCTCTGCCTCGGGCACCGCGTGGGTCTCACTCACCCCGTGGCCGGGCCGGCGTGCGCCGTGGCGAGGCGATGTCCCGCCCGGCTGCTCGGCGCGTCGTCGCTCGCGGCCGATCGTTCGAGGCCCGCAGCGCGCGTGCCGTGCGCGTGGCTGTGCTCGCCCGGCGCGTGGTGGATCACAGGCGCCAAGCCGACATCGTCTCCAGCCCGCGCGGATCCGCTGCTTGCGCTCTCCCTCCCGTCGGCCTGCACGTGTGCGCGCGCGTGGCCGTGGCCGTGGCCGTGGCCGTGGCCGCCATGGGAGTGGCCGCCATGGGAGTGGCCGCCATGGGAGTGGCCGCCATGGGAGTGACCGCCATGGGAGTGGCCATGTTCGCCGAGCACGCGCATGAGCACGAGGTTGAGGACCACGCCCGCTGTGGGCGCATGATGATGACACGTTGGGCGATGGCGTTGCGGGGGGGGGGGGGGGGGGGGGGGGGGGTTGGTCCCCGTTGCGCAGGTTGAGCGCGAGGGATCGGCCGTCGCGCTGCGGGACGCGGGCAGGTGCGCGGCAACGTTCTTTGCGCCGCCGTCGCGTCCTGCCGCCAGCGTTGCGCTGCCCTCCCCTGCGCCTGTGCTGCGTGCGCATGCGGTGCTGAGCTCACCGATGGCGGTTACGCCCATGATTCGCCCCTCGATCACCTGGGGCGTGATCAGGCGGTTGATCGCCTCTGGACGACGTGGGAGCGAAGGGGAAAGGGGTGGACGGGGGGGTGGAAAGGAATGGAGGCGAGCCGTTTTGCGCGCGCAGATGAGCGCGGCGCGGGCGGTGACGGCCCGCGGCGCGCGCGCTAGCCGTGCTGCAGCGGCGCGGTGAAGCGGCAGCGCGAATCGCGGCGCACCGTAGACGAGAATGCCCGTCATGAACCATACAGCGAAGATCGAAAAGAGCGCGCCTAGCACCTGCGCGCGGGCAACGTGCGCTCTTGGCGCGCGCGGCACAGCACGGCGCACGAGCCGGCGCGCGCGCACGCGCGCTGCGGCGCGCGGCGCGGCTCGGGCCCCGCTCGACGGCGCACCTCGGCGCGATGGTACCCAAACGAGAAGGTCTCGTCCGGCGGGCGCGACGTGATGGAGAGCGCAATGAGCGAGACGAGGAAGCCGGCTACGTCCGAAAGCATGTGCGCCGCATCGGTCAGGATGGCGAGCGAGTGCGCGAGCATGCCGCCGACGATCTCGATGGTCATGAAGGTGAGCGCGAGGCCCGCGGCCATCTTGAGCTTCCTCTGCGAGTCTGCCTTGCGGTGCGTCTCCGCGGCGGGGAGAAGCGGCTCCGCCCTTGCTCGCGCGCGATCGGCTTCCATCGTGGGGTATGACCCCATCTGTTGACCCGTCGGAAAGCGTCGTTAGTATATTCTAGATGTTGCGTGCGCCCTTTCGCTCGCTCCGTTTGTCCAGCCTCGGCCCCGTGCGCGCCCCTCCTGCTGACCCGCCTGTAAGCGTCGTTAGTATATTCTAGAAATAGTAGGCTTTTGAACAGCTGCGAGGCACCGTGGTCCCCGTCGGCGCGGCGCGCGCCGGCGCGGCCGTGCCGGCCGGCAGCTTCGAAACGCCGGCTGCCTTGACGACGCCTGCCTTTGCCATCCAGGCTGCGCCCTCGCGCTCTGCTGGCCGCGCTCCGCGCGCCCCGCCGCCCCTGCCCATCGACTGCGCCGGCACCGCGAACAACGTACTTTTCGCCCCGGTCGGTGGGTTTGGGGGTGGCGGGGCGCGCGCGCACGGCCGCACGAGCGACGGCGGCGTGGCCTTCTATACGACGAAACCTTCGCTTGCGACGGCTGCGCCCTCGCGCTCTGCTGGCCGCGCTCCGCGCGCCCCGCCGCCCCTGCCCATCGACTGCGCCGGCACCGCGAACAACGTACTTTTCGCCCCGGTCGGTGGGTTTGGGGGTGGCGGGGCGCGCGTGCGCGGCCACGCGGCCAGCATCGCGGCGCTTGCCACGCTGGCGGCGGGTGGCGGTGCGCTTCGCGGCGGCGGCAGGGGGCTGCGACGCGGCGGGGAGGGCGGCGGCTCGCTGGCGGCGGGCGTCGCGCTCTGCAGCGGCGGCGGGCGGCTTGGCGACGTGGCAGGCGGCGGCTCGGGGGTGGCGGTCGTCGCCGACGATCTTCGGGCCTCGGCGTGCGCGTGCGCGTCGGCCGGTGGTGTGATTGACGGCGGCCACCGGTGCGGCGGCGCGCGGGCGGCGGCGCGCGGTGGCTAGGCGCGTGTGGGCCTTTGGGCCTGCTCCGCCTGGCGCCTCGCTGCGCACTTCCTGACCCCATCTGTTGACCCGTCGGAAAGCGTCATTAGTATATTCTATGACGGTGACGCCCATCCCGCATGGGGGAGGAGGCGACAAGTGACGCGGATGGTCATGAGCTCGGCGACCTGCGCCAGCGGCTGCTGGGTCTCGACGGCAGCAAGGAGCGCATCGAATTGGCGTCGGGGAGCTTCTTCCGTTGCGTCAAAGCCGTGGACGCGGGCGGCGCGATCCGCTGCTGGAGCGAGCAGGTGATGGTCTCGACGCCCGATCAATGCCTCTACCTGCTCTACGTCGCCAACGAGGTCATGCAGCACGCGCCGCGCGTCGATCCGGAGCGCGCTCTGCTCCCGCTCTTCTGGCGGCACGTGCCCGTCCTCGTGCAGCTCACCTGCCGCGACCGCAATGCGCGCCGCTGCGCGGCCGTACTCGAGCTGCTGCGCGTGTGGCTCGAGCGGCGTATCTTCCCGCCCGACGTGCGGCGCGATAAGCTGGACAGCCTCGTGCGCAAGGTGAGCTGGTGGAAGTGCGCCGAGCAGCACGCCGCCGTCCGAGAGTCGCCGCGCGCCTCGCCGCTGCACGGCCCGAGCCGCGCGCCGCCGCCCGCCATCGGCGCGCTGCTGCCTGCACGCTCTGCGGGCGCCATGCCGCCGGCCCTCGCTGCGCTGCCGCCGCCCGCGGGTGGGCCGCACGCGCCGGTGGCCTCGCTGGACGCCGCGGCGGCTTCCGTCGGCGCGGTGCGTGTACTGCCGAGCGATGAGGCGCTCATGCCGCCGCCGCTGCCGCTGCCACCGCCGGCCGACCCGCGCGCGGCGAGCGGCGGCTGCGACGGCGACGCGCAGGCGCGCAGCGCTGCGCCAGCATCTTCGCCAGCAGAGGCCGTGGGCATCGGCACAGACGCTAGCGTGAACGACCCCAACGGCCGCTCCGCTCGAGCGCCCGCGGCCCGCGCGCCGCGCAGCGCCCTTAGTCGAAACGGCCGTTTCGCGCAGTCGAGACCAGAGCGGTCGCGCTTCTCGCGACGCGCGTCGCGCGGCGCGTTGCTGCCACCAGCCGCGGGCGCACCCGCGGGCGCGCCCGCCGCCGCCGCAGAGCCGCTGCCGTCGAGCGGCGCGCACGGCCCCGCCGCCGCGCCGGCCGCCGCGCCGGCCGCCGCGCCGGCCGCCGCGGCCGGTGGCGCGTGCGTTCGCTTTGGGCACGTGGAGGAGTTGCTGCATTGCATGGGGCCGGGCGGGACGGTGCCGCGCGACGGCCTGCCCATCGGGCTGCACGGAGGGCCTGTCGGCAGGCGCACACTCAGCGTTGACACGTACGCTTGCGCATACGCTCGAGGCCGTGTGGCGATGCGCCGTAGCGTGCACGGCGTCGCGCCGGCGGCGCGCGCCTGTCGCGCGACCGTGCCGTCTCCCGCGATGCGCCTGCAGTTGCTGCTGCCTCCCCTGTCTGCTGCTGCTGCTGCTGCTGCTGCTGCTGCTGCGTTTGCTGCTGCTGCTGCTGCAGCTGCTGCTGCTGTGGCATTAGCTGCTACTGGCCGCGCTGCCGCACCGAGCGTGCCGCAGCACCGTCGATGCATCCCCATGCCCGCCCGCCAGCCCGTGCCCTCCGGCCTCATGCCCACTGCCGCCCCTGACTCTGCCGCTCTGAGCCCTTCCCCCCCCCCCCCCCCAAACCTCCTCCCCCCTTCCTCGTGTCCTCGCGGCGCGGCAGCTTTGAGCACGAGCGGATGCCGAGGCGCTCATCGCGGTACGTGGCGACGGGCCTGCTCGTCGCGTGGCAGCGACAGCGCCTTCTCGCGCTCGTGCTCACAAGCGACGAGCTGCACGCACTCGAGATGGAAACCGACACGCTCCGACGCGGTCGCAAGGCGAGCGCAGACGAGGCGCAGCGGCGCAACCTCGCGCACGGGGTTCCATCTCTGCTCGTCGAGGCGGACGGAGCGGACGTGCCCGGCGCGGCGCGCGGTGGCACGGTGACGGGCGGCGGTGGCGGCGGCAACGGCGGCAACGGCGGCGGCGGTGGCCTTCCGTCGTCGGCCTCCATCGTGCTCACTCCGCAGCGCCTAGCTCAGCTCAAGATGCCTCGGTGGGAACCTTTCTACCAGCCGCCGCCGCGCAACGCCGAGTCACACGTGCTGGGCGGCGCGGGCGGCGCGGGCGGCGCGGGCGGCGCGGGCGGCGCGGGCGGCGCGGGCGGCGCGGGCGGCGCGGGCGGCGCGGGCGGCGCGGGCAGCGGCTGCACCGGCGGTGGCGGCGGCGGTGGCGGCGGCGGTGGCGGAGGCGGAGGCGGCGGCGGCTGTGGTCACGCGCCGCCGTTGCCTTCGCCGCAGCTGGGCAGGCTCACCGCGCCGTCCGCGCCGGGTGGCGGCGCGCAGGGCGCGGCCGGCGGCGGCGGAGCGGGCAGCTGCGGCCCGCCCGCATGCACACCTTTCGTCCTCCCGCCGCCGCGCTGCCCCTGCGCGGCGCTCGCCGCCGCGGCGGAGGGCGGTGCGCTGGGTGGCGCGTCGGGCGCGGCGGTGGGCGCGGGCGGCGTGCCATCGCCCACGTCACATTCGTGGCGCGCAGCGCACACGCCGCCCGCCGCCACCGTCAGTGCGCGCGGCGCGGCGGGCTCGCAGCTGCGCGCCGGCGGTGGCGGCGGCGATGGCGGTGGGCTACGCGATGCATCGCCCAGCTTGCGCCGGCCGACGCCGTCTGCGTCTGCAGCTGGCGCCGACGCGTTGCTCGGCTCGCGGCGGCCATCGTTTGAAACGGTCGGTGCAGCCAGCGCACTTCCAAACGGCAATGCGACGGGCGTGCGCGATGGGTGCGCGCCGCCTTCAGCCACACTGAGCGCGCCGCCGCACGGCTTGTTACAAAGCGTGGGCGGCGCGCTCGCACCATCGCGCCGCGTGCACGCCAGCATGGCCGGCGCGGCGTGCGAATCCGGCGACGCGGGCCCCTGCGCGAGCGCCGGGCCGCCGCCGTTGGCCACGCTCGCGCTCGCCCCACCGGTGGACAATGCCGTCGCCGTGCGCCCGCAGAAGCGGCCGAGCATCGCGATCGCGCGCGAGCGGGAGCGCGCAGAGCGCGAGAGGCACGGCTCGGCCGCCGCCTCAGCCGCGCACGCGGCGGCTGCGTGCGACGCGAGCGCACACAGCGGAGCGGGAGGCGCACACAGCGGAGCGGGAGGCGCACACAGCGGAGCGGGAGGCGCACACAGCGGAGCGGGAGGCGCACACAGCGGAGCGGGAGGAGCACACAGCGGAGCGGGAGGCGCACACAGCGGAGCGGGAGGCGCACACAGCGGAGCGGGAGGCGCACACAGCGGAGCGGGAGGCGCACACAGCGGAGCGGGAGGCGCACACAGCGGAGCGGGAGGCGCACACAGCGGAGCGGGAGGCGCACACAGCGGAGCGGGAGGCGCACACAGCGGAGCGGGAGGCGCGCTGCCGCCGTGCGTGCGGCCGCCACTTGTGCCGCCGCCTGCGCACGTGGCGCACGACACGCCAGCGCCACCGCAGCCGCCGCTGCCGCCGCCGCTGCCGCCACAGGCTGCGCACCGGCAGTCCGTGCGCGGCGGAACTTTCCACGTCGCCGAGCCGCAACTGCCGCGCCGCGCGCCCAAGCTGAGCGGCGGCGCGCCCGGCGAGCCCCAGGCTGACGGCGCCAGCGTTGCACAGACGGACGCGCGCGGGCAAAGCGGCGAACCTGCCGAGGCGGCGTGGCCGCAGCCATACGGACGCGCGCGCGCTGGCGCAATGGCGAAGATGCGCGCACAGCCGAGCGGCGGGCGAAGCGACGAGCGCAAGCACGATGGCGGGAATGGTGCGGGTGGCAGCTCGGAGCCGCTGGCCAGGGGCAGCTGCCGAAGCGACGACGGCGCGCACGGGGCCGATGCGGCCCTGCCAAGCGGCTGCGACCCCCCCGCGCACGCAGTCGTTACGCTCGCGCCAGCCGCGCACGCAGCCGCGCCCACGACGCACGCCACGCCGCAGCCGACCGACGCGCCGCATGCGACGCGTGTGCGCTCAGATGAGGCCGTGCTCGGCTGGGAGGCGCTCAAGGGAGCTGCGGCGAGCGCAGGCAGCAGCGAGCCGGCCGCGTACAAGCCGCGACCCCCTCGCGACGCGGGCACGTTTGGAGAGGAGGCGCAGTCGAGCGCGGCCGTGCGACGACCGGTGCCCGCGCGGCTTGAACAGCCCTCCGCGCGCACTGCTAAACGGTGCGTGCGCCTTTGTCGGCCGGCCGCGCGAGCGCGCGGCGTCTTCCTTCCCGCCGGCCCACGCGCGCGCTGCCCCTTCGTTCGTGCCCCGCCGCCTGCCAGGACGCACGCGGAGCACTCGCAGTCTCACGTTCAATCGCTCGACGCGGCCGGAGACACAGACGATGCGTGCGCGCCGAAGGGCTGCGCGCACAAGCAGAGACGAACGGCGTCACTCTCGGGGCGCACGCAGGTCCAGGATTACTCTCGGGGCGCCACGTCGGCCCCGAGAGTCGGCAAGCGGCCGTCGCGCGGCACGAGCGTCGGTGCGCCCCGTCGGCCCCGAGAGTAGTCGCGCGGCACGTCCTCAATTTTGTAAGCCGTGATGTCTTCGCCGACCATCCTGCTCATGCTGCTGTCGTCGATGCAGTTGATACATGCCAGGCCCCACACGCGCGTCAGTGCGATCTGCACCTCGTCGTCGCCCTTGCCGCAGCACTCGCACTCGTATCGCTTGCGCCGCGGCCGGGGCTCCGTCAACGGCGTCGGGTGCAGGTCCTCGCGAGCGTCGTCAAACGACATCGTGCCCATGCTCCATCCGGCGGGACGGCTCACCACGAGGACCGTGGAGACGTAGCGCTCGCCCGTGAGCTCGCAGCGCGCGTTCACGTCATGCGACAAATGGCCGAGGCCGAGCCGCTCGCACGTCCGGTGCAGCGCGAACCGGCATCGGCCGCTGCACCCGACAAAGTCGAATGTGCGTGCCGTTCCCTCGACAAAGCGGCGGAGCTTTTCCAGCTCCTTGGCAATCACCTTGTTCTCCTTCTGCTGCTTCTGCTGCTTGCGCTGCTGCGTCCGAGAAAGCATTTTGGCCGGGGCGGCCGGAGGTATGGCGGCCGGGTCCGTCATCATGGCTTTCTCAAATATTTTTTGATTGGGTTGTGAAGTACTAACGACGCTTACAGGCGGGTCAGCAGGAGGGGCGCGCACGGGGCCGAGGCGTGACGGAGGGAGCGAGCGAAAGGGCGCACGCAACATCAGGCCGAAATCAGGGCGTCGACCCTGTGCACGCCGGCAGCGGGATTCCTGGGCGGTTGCCGGCTTGACTTCGGAGTTCGGGTGGTTGTGAAGTGGCGTTGCCTCTTTGGCGCCGGAGGGCGTCTTCCTTCGCGCGTGTGTGTGTGTGTGTGTGTGTGTGTGTGTGTGTGTGTGTGTGTGTGTGTGTGTGTGTGTGTGTGCGTGTGCGTGTGTATGTGGGGTGGGGGTGGGGGGGGGGGGGGGGGGGCGGCGCGAACTGCGAAGAAAACGTGCAGAGCTGGGGCTCGTCCTCGTGAGGCTCCTCGACTCTGGCAGATGTGCCGGTCTCCGGTTTTCCTGCCTGTCACGGGCGGGTCAGCAGGCGGGTCAGCGCGAAGTCGACTCTGAGCGCGAAGTCGACTCTGGCGGCCGCAACGATCAAGGAGGCGTCTGCGGGTACGGCGCCGGCTGCGCAAAGCGCGCGGGCGCCAGGCGCCATGCGCCCGGAACAACGGCGTCGACGGGCGGGTTGTAAAAGCTGTGCGCTGCAAAACCGCCGCCTCAGGTCGAGGCGGCCGGCATTCCGAAGCCTCCGGCCGGCGCGGCGCGCGCCGCGCCCATGGTTAGACCACGTCCCCCGGGCCCCGGCCCGCACGTCGGCTCAGCCGCCACCCTCACCCGCGTCGTCGAGCCCGCGCGGCGCGCGGCGCCATCCGGGCAGCTCCTCGCGCAGCAGACGCTGCAGCCCGCGCGGCAGCGCGTGCGTGGAGCGCGAGCGCATCGACCGGAGTTGCAGCAAGTGCGCGCCGGGCGAGGACCAGGCAGGGCCGGCGCCGATGCGCGTGTATGAGCGCTTCACGCGGCGCGTCAGCGGCTCGCGCCAGTACACGTAGCTCTCGACTTCGCGCATGCGCCCGCCCACGACCGGCCGCGCGCCGGCCGCGCCGCCACCCGTCTCCAACGTGAGCCCGAGCGGTGCGCGCACTCGGATGCCGACAGGGCTTTCGAGGCGTGCGGCGGCAGCTGTGCGGGAAGTAGCGGAGATGGGCAGCAACACGCTGAGCTCGACAAATTGGTCCACCGATGTTCGGCGGGCGCCGCCGCCGATGCAGGTTGCGCTGAGCGGCGCAGCACCCGCCGCCGTGTGCGCGCTGATCTCGAGCGCGCGCTCGGGCTCGCGCAGCTTGACGGTGACCTCCTGGCACGGCGTCGCCAAAATTGCAAGCGCGCCGTTGTGCTCGAGCACCTCGCCGCTCGCTGGGTCGCGGAAGACAAAGAGCTTGCGCACGAGCAGCGTGCTGCGCGTCCGATTTGAACGTGCGCCGTCGGTGCGGCATATCTCGAGCGCGTCGACGTGGGCGACGACGCGGCCGGCGCCGAGCGAAACGAGGGTGCCCGTGCCGTACCAGACGGACGTGCCCAGCCGCGCTGCGCGCAGCCGCGTCAGCGCGCCAAAATCGTCGCGGCTCCACGCGAGGAGAAGAGCGACGAGGGACGCGCGCATTCCCGCGCTCGTTCGGAAAAGGGGAGTGCCAAAAGGCCAAGGCGGCTCTGTCTGGAGGAAAAGATGGTGAGCAGGTCCCCGGCGAAGCTCCGACCTGCAAAACCGCCCACCTGCATACCCCTCGGGAAGGCCGGCCGCCCCTGTCAACGCCGCGTGCTCCGTGCACCGCGCCCTCACCGCGCGCGCGCCTCGCCAGGTGTGCTTTCTCTGCTTCGACCCTAAGCCGCCCGAGGGCGCGGTGAGGAACCCCAAGTATGCAGCCATGATGCAGTACCAGAGCAACCCGAACGCATACGCGGTCTCGCTGATGGATGCACCGGGCAAGGAGCCGCTGGCCTGCGTTGCCACATGCCTCACCGTGTGTTGCGGCCTCCCCGCCTGCTACTACCGCAAGAAGGCCCTCGAGACGGTCGGGCGAGGCGTCGAGGACTATGTCTGCTGCCAGGGGTACTTTCCGGGCTGCTGCGGCTGCGAGCCGGCAACGCAGTGCCAGGGCCAGATGGCCGGGCTACTGCTCGAGGGCTGCTGCTGCCCGACGCTCTCCCTCTCCTTTACCCGCATCCTGCTCATGGACGTGCTCAAGCTGCAGCCGGACCCGGTCGACTATCAGATGATCGCCTTCTCAAACGCTTGCCAGGTCCTTGCGTGCATCTGTGACGTCCTTTCCATGTTCATCGAGGACCTGAGAGACGTGCGCGCCCGCGTCACGTCGCGCCGCCCAGTGCCCCGGCTGCTGCGCCACCCGACGCGCGCAGCCCATTCGTGTTGGTGCAGACCCTGACCTGTGGTATGCCCGCCGCCCTCCAACGCTTGCTCCATGCCCCCCTCGCGTTCCCGGCAGGCGGCGGATGTGATTGACTGCATCGCTGACCTCGTCACGTTCTCGGTGGCGGGCTGCATGGGCGCACAGATCGAGCACGAGCTCAAGAGCGCAGCGCCGCTCGCCCAGCAGATGAACCGCGCCGCGTGATCAGAGCAGATCCCCCCCCCCCGCCCCCTTCCGACCCGCCATCCGTGATAGTATATGGGTATAGGGCCCTGCACTTAAAAAGCGGGCCGGTCTCGAGAAGCCCGCCGCGATGCAGCTGCTCGCGGCAGCGCGGCGGCCTGGCGCTGCATGCACGGGCGCATTTCCCGTGGGCGGGCGCCGACACGCGCCCCTGCGGCGAAGCCAGACGGTCTTGCCAAGGCCCACAGACTACCGCAGGGCTCAGAAGACGAGCCCACCCTCGCGCGCCGCATCGGCAAGCGCGGCAATGCGCCCGTGGTACTTGAAGCCGTTGCGGTCAAAGTAGACGAGCTCGATCCCCTTCTCCTTGGCGCGCGCGGCGGCCTTGGCGCCAACCTCCTTCGCCGTCTCCACGTTAAGACCTTTCTCTTTAAGCTCGGGCTCGACCGACGACGCCGCCACGAGCACGTGATGGTTGAGGTCGTCGATCACCTGCGCGTAAATGTGCTTGTTCGACCTGCGCACCGCGACGCCGCCGGGTCGCGCGACGGCGCGGCGCACGCGTAAGCCCGGCGGGCGGCATGGGAGTGGTTATGCGCAGCCTCGCGCATGGCACGGCACGGCGCGGCCGCGGCCGCCGTAGCTCCGCAGCGGTGGCGCGTACTTGAACACGCACAGGCGATGCCGCCCCTTGGACGCCATCGCCGCCCGCTTCACCTTCACCTTGAGCGAAAGGCTGTTCGCGCCCATGGTGGTGGTGGAGAGGCGCGTTGTGGCGACGGTCGCGCGCGGCGCCGCCTGCAGCGCGAACGCTCGGCTCAGCGGCGCGGCGAGCAGCACGAGCGCGACGAGCCGGAGCAACATGGCTGCAATGAATGGCTTCCACGCGACCCTGCCTTCTTTTTGTGCGTCCCTACGAGTCCGGTCCGGGGTGCACCGCGATGGCGTCCGCCCAGAGCGTGTTCGGGCGGGGCGCGCGCGTCGAGGTGTCGGGCCTCGAGAAGCGAGCGGACCTGAACGCGGCACATGCGACCGTCCTGACGTGGGTCAAGGAGGTGCGCCGCTGGACCATTCGCGTCGAGCCGAGCGGCGAGGTCGTCCGCGTGAAGCCGATCAACCTCAAGTTGCTCACTCCTGCGTGTGGGCCCATCGTGGAGACCGCCGAGGAGGACGAGCCCATTGTGCTCCAGCGTGAGGGCGGGCAGGCGCTCGCGGTGTACCCCGAGAAGGCAAAGCGCCGCTTCGAGGAGGTCTCGCAAAAGTACGTGCTCTCCGAGCACACTGAGCGCGTCACCGAGTTCTTCTTCGCGGCGAGCTCGGGCCGCAGGCTAACAGCCGATGCGTTCGCGCGCGAGTTTGAGACGTCGGAGATCGACGCGGGGGACTTTATGGCGTGGGTCGAGGTTTCGCTCGCCTTCAAAGATCAGCACATGCAGGCGCCGCCCGCCGCGGCGCAACGTTGAATGATCACGGACGTCGGCCCCGGAGGCCGCGCCCTAGTGAGGGAACGCGCTGGCCTCCCCTCCGCCCAACTCTCCCCCCCCCCCCCCCCGAGTCTTCGCTCAGTAGCCGTCGACGTACGACCAGCTCGCAGCGGCACCGTCGTCGTCAGCACGCACGTACCCCAGCTCGTACGCGCTCTCCGCGACCTCGCGCCGGCTGCCAAAGCGCGTGTACTTGACGTCGTACGTGCCCGGCCCTGGAGCGATCGTGGTTTGCACTCGCGGGCGCGCGGGCGAGCTGGAGCGGAACATCGGGCTCGGGCGGTCGCGCGTGCCGCGCAACAAGCCGGCCACGGTGCTGCCGTCGCGCGCGGACCCCGCAACGCTCCCGTCGCGCAGCGCGCGCGGTGAGTAGTCGCCAGGGCCGGGCGAAGGCGCGCTCATGCCTGCAGCGTGAGCCGCGTCGTGCGCGTCGCCCGGCCGGGCGTACGAGTCAGAGCGGAAGACGGGCGAATCACCAAGTGGGTGTGCTTGCGGCCGCACGTTGAAGTCGGATCTGTCCGGCACATCGTAGTGTGCGACGCCGGGCGTCTCGCCGCGCGTCGACGGGACGCCAAAGACGTTGTCGCCCGGCTCGGTGAGCCGTTTGGCGCGCGAGGCGAATGGTGAGGACGAGCGGCGCGCAGAGCCGGAGCGGGAAAGCGAGCCTGTGCGCGACACGTTGAGATCGTCCGGCACGCTCACGTCGTTGGACTTGCCGTTCCGCCTCACGACCGGCGAGTAGGCGCCGGGGCCGGGCAGCGGCGCCATTTTGCGCGACGCTGCCGCGGCGGGCGTCTCGCGCGGCTGCCACGAGCCAAAGGGCGCGGCGCCGGGCTGCGCGTCATTCGCGGCGACCGTGCTGCTTTTCCCCTTGGCCGTCACGCGCGGCGTGTACCCACCGACGCCCGGCGTGTCGGCCGCGGCGAGGAGGGCGAGTCGGGTGCCCGGCGGCACAAACCGCGGCGATGCGGAGGAGAACGCGGCGGACTGCCGGATTCGCGGCGCGGAGGCAGCGCGCACGCGTGGGCTGCTCGAGCGACGCGAGCTCCGCGCAGAGACGCTCGACGGATTGGCCGAGGCGCGAAAGGAGCCGTGCCCGGGTCGGTGTGGCGAGTTCTGGCGCATCGTGGGATCGACGTTTGGGACCACGTCTTGAACTTTTGGTCCATCTGAAACCGTGGCTCTTTTGTAGGACCCGCGCTCGAGCGGCTCGGACCGGTGCCTCCTTACCCCAGCTGAGATATGGCGCATATAATTCTCGGCTATCGGGGGGGGGGAGGTATGCGACGCATATGCGTCCGCATATCTGGGTCGCCGCGGAAATGTCAGTGTGGGCGCTTGTCAAAGACACGAGGTGGCCTGTGCAAGTAAGGAATTTAAAGTTAGCGCCTCCGAAAAACATTATTTTTCGGAAAATAATTGAAGCGGAGATCGCCGCCAGTGAAAGCACGATGGAGGAGATCGACCCGGAGTTCTTCGCGGCGCTGGCCGGCGACAGCGCGCACCCGCACTCATCGGCCATCCCTGCCGTTCTAGCCGGCGCTTTGGTCGCGGTTGACCGGCGGCTGCCCGTTCCGCGTCGGTGACCAAGTGATCGACGAGGTCCTCGACACGGGCCTGGTCACGTCGCTTTGCTCGAGCGACGAAAGCTACCGCGGCCCTGGCGGGCACACGAGGGTGCGCTTTGACCATTCGTCACATGGCGAACGCTGGCGCACGTGGGGTCATCTCTCGCGTGCGTCTCGCCCTCCCGAACCCGCTCTCAAACTTTCCGCCAAGCGCAAGTCCGCGATGATCGATTTTTTCGCTCCTCGCCCGCTGTGCGCGGCGAGCGGCGCAGACGGCGGCTACAGCGGCGGTGTCGGAATTGACTCATTGTCAACGGGTCAGTCTTTGCGCGCGGACCCCGTGACGGGCGAGCTGTTCTGCGTGGCCTGCTGCTGCAAGGTCACCAATGCAGCGCACCTGGTCTCGCAGCACATACGCACGCAGAAGCACAGGCAAAAACTGATCAACTCCACCCAGCGCAAGAAGGGAGAGCGCATATGCCCCGCATATCTTGCGCATATTCCGAGCCTGTGCAAGATATGCGATCCCGCGACGGCCCAATTTTCGCATACCATATTCCCCTTTTTTCAGCCTATATCTCAGTTTGGGCAAGCCACCAAGCGGACAAAGCAGGGCTGTCGCACACGTCACATTGTACCTTCAACAAGTCCGCGCGCGGTCAGCGCGCTCGCGGGGCTGAACGGCGTCGAGAACATGTGCTCGGCCGCCGGGCGCTGCAGCAGCATGATGAGCGCATCCACGTGCGGCCGGTAAAACTCGGTGAGCGCAGCGTGCGCCCCCGCGCCAAAGGCCGTCCGCTTCGTGGACCGTACATTCCTGTGCGCCGCGGCGATCCTTGACGCGCCGGCGAGCGCGCGCGCGTGCACCGCCGGTGCGCCGCCCGAGCGCCGCCCTTGGCCGATGAAGGCCGCCAGGTCATGCAGCACCTTGTTGGCGCGCTTCACGTACCCGCCAAACGTGACGAGCGCGATCTGGCTTGCCGGGAACCAGCGCAGCCATTCTGCAATCTGAGGCGCGTACAAGCCGCTCGTGAGCGCGTCGTACAGCGGCGGGCGGAGCTCGCGGCACGGGGAAGCCCACAGCTCGTCAGAGTCGGCTGTCAGCCCGTAGGCAGCTGCACAGGCGCACATCTCGCGCACGCTGACGTACACAAATTCGTCCCGCGATAGGTTGACATGCCCGCGGTCCGTGCCGACGTGCCCGTACCACGAGAGCACGCGGTCGGTCGGGTTGCGCAAGATCACGATCATGCGCAGCGCGCGCCTGTGGCCGACATATTCAGCGTGCACGCGCGCGGCCGTGCCCGGGATGAATAGATACGAAGGCGATGCATCGATAGCGTAGCGCGCGCGCGCGCTGTGCGTACACGTCGGGTAGTGCGAAACGTAGAAGGGCATCCCTTCGCGGAAGCGCTCGTCGTCGTCAAAAAAGTGCTGCTCCTTGGCGAAGAAAGGTGGCTCGGAGCCCGCCCTGGGGCGCGCCTTCACCGTCCCCGCAACGTGCGTCATCAGATCGAACCAGAGCGACGAGCTGCCGCACTTTTGCCCACCCAGCAACAAAATGGTGGGCGCAAGATGGCCGTGCAAGCAGAGCGTCGCGCGCACGCCCATGGAATGGCGGCGCGTGCTTCTCGCCATGCTGCCGTTCTGAGGTACCGGCGCCGCCGAGACGTTCGAGGGCCGCATTTCTACGCGCCCATCGCCAATCGCGGCGAGAAGCACGGCGAGGATTGCTGATGAGCGCTGCCCTGCCCTCCTTGTCGACGACATCGTGGCGAGGGACGCACATTACCTTATGGGTACTATCTCAAATCTTTAATCTTATGGTGCACCGTACCGTTCCTTTCCCCGAGTGGCGAGGCTCTTAATCGAACTGGTACCAGTTCGATTCCGCTGCTCTCGGCGTTGCCCGCGGACCGCCCACCGAAGGCGCGGCGGGAAGAGGCGCCGCTGCGGGGCGCGGTGGCGCAGCCCCAACGCCAAGAGCCGCGAGCCGCGCCTCCCCATGCGGAGTATGCCGCCGTCCGCGCACGCCGATTTGCACAAGCACTCGAGCTGCAGGGTGGACGCGAACAACGGGCTCTGGGGCAAGTCGCGCGGCGCGTACCGGCCAGACGCGGGCAAGGACGCGCGCATGCGCTCGGCCACGACGATAGGCCGGCCAGACGCGCCCACGCACAGGTTGCTCGCCTCGCTTTCCTCCTCCTTCCCCTCCTCCGCGCTACGGCACGCGCAGCCGCCGCCTTACGCGGCGGCGAGCTCGACCGACGGCTCGGCGTGCGCTTGCCCGTGCGACAATGAGCCGCACGACGGTCAACGCGACCTCGAGCAGCTCACGCGGTATGTGCGCGCGGACCTTGCGCTCGGCGAGGCCAAGCTCTCAAAGCGTGAGATCCACGCGGTACGCGCACGTTCGCGCCAACGGACCGGTCCGCCGCGTGCGCTGGCGCGGCGATGAGCCTCGTGCGCCTAATGCGCTTCATGCGCCGTGCGCGCGCCGCTCGCGCGCACGCCGCTGGGCGCATCAGCTCTTTGTTGCGCTGGGCGGGCAGCAGCACGCGGCCGTGACCGTCGGCGCCGTGCGCGACTTCATCCAGTGCGGCGACATCCCAGTGCCGCTCGGCGCGTCAAGCGCGCGCGCCGGCGTGCAGCTTGCGTTCGTGCACTCGCCCTGGGCGCGCAGCTCAGCCGCCGCCTCGCCTTCGCCGTTGCCGCGCGAGAGCGCGTGCGACGCGCGCGGGCGCGCCACCGCACCCGCACCCGCCGCCGCCTCGGAGAGCGTTCGGCCGCGCGCGCCGGCGCTACCGGTCGCGCATGGCGCCGGCCACGAGAACAGCAGCGACGCGGCGACTGAGCCCGGGGGAACGCGAAACGGCTGCGGCTGCGCGACGGCTGCACACGCGACTGGCAGCGCGCGGGCGCTCCTGCCGGTGGCGCGGCGACGCTCGTCAGCCGACGGCTCGTCATTCGACCAAGGGCGCGCGTCGGCTGACCAAGGGCGCGCGTCGGCGCGCGCGTCGAGCTCGGCGCTGGAGAGAAGATCGTGCGCGTCCGCTTCGGATCGCGCTGCACAGGTCGCGCGCCCAACGCATGCGGAGAAGCATGCGTGGGGCTGGGATGTTGCGGCAGCCGACGGTGGCGCCGAGGCGCCCGGCAGCGCTGGGCGGCTTGAGGGCGACGAGGGAAAGGACACCGTGCACCTGACCGTCTTCGAGCTGTTCGCGCGCTGGTTCACGAGCGAGTCTGACGTTGCGTCGCTGCTCTGAAGAGAAGAGAGGCCGCGCGCAATCTTACCCCACCTCGGACCAAACGTCCGCCGTCACGCGCTCGATCAAGTCGGTGAGGAGCGGCCCCTCTGGGAGACCTTTTGCCCAGGCGTGCTCGTGCGTACGGAGCAATTCGCCGAGCTTGTGCCCACCGCGTGCGACCTCGACGAGGTCCACGCCCGCGATCCGCGCGAACCGGCGCGAAAGGTCGATGGGCACCACGTCGTCAGCATCGCCGTGCACTACGAGGATCCGCGCGCGCTCAGCGCTCGTGAGCTGCGCGCGGATTTGCGCGCAAAGCGTGTCGAACTGCCAGTCAGGCGCGATCGCGCCCACCGCGCTGAGCCCCTTGCCGAGCGCAGGGCACATGAGCACCGTCGGCCCACGCCACACGCCACGCGCGAGCGCGAGCTGCGCGACCGCCGCTCCCCACGAGCTGGCGACGACAACGTCCGGCTTGAAGGCGCGGATCGCCTCCGCCTGGACCTGCAAGCAGCGCTCAAGGTTGTCGACCAGCGCATACGCGGGCGCGTTCCAGGGGAGTGACGTGGCGAGCGTGCGTAGTGCACAGCGCGCAAAGCTGTTCGGCGCAGCGAGGTCCCACATCGAGGTCTGCATGTCAGGGGCGAGCACCGCCTCGTACCGCGCGCTCAGCCAGCGCACCTTGATGCCGCGCGGGCCACTCTCGAGTCCGTGCATGTACAGCACGCGGCGCGGGCCTTTCTCAACGGGGAGCTCCCCGCCCGCCGGCATCGTGCGAGCGCAATATGTGGTGCCACGCATCGCCCACCAATGACGTTCGAGAATCTAGAATCTGGAAAATGAGCAAGATGAGGAGGTGCGACGTGGGGAGAGCGCCGCACATGGGCGGCTTGGCGAGCGTGCTTGCCGGTCTCGTCGATGAGGCGCGCATACTCGTCAGATCGCCTTACCTTGTGCTTTGGGTCCTCACGCCGCTCGCCGCGGTCGTCGTCGTCTACTACGCGCTTCGCACAGTGCGCCTCGAGGAAGCGAGCCGCTCCTTCAACCCGGCGCGCGACTTTGAGCACCTTGGCGCATCGTGCGTCACGCTGAGCGCGGCGGTGCGTGCGCACACGAGCAAAGACGGCGGCTCGTACCTCGACGTGCATCACGTTGTCGGGGACCTCAACGCGGATGCGCTCGCACCGGTCGCATCGTGGCGCTTCCAGGAGAAGTGCGGCGACGAGCGCTGCCAGCACGGCGGGAGCAGGCACCGCGTAGGCGAGCGCTTTGAGTGTTGGCGCGCCGCCCCTCAGGCGAAGCTCGACCGCCTCTTCCGCCACTACTTCCGATGCGGCAGCGGTGCAAACAACCCGGCATGCTACCTGCGCTCTGACCCTACGGCCTCCTCGTTCGGCGTCGACACGGGCGTCTACGCAAGCGCGCTTGGCGTGCTTGCGCTCCTCGGCCTGATGTGCGCGTACACGTGCTGCACGCAGCAGCGCGAGGAGCTCAACGATGCGCGACGAGCGCTGCGTGCAGCGAGCGTCACGAGCGGCGACGCAGCGCCGGCCGCCGACGTTGCTCAGTGCGCTGGAGCGACAGCGAGCCCCGCACGCGGCCAGAGCTCGCCGCGCACGCCGCTTGGCCTGCAGCGTCTGCCGAGCACACCCTCGCTCATCCGCCAGGCGAGCTTCACGCAGGCCAAGGTGCCGCTCCTCTGAGCCTGGCCAGACAGGCATTGCCAACCACGGCGCGGCAGTGCGCAGCGCATGTGTACAACCGCAGACATGACCAGCTTTTTCGCACCAGACTGAAGCACTAGCGCGCGAGTGCACGCAGGCCAGCGCATGCCATGGCGAGCGCGACAACGAGCGTGAGACTCAGTGTGCACGGAAAGGCAAACACGTACAGGTGTGCGAGATGCATCAGGTAGAGCGCGTTCTGCTTCATGCTCAGCTTCGACTCGCCGTGCTCGCTGCAAAGGGGACGCGCGCACGCACGAGCGCACGAGTAACGTACTGCTCGCGCGCCGCGCGAGGCCAGGTGCGCCGCGCGAGCACGCGCACGGCGCACACCGATCCCTGAACGTGATGGGCACCTCCTGGACGGCAGTGCACCGGGCGCGCACCATCAGCTCGAGGCCAATCTTGTAGCCCATCGGGTTGAGCCGCGCCTGCGCCACGCGCGGCGGGGCACGGCGCGCGGCGGGCGGAGATCAGCCGCGCGCGGGCGCTCTGCGCGCGTCGGAGCGGCGCGAAACGCGCGCCTTCTCCGCGCGGCGGAGCGTCTTGCGCGAGAGGCAGAAGAAGCCGGACATAGGATCGGAGCACGGAGTGAGCGGCCGCGCGAGCAGCGTCGCGCCGTTGCTTATCAAGCGGCGCGTGAGCGGCCAGCCGTCAGCGACCTTGCCGCCGGACACGTTGCGCGAGCCGACCGCAAACTCCGCCGCGCCGTTCAGCACGGGCGCAGCGACGGCGGGCGCGCTCTCGGGCTCGTGCTGCAGGTCGGCGTCCATCACGAGTAGTACGTCGTGCCGCGCTAGCCGCAGGCCAAGCAGCACCGCCGAGCTGAGCCCCTTGCCCTCGTGCCGGCGGCGCACGTGCGCGCGCACGTCGTAGCCCTCCGCCCGGAGCGTGTCGACGGCGGCGCACGTCGCGAGCGTGCCCGCGCCCGAGTCGTCGTCGACGAGGAGCAGCTCGGCATTGAGCCCGGCCGCGCGCGTCGCCGCGAAGAGCCGCGTGCACAGCGAACGCACGTTCTCCGCCTCCTCGTAGGTGGGCACGACGATCGAGAGCGCGTGCGCCATCGCAGGACGCCGGGAAAGGGAATGTTGGGGCCCCTCGAGCGCCGCCCGGAGGCGAGCGTAGCGCTGTGGCTCGTCGTGTGGTTGCCGCTGCTTGGGCTCGACATGCCACCAGCGCCAGCGCGCATGCTCTACGTGACGGCCGTGATGGCGTCGCTGTGGATGCACAAACCGATCCCGCTCGTCGTCACGTCGCTGCTGCCGCTCATCCTGCTGCCGGCGCTCGGCGTCCGGCCCGCCAAGGCGGTCGCGAGCGCGTACATGAGCGACGCGAACATGCTCTTCCTCGGTGGCTTCATGGTTGCCGCCGCCGTCGAGCGCTGCGGGTTGCACCGCCGCCTCGCCACCTCCATCTTGCTCCGGACCGCCGGCGAGCCGCGCCTCCTCCTCCTCGGCTTCATGCTCGCGACGGCGCTCCTGTCGGCCTTCATGTCCAACACCGCGACCGCAGCGATGCAGGTGCCGCTCGCGGAAGGCGTGATCCGGCGCATGCAGTCTGCCCGCCGCCGCGCCGTCGCACCGCTCTCGCTGGGCGCATGGCGCGCGCCCGACGGCCGTGGCGGCAGTCCGCGCCGGCCAGAACGCGGCGCGAGCGGCGGCGCGCTTTTCGTGCGCGGCACGGCGGAGGCGGACTGCGAGGCGCGCGGCACGATGCCGCTGCGGGTGACGTGCGCCGCCGACTCGTGCGACTTTGCGTCCGAGCACGCGCCGCACCGCGGCGACGCGCTTGCGCACGACGACGCGGCTGACGGCGACGCGCGCGCAAACGGCGCGCGCGGCGCGCAAACGGCGGCCGTCGAGATGGCCGAGCACAAGCCATTCTCGAGCCGTTTGGCGCCCGCAGCTGTGTCGCGCGTTGCGCCTCACGGCGCCGGCCCGGCATGCGCGTGGGGGGGCGCACCCGTTCACGCCGTGGCCACGCCCTCGCCCGGCGCGCCTGCATCGGATGGCTGTGCGGGCGCGGGCGCGGGCGCGGACGAGGAGGACGGGGAGATCGCGGGCTTTGCGAAGAGCCTGCTCCTCGGCATCGCCTACTCCTCATCGCTCGGCGGCATCTCGACGCTGACCGGCACGGGCCCCAATCTCGTGCTCGTCGGCCAGCTGTCCGCCATCTTCCCTGCAGCGCCGCAACTGAGTTTCGTCCTCTGGGCTGCGTACGCGCTGCCGATCGTGCTCTGCCTGCTGCTCACCACGTGGCTGCTCCTCCTTGCCGTCGAGTGGCGGCGCAGGCGGCGCAGCTGCGCGGCCGGGCGCGCGCCCGCCGCTCGGCTCGCTGTCGACGGCGCGTCGTTGCGCGCCGAGCAGCGCGCGCTCGGCGCGCTCACGAGCGCGGAGCGATCGACGCTGTGCGTGCTCGTGGCGACGCTCATCGCTTGGGTCACGCGCCACCCGGTCGTGTGCCCCGGCTGGGACGCGCTCTTCCGCCCGGGCTACGTGTCCGACACGACAGTCGTTGCGATGTCAACGGTCCTCCTCTTTGTGTTGCCGGGCGGGGACGGGCCGCCCGGGCGCGCGCAAACTGCCGAGCGCGGAGGGCAGCCGGCGGACGGCGGCGCGGCGCCGCTCGGCGCGCGCGCGCAGCTCGCCTCTCCGCAGCACGCGCCGCGCAGGCGCTCGCCGCCCGCGCACCAGCCGCGCCCGCTGCAGGCCGAGACCAGCGCGACGCGCCGGCTCGCGCGCCCAAAACAGCCGCCGCCGCGGTTGCTTGATTGGGAGACGGCGCGGCTGATCCCGTGGGACGTGGTGCTGCTGCTCGGCGGTGGGTTTGCGCTCGCCGACGGCTTCGGTGCGTCCGGCCTCTCCCGCCTGCTCGCGTGCCGACTGCTGGGCAGCCCCCTCGTCTCGACCGTCTCCCTGCCAGCGCTCCTTCTCCTCGTGTGCGCGACGGTCACGGCGGTGACGGAGGTGTGCAGCAACGTGGCCACGTCGACGATCGTGCTGCCGATCCTTGCGACGCTCGCGCAGGCGCTGCGCATCGACCCGCGCCTTCTGATGGTTCCAGCAACGATTAGCACGTCGCTCGCCTTCATGCTGCCCGTCTCGACGCCGCCAAACGCCATCGCGTTCGCGACCGGCCGGCTTGAGGTGCGAGACATGCTCGCGCCAGGGCTCGCGCTCAACGTGGCGGGCGCGCTCGTGATCGTGTGCGGCACGCTGCTCTACGGCCGCGCCGTGCTCGGCATCTCACTGGATGCGCCGCCCGCGTGGGCGGTGCCGAGCGGAGCGGCGATGGCAGGTGGCACGTGCGACGGACCTGGCGGCGTGTGAGGCTTGGCCATGTGTGGCGTGGCCCCACGCCCGCGCGAGCACGCGCACGAGCGAGGCCAATGGGTCGACGCGCTTTGCTCATGACCGGCCCGGTGGCATCACAGATCCAAGTCAGCAACGCCGGAGGAAGGGAAGGCAGCGCCCCGGATCGCGCTCAACTAAGCCCGTGCCTACCATGCGCTGATCGTCGATTGGACTGGCATGCGCGCGCTCAGGCGACTGGGCTTGCCAAAGGTGACGGTGGGAGAGCCGTAGCCGGCGATGCGTCCGGGCGCATAGACCGTAAAGTCTTCGGTTGCGCGCAGCACGCGGCCAAACGGCGATGCGAACGGCGGGTCGGCGGGCGGCGAGATGGACAGGCGCTGGTGGTGCGGCGCGTGCTCGCGCGATGGCGCACGGCACACGTCCTCCTCGAGGTCGCGCAGGACGAAGGGGCTGTTGCGACGCGTCCCGGCGTGCCACGTCGCGGGCGGTGTGCGCCGCGAGTGCCGTTCGACCGTCGTCGGCGTCGACCAAAAGGCGCGCAGCTGCATGGCCTCGGGCGCGGTCATCGGCCGCTGCGTTGGGCTGCGTGCGCCGCCGCCGATCGCGGCCGTGAGCTCAAATGGCGTGTGGCGCGGGCCAAAGGTAGCGATGCCGCGCGCGCTCGGCTCGCCGCCGCGCATGCGTGGCCAGCGCGGGCCGCCGTCCGAGCAGCCAAGCATCGACGGGAGCACGTACTGCGGCCCGGGAGAGAAGTGGCCCTGCAGCACGAAGCAATGGCGGCGCGAGGTGAACTGCACCTCGGAGGCGCGGTCGCGACCGACCTTGAGCGGTGGACGGCTTGGCTGCCCCCACGTCGGGAAGTGCGGCACGCGGCGCGCCTTGTCGAACGAGGAGCTCGGGTCGTACTTTGGGCCCGGGCTCGCCTGACCGAGCATCGGCATGGCGCCCGGACGCAGCTGCGCGTGACGGACGGCGGCATGCGGTGGGCGCGGGCGAGACTATCGTCAAGCGGGCCGGCGCGCGGGCGGCGCCTTCGTCAGGCGGGGTGGCGCGCGTGCCTTTGCGACGGCGCGCGGCACCCCACACTTCACCCAGGTGGTTACCTCGGCCCCGAAGCTCGTAAAACGTCGATTCTCATGTGCATTATCTTTATATAAAATATTTTATTCATATTTAACTGACGCTGCCCAGTGCCCATTTTCGTAGCGCCCCAGTGCCCACTGTGCCCGGGTGACGTTACTTGCGGCATGGCGAGCGCGTCCGTTCGGCGCATGAGCCCGTCGCGCGAGACGACGCTCGAGGCGAGGCGCCTGCTCCAATCGACAACTGCGCTCATGCACTCGCCAAGTATGCCCATCTACTCGGCCACGCGCCGATCCAGGCGCACACTCTCCCCGCTCTCCCACCGCGACACGATACGGCTCGCGCGCCGTCCCGCCGAGCTGCCATCGGCGCGCTCGGTGCGGGTGGACGTGGCGTCGGGCGGCGGCGGCGGGCAGCTGCGCTCTTTGTCGGCCATTTCGTCCGTCTCGGACACTTCCGTTGCGCCCAGGCACGCGTGGTGGACCCAGTCGCGCGCGGTCGCGCAGGCGCTACCGTCGCTCGTACAGATTTACGAGGCGCAGGTCGACGCGCTCCTCGATGTGGCGGCGCGGTACAAGCTGCAGATGGCGCGGCGGAAGGCAAGACTCGACGACCCGCGTGACAGCTCGCCGCACGGCACGTCCGCCGCGTTCGCCGCCGCTCGCGTCGCCGCCGCTGCGCCGCTGCGGGCGCTCGCCGGCTCGGCCACGCCCGCCGAACGAGCGGGCGCGCCGGCCACGCCCGTCGACCCGCTGCAGCTCGAGGCGGCGCAGGTGCTCGCCGAGCTGCGGGTGACGGTCTGCCGGATGGTTCAGCTACTCCAGCGCGCGCAGGCGGCGCACGACGCCCAGCGCCGGCGCGCCTCCGAGTACGCCGAGCCGCGCGACACTTCCGGCCGCCACCGGCCGCTCAGCGAACGCGCGCCGCCCAACCCGACCGCGCTGCTCTCGCGCTACGACCTCAAGTACATCGAGGCGTCGCCGACGGAGAACGCGCGCGCGCGCGACTCGAAGACCCTCTGGCAGGGCTTCAACTACGTGCTCAAGGCGCTGACCGACTATTGGCGACTGCCGCTGCCGACCTCGTCGGATCCTTTCTCCCTCGACTGGTTTGCGCCCTTCGCCGCGTGCTCCGATGTGCATTCGACGGTCTTCGAGCCGAAGCGGTGGCACGCGGATGAGGAGCTCGCCGAGTTCCGCAGCGCCGACATTTTTGTCAAGAGCCACATGCTCGGCTCCGGCCGCAGCCTGGTGCTCAACGCGCACGAGCTTGCGCTCCCGGCCGGAGCCGAGCGCGACTGGCACGCCCTCGCCGCGCTGCTCTACGGCGGCGCGCGCGCGTTCAGCGCGCGCAAGGCGTGCACGAACGAGCGCCGTCGCGCGGCGACACTGATCGCGATGGGCTGGCGCCGACTTCAGATCCGCCGGCGCGCCGCCGTCCGCCAGTACCGTCGATACCGCGCGGCGGCCACGCGGCTTCAGCGCTGGTGGCGGCGGCAGGTGAAGGCGGCGCGATCTGATCCGAGGCTCTCGACGCTCTCGGCGGCGGAGCGCCGGGCGGCGCGGCGCGAACGACACCGTGTGCTCGCGCGCGAGCGGCTGCTCGCGCGCCGCCGCGCCGCGCTCAAGATCTCGTTGAGCAAATACCCCGCATACGAGCGCAAGGTTGTGGTCGTGCAGGCGCTCGCGCGCACAAAGTCTGCGAAGAGGGCGATTGACGTACTGCGCAAGCGCAAGCTCGCCTTCATGCGCGTGCTGCGCGAGCAGCAGCACCGGCTGCGCGACGCGGCGCTTTGGTGCCAGCCGCTCATCCGCCGCTGGGATGAGGCCGCTGACGTGATGTGGTCAGAATATCGGCGGGTCGTGCCGCGCGCGACTGCGTTCACGCCGGCGAGCGCCGAGCGCGAGGTCGGCGCTGTCACCGCTGAGCTGCGCGCGAGCATCGCGACCGAGCTCGACGGCGTGCGCGCCGAGCTGGGCGCGATACCGACGTCGGCCGGCGAGACGTACCACGGGCTGCTCGCTGTCGTTGCGCACAGCCTCGGTGTCACCGCCACGCTGCAGGCGGCCGTTGACGAATTTGTCGTCGTGAGTGGCGCCGAGCCGCTCGGCGCGTACCGCGCGCCGAACGGCGCGGTCGTGGGGGATAACCCGCCGCGCACGTGGTTGTTCGCAAAGGCCGACGAGCTCGCGCGCGACGACGAGCGCGCGCCGCAGTACGATGCGGGCGTGCGCCCCGGCCCGTACGGCCAACACGTGCTCCAGGCCTTGGCGAATGAGGCGCACGTCGCGCACGCGCAGCTGCGCGCTGTGCACGCGGCGCGCCGGCTCACCGCGCGGCTGTGCGGCGTGCGCGACGTGCTCGGCGAGGAGGCGGAGGCGCGCGCCGCTGCGACCACCGCTACGCTCCTCTCGAGCATCACAGCGCCGCTCGACGGGCTGCACGTGGAGGCGGCCATCGCGGCGAACGCGGCGGCGTGCGAGCGCGCGCGAAAAGGAGCGGACGCCGCGCGTGCGGAGGACGCACATTCACACCAGCGGCGGCGCCGCTCGACAGTGCACGAGGATTTTGTCGACAAGTTTGCGTCCGCGCACGCCACCACCGAGGCCACCACCGAGGCCACCAACGAGGCCACCGCCGAGGCCACTCGCGCGCAGCTGGCGGGCGTGGGCGGTGAGCAGGGCGGCGGCGCACATGGCGGCGGCGCCCCGTTTGGTGGGCACCCGTGGGCGTGCCAGCTGCTTGTCGGGCTGTACGGCCACCTCGTCGCGTGCGGCGCGAGGCTCGAGGCGGAGGCGGCGCGCCTGATGCCGCTGCGCGACGCGCGCGCGCTGATGGTGATGCACGAGGCGCGCCTCGGCGGGAGCGCTGCGGTGGGCGAGCTTAAGGCCGAAGTCGGGACGCGAGCTGCGTACACGCCAAAGCTGATCGTCGCGCGCATCCGCGAGGAGCTGGGCGCGCGCACAACGGAATTGGGCGAGCTACTGCCGCACCTTGCGCCCGCCGCGGCGGCCTTTGCACGCGAGCGCGAGCTGCGCGAGCGCGAGCAGGCACTGCACGGCGAGCTGCGGCTGCTCGACGCGATCGACGTGGCGCTCGCGCGCGAGCGGTGGCAGCTGCTGCAGCACGAGAGGATCTCGCTCGTCGGCCGCCTCGCCTTCTCGACTGAGCTCAAGGCCGAGTACAAGGCTGCGCTCTCGGCGCTTGGGCTACGCGAGGGCAAGGCCGCGGCCGTCGCCGAGTTACGCGCCAAGATGGTCTACCCGCCGTCCGCCCTCACCCTGCGCGTCGAGCTCGCGCCGTACGCGCGCAAGCCGCTCGCGCACGGCGCGCTCTGGCGCGCGTGCGAGGTGGCGCTCGTCTCGGACATGAGCGACTATCTCGGCTGCCCCCAGGACCAGCTGCAGATCGACGGCACAGACAGCGCGCCCGACGAGCTTCAGCCGGGCGCGGCGCTCGTCACCCTGCGCGTCGCGACGACTGAAGCCGACCGTTACGGCCAGCCTCGGGAGCTCCTTGAGGCGCTGCGTGGCGCACTGGAAGTGATGGGGCGCGAATTCGTCCTCACAGGCGTCGCTGACGCGCTCGGCGTTGCGGAGAAGGCGCCGATCATCTCGCTGCACGCCGTCGACTTCCCCGACTACACGCCGCTCAACGTGATGCGCGCCCTGCGCGAAGATGGCGCCGACGCGCGCGCGGCGGCAGACGGCGCGCGCGAGGCTTTGCGACTCGTTGACGCCGAGCGCGCGCGCCGGTTCCGCGCGCAGTGGGGACGGCGTGAAGAGCGGTGGCGGCACCAAACGCCTCTCCTCCCCGGCCCGCTCCGCGCACACAAGCGCGCCGCCGAGATCGCGCTCGGCCGCGAGACCGTGCTCGCGCAGCTCGAGCAGGCGTGCCCGCCGCGCGAGGCGGCGCGGCAGGCGCGGCTGTGGCTGCCGACGCAGCTCGACGCCATCGACGCCGCCGCGGAGGCGGAGGCGCAGGGCGCGCGCGAGGTTGTAGCGCGGCATGCCGCCGCGTACGCGCAGCGCGCGCCGCTCAAGCGCGCGCTGCGCGACGTCGTCGTCGCGCTCGGTGAGCTGCACGAGCGTCTGCCGCCGTACGCGCGCCGCTCGCTGAGCGTGCGCATGCCTGAGCCGCGCGCGGAGAACGGCTGGGCGACGCGCGAGGCATACCTCGCCGAGAAGCGGCTCGTGCGCGCAGTCGCGCGCGAGGCGAGCCGCCTCGGCCTCAAGGCGCGCGCGGCGGCGCGCGGCGACGGCGGCGGCGGCAGCGGCGGCGGCGCCGGTGGCGGCAGCGGCGGCGGAGAAGGCGGCGGCGCGGGCGGTTCGGCAGAAGACCCACCTCGCGCGCGCACGGCTGCTGGCGTGTGGGATGCGATCAAGGCGTGCATGCAGATGAACGCGCGCCCATCGCTCCGCGCGCCTGGCGCGCTGCTCACCCCAGAGATGGTCGTGCAGATGGCCGCTCGCCTGCATATCTCGTTACGCGTGGAGGACGACGAGCTCTTCCTGCTGCCTGTCGCGGTTGAGGCGCTCATCTGCCCGCTCCCATTGGGATGGCGCGAGGAGCCGAGGCCGCGCGGCTGGGGGGCGAGCGCCGACGCGGCGAAGGCGGCGGGCGCGCAGCACGCCGAGCCGCGCGCAGCCAAGACGAGCGCGGCCGCCGCCGGCGCGCCTGCGCCGCCGCGCGCGACTCTGCCGCCGCCCGCCGCTCCGCCACCCTCCACGCCGCTGCGCTCGGCGTTCATCTTCACGCACGAGCTGAGCGGCGAGACGCGCGAGGAGCACCCAATGCTCCCTGCGCTCGCTGCCTTTGTCGACCAACAGCGCAGGCGCAAGGCCAGGGCGCGCAAATGGAGCCACCTCGAGCGATGGATGCAGTTTGCGACGGCCGATGGCAAGGTGGGCGTCGCGCGCGCCGCGCCGCGCGCCGCGCGCAGTGCCGACCGCCGCGACCGCGCGCCGCGACCGCGCGCCGCGCGTCTGCTCATCGTGCTCGCTCATCGGTTGATGTGCGGTGTGCAGCTCGTGTATGTGGACATGTGCGACCCTCTGCTACGCAGCACCACGCAGCTGCCGGTGTGCGAGGCGCCGTCCGTCCGCGCGAGGCGCGAGCAGCGCGAGCGCAAGCCGCCTTCTTCAACCAAGCACTCGCGCGACATGCTGCAGCTCGTCGCCGCGCAGATTGAAAAGGAGCGGCTCGCGACGCGCGAAGCGCGCGAGCGGGTCGCGAACGCCGCCGCAGCCGCGCAGCTCAAGGTGCGCACGGCCGCGCGCGCGCTTACGCACCGCGCAGCGCTTGTATGAGCGTCTTGCCTGCACCCCCCCCCGCCCCCCCCAATCCCCCCGCACGCGCCAGCGGGTGTCGCGTGGCGCGCTCACGCGTTCCGCGCGCGCCACTGCTACCGCTGCTGTCGTGAGTTTTCTCCCGCTCACCCTCCTCACCCCCTCTCCGCTCCCAACGCGCCCCACAGACCATGTACCAGAGAGTGCGAGCGCAGGCCGTGCGGCTGCGACCGTGCGCGCTCCCCGAGATCATGGTCGCCGCGTCTGCGCTCGAGCTCAATTTGCCGCGCATGCCAGAGCTCGCATGGCTGCCCGAGATGCTTGTGAGCTGCCCGCCCTCCTTTCTACCCGCCGGATGGTGCGCTGCGCACCCCGCCCCCGCCTTTGCGCTGCGCGGCCGCACGCCTCTGCGTGCGACCTTTGTCCCCGCTCTCTGCGCAGGACCCTTCGTGTGCTTTCGGATATCGCCCGCGACCTTCGTGTGCGCATCCCATCTGCGTGCGCTGATCCCGCCATGCTCCCCGCGCCCTCCCTTTTGGCCTGGCAGGTTCGAATGGGAGGACGTGAACCCGCTCACGGGGAACGCGCGCTCATTCTTTGCAAACGACGTCTCGGCCCTTCCCGACGAGCGCAGTGCGCACCCGTTTCGCGTAGAGGTGCGCACGGTGCACGGCATCGTGCGTAACACTGTGCTCAAGCTCCTGCACGCTGACCGAGAGTACCTCGCCACCTTTGAGCAAAGCCAACTCCTTGCGACTCCTTGCGAGGGTTGACTGCGGCGCTCGCGCGCGACGGCGCTGACGGCTGCCGAGCTCGCTTTCCTCGACGAGAAGGAGAAGAGAGCAGGCGCGGTCAGTGTTGACATAGGCCTGATGAAAAATGACTTCAACATGCACCCCCCTCGAGGGGGGGGGGGGGGGGGGGGCCGGGGGGGGGGGGGGAGCTAGTTGCGGCCGTCAACGCGCGTGCGCTACCGCGCGCGCGTGCCGCGCATCTGCCTCCCGCTCCTCGTGCAGGCCGCGCACAAACTCGCCGACGCTGAGCATGGCGGGCTCGGCACGGTCGCGCGAGATGCAGAGCACCGCCTTCGCGTCCTGCCCAAACTCGCCAGCGCGCGCGCGCGCGCCGTCGAGCAACCTGCGCGCAGCAAGCTCATCGCGCGCGACGGCGATGTCGATGACAGCAAGCGGCGGCGGGCTTGGCACGCGCTCGGCGTGTGGTCGCTTGCCGAACGCGGATTCGCGCGCAGGCGTGCGCATGAGCGGCGCCGACGCCGACGTGGCGAGGAGCTTGCGGCGCAGTGGGCCGTCTGGGTGGGATGAGCGTGCATTCTGCGGCACTTCGCCATCTCCTAGCTGCCACCCGCCGCCATCGTTGCTGAGAGCACAGCTACCGTGCAGCAGCTCTTCGTGCTCGCGCTCGCGCTCGGCGCTGCCCAGCTCGGACAGGGCGGCGCGTGAGCTGAGCGTCGTTTGATCGCCGAGAGCAGACGCTCCTGCCTTTGCGCCCTCCGCGTCCTCGCCCGGATTGTAAGCAAGACCGTCGCCGTCGCTGCCGCCGTCGCCATGAACATCAGCCTCCGCCGTGCGGTGCGCTCGGCGCCGCACAAAATGGTAACGCCCGTCGGCGCTGGCTGCGAGCACGAGCTCACTGTCGGCCTCCCCTGTCTGCTGCTGCTGCTGCTGCATCTGCTGCTGCATCTGCATCGCGTCGAGTTGGCCGAGCGAAGTGGACGCCCAGTTTCGAGTGGAGGATGCGCCGCAGGAAGCACGCGCGCCCGCGATGGAAAGCGATCGGTCCGACTCAGCGCGGGAGCGCGCGCCGTCGCCGCGTGCGCTGCTCGGACGCGCACCGCGCGCGCGAGCACGCACGGCGACGCGCGCATGTGCTCGCGGCAGCGCAAAGACGCGCGCCTCGATGGAAGCTTGCGCGGTGCCGAGCTCGGCGCGCGGCGGCGAGCGCGCGTCCATACGGTGCGTGCCGGTAGTGCCGGGTGAAGAGGATGGCGCCGCATCGGTCGTCGCCGCGCCGCGCGTGCTCGGCGCGCCACTCGCCACGAAAGGAGGGGAGAAGGCGATGGCGGCAGGGCCGAACACCGCGCGCTGAGCGCCGCTGCCCGCGCTGAGCGGCCGCGCCGCCGTCGCGAGGAGAAAGCGCGGAGTGCCCTTCGCAATGGAGAGCGACGGCATCGTAGAAGCGCATGGCGGCGGCGCTCTGTCGGTTCGCGCTCGCGCGTCCGCTGTGCTCGCGCTGCACGTGCCGGCGGCTGGAGAGGGCACGAGCCGCGGCGAGGGCGGCCGCCGCGCCGGTTGGTCAAAGAGCTGGGCAAAAAGCGGCAGCTGGGGCGGCGGCAGCGAGGCGAGGAGCGCCGCCGCCGCAGTCGGCCTCGCCGGCGCAGCCGGAAGAAGGAGCGATGGCGAGCCGCTGGCGCCGCAGCGCGTAGCGTGCGCCGCGCGCTCTGCAAATGCTGCGCGCTGTGATGCGCGCGCACGGTCGACCGCGCTGTCGGCAGGCGGGTCGCCGCGCACGAGAAGCGACGGCGCCTGGCTGGTCCGCATAGGAACGCTGGTTGCCGCCGCGCCGCCTGTGTGCGCCGCGCCGCCGGGCGGGCGCTCGCCAGCGTGCGCCCAACGGACCGCCTGCTCGGCGCGGAGTGCAGCTGGGGCGGCGGCGCTCGCTTGCGCGCGCGAGGTCATCACCGGTACCTGCAGCGCGATCGGCTTCGGCTGCCCGCGCGCGAGCCGGCCAAGGCTCTCGTCGAAGACGATGTCGCTCGAGCCCGAGTGCGGCTCCGCAAACGGGTCGCGCGCTCGACCGCCGCGCGGCGCGTCGGCTAGCGCCTTGACGCGAAAGCGGGCGCGCATTCGGCTCTCCTCCTCCTCAATCTCGTCGAACATGGCCTCGATCAGCCGCGCGGTCCGCGGGCCACGCGCCGAGTACGGCGCAGGCGGGCCCATTTCCTATCCCTCCATGTTACGCAGTAACAAGAAGCTTTATCCGGCAGGGAAGGGAGTCCAAAGGCCGAGACTGCGAGACATCGTGCTGAGGCCGACGACCCCTTGCTCGTCCACTCTACCGCGGCCACCCACCCGCCCGCACAGTGACGACACGGGGAAAGACGCCCACGGCGCCGAGGACGCACAAAGCGCACCTCGGGGGGAAGGAGTCGTCCCCCTTGGGCAGACCCCTCCCCCTGCGAGCGGCTCGGCCACCCTAGATACAACACACACCGTGAGGATGGCATGGAATCACGACGTGTCGCGCCACGCATGAGGGCCGGGCCGCATGGCGCGCGTCGCGCGCGAGTGTGGTGCCCCTTTCCCTGCCCTGAACTACTGTGCAGTGTGGGGGGTGGGGCCGCACGAGTTTGTCTGCAATTGTGTGCAACAACGGCTCTGTCAGCGCTGCGTCACGCGGCGCCTCGCGCGCCGTGCGGCGACGACGGCGCGCTGCCGAGCGCGCCGGGCTTGCCGCCGCGCAGGCTGGGCGGCGAACCGGTCGTGATGTTGGGCGGCCGCTGCACCGGCGGGCCGCCACCGCCCTCGCGCCAGCTGGTCGCATCATCCGCGACGAGCAGCGGCTCCGATGCGGGCAGCGGCGAATCGCCGCGCGCCGGTGCGCAGCGCGGCGCACAGCTCGCGGCCGCGTACGCGAAGCACAGCGCGGCGAGGCAGAGCTGCGCGCGCGAAAATCCAAGTGTCGTTGTAAGCGCG
The DNA here is from genome assembly GCA_019448385.1 of Diacronema lutheri. NCBI lineage: Eukaryota > Haptophyta > Pavlovophyceae > Pavlovales > Pavlovaceae > Diacronema > Diacronema lutheri. The sequence goes on from JAGTXO010000013.1 coordinate 778,156, forward strand.
CTGCCAAGAACGGGCCCGACGACCATGCCAAGCTGCATCGACACGTTGAACGCGCACACGACGCGGTTCGTGCTGCTCCCGTCGGCTGTGGCGCCGCCCGCAGCACCGCCAGCCGCTGCGCGCGCGCGTTTGCTCCCGTCCGGGCCCGCTGACGTCGCGCCCAGGCCCGCCGCGGCGCGCAGCGCGGGCAGCGAGGGCACGAGCGCGAGCGCTTGGCCAGCGCCGAGCAGCAGGAGCACAGCAACGTCGCACCACCACTCGCGCATCGCGCCATCGGACCACGCGTGGCGTGCGCGCGGCGCATCGGGCGGCGCACCGGCGAGCGCGCGCAGCGCAGGCGCCTCGCGCGCGCATGCGGCGAGGGCACACGCGGCCAGCGCGGAGACGAGCAGCCCGCTGCCCATCGCGCGCTGGTACCCCGAGCATGCGTCGCGTTGGCCCCACCGGTCGGCGACGATGCCAACCGCGATCGCCGAGATGGAGTAGGCGGCGGAGAGCGCGCCGAACGCGATGCCGATTCGCGTGGCGGGCACGCCCAGGTCTGCGAGCCGCACGGCGAGCACCGCGTTGAGGCTCCCAAAGACGCACGTCGCGAGCGCGACGCCGCACGCGGCAAACGCGACGGGTGCAGCCGGTGGCGCGCAGCGCGCGCATGGCTGCGTGCGCACGCGCTCCGCGCCGCCCGCGCGTGGGCCACGCTCAACATCGCCGCCCTTGCGCGCTGACGCCGGCGCGGCCGGCGGTAGCTGCGGCCGCGCGGCGCGTTGCCGTTGCTGTGAGCGCTCGCAGAGCTCGGCGAGGGGGACCATCGCGAGCGTGAGCCCGACGAGCGCAATGAACGGCGCACAAAAGCCGCCGAGGGCGCCGAGCCCCGCGCTGAAGACTGGCGCGACCGTGAAACCGACGCCGATGGCAACCTCATTCAGCCCCATCACGGACGCAAGCGTGAGCGGGTATGCGTCGGCGACGATGGCAAAGACGGAAAGGCTGCAGCCGGCGGCGCCAGCGCCTTGGCCGAGGCGCGCGAGCACGAAGAGCGCCGTCGTGGTCATCGCCACGCGCTCCGACGTGCTGCTGAGCGCGCCGCAGCGCTTGCCGAGGCGCGGCGCAAATGCAAACGTGAGCGTCGCACCCGCCTGCAAGAGCAAGCATGCGCGGAGCAGCGCAAAGCGACCGAAGCGCGAGGCGGACGCGGCTGCGAGAGGCGAGCCGAGCATCATCGCCGCGGGGAACGCCGCGACGAGCATCGCGTCGAGCACGCCAACCGACGCAAAGCGCGGCTGTAGCGCCTCGAGCGCGTCTGGCAGCAGCGGTAGGACGATGCCGATGAGCATGTTCGTCGTTGCCGAGACGCCGAGCGTGAGCGCAAGCGGCAGTAGCCCGCCCCCCTCGCCCTTGGCACACGCCATTTCTTTCGCGCCCTTCCCTTTAAAAAATAAACGGGGAAAGCGGCACGAGGCCCCATCGTGCTTTGCGCCGGGTACGCGCCCCGCGCTGACGTGCGGCGCTGCGCAGAGGCACTCCGATGAATGTCACAATCTCTAAGAAGCACTGCATCCACGTGATGACACGCTTGTTGCAGAGGAGCGCCCCCGTCCCCGACGGCGCGCCCCGCATGCCGCGCGCGCTCGAGGCGCGAGTCCCTCCCTTACCCCTCCCTTGCCCACCGTGGGGCACGTGACGAACAACATGAAGGTCTCGTTCGTCGGACTCCCCATGACGACGCACTTCATCACCACCCATTATCCGATGCCCCACGGCCCTCGCTTCACCCGAACCCAATGCGCACGCACACGCACGCACGCGCGCGCGCGCAGCCTGCATGTCCTGCCACGGAGTGGACCTCGCACGTGTCGGCTCTTCTCCGCTAAGGCATGCACACACCAGCCATCGCGCCCGCACAGGACTGGCGGAGCCCGGCAGCTGGCTTCATCGTTCATACCGGGCTCGACAGACGCCCCCCCCCCCCCCCCCCATGCCTTCCCCGGCCCAGCACGTCCGCCGGTCGGTGCGGCGGCCTCTCACCCCTCATGCACCTGCACCCAACGCTGTGCGTGCGCGCGCGCGCGCGGCGCAGGCCCACCGAGCGAGTCTTTGCGCGCGCCCGCAGCAGCGCGGAGCTACTCGCCCGCGCGCTCGGCGCTTGCACGCCTCCGCCCGCGCTCCAACCGCCGCCGCGGCCTCGCCGCTGGCCGCGCCTCGCTGCGCATGAGCCGTCCCGAGCTGCAGGCTCCGGCCGAGATCTTCTATGGCGAGCAGGAGGCGAGCAAGTACCTGCACAACTCGCGCATGATCGAGGTGCAGGCGAGCATGGCCGAGCGAGCGCTCGAGATGCTCTGCCTGCCCGAGGGCGCGCCGGCCCTGCTCCTCGACGTGGGCTGCGGCACGGGGCTGTCGGGCGAGGTGCTCGAAGAGGAAGGCCACTGGTGGGTCGGCACCGACATCTCGCGTCACATGCTCGCGACCGCGCAGGAGCGCGGCGTGGAAGGTGGGCTGGTGCACGACGACATGGGCTGCGGCCTGCATTTTCGAGACGGCCTCTTCGACGGCGCCATTTCCATCTCGGCAATTCAATGGCTCTGCCATGCCGAGACCTCCGAGCACAACCCGCGCAAGCGCCTCGCCGTCTTCTTCGCCTCGCTGTACAAGGCGCTGCGGCGCGGTGCGCGCGCTGTCCTCCAGTTTTACCCGCAGAACCCCGAGCAGCTCCAGCTGATCACGGCGAGCGCGATGCGCGCAGGCTTTGGCGGCGGGCTCGTCGTCGACTTCCCGCACTCGACGCGTGCGAAGAAGTACTTCCTCTGCCTGCTCGCCGGGCCGGCCGACCCGACGTTTGCGATGCCAAACGCGCTCGGTGCCGACGGCGCGGGCGACGGCGACGGCGACGGCGACGGCGCGCGCGCGCATGTGCAGAACGTGGGGCGGAGCAGGCAGCACGCGCGGCGCGCGGGCGCAGGTAAGCGCGCGCGCACGCCGATCAAGTCGCGCGACTGGGTCGTGCGCAAGAAGGAGTCGCAGCGTCGGCAGGGGAAGGCCGTGCGCGACGACTCAAAGTACACCGCGCGCAGCCGACGACCAAAGTTCTGAAGAGGTCGTCAGGACGGCATTGTATCACATGTCGCGCCACCGCATGAAAGCCGCACGAGAGCCGACCCCCCCCCCCCCCCCCCCTCTACGCCGCCACCGCCCCAAAAAAAAAAAAAAAAAAAAAACCCAGCGCCCGCCGGCCGCCTGCGCCATGAGCGCCACAGCAAGCGAGCGCATGGAGAAAACACTGCGCGCGGGCGCGCGACTGGACGCGCGCTGCGCGGCGAGCGGAGCGATGAATTGCAGGCGCGCGAGGGGATGAGCTGCGCATGGCCTCGCGCGGTCATCGTGCCGACGTGCGCGATGAGCACCCGCCGCGCGGCCGCCGCGGCGGCCGCCGCGCTCAGGCCCAAATGCAAGCGCAGTTTGCGCCCCGCCACCGCAGAGATGCCAGCAATGAAGTAGGCTGTAGAGGCCGGCACTGCCCTCGCCAACCACTCCCCCCCCCCCCCCCCCCCCCCCATCATCATTATTATGGCTAAGGAAGACGCAGCGCGCTCAAGCACGCGCCGAGCTTGGTGATCGCGTCACGAATTTCGTCGTGCGTGGCCGCGTACGAGAGTCGGACCGTCGCGGGCGCGCCAAACGCCTCGCCCGGCACGAGCGCAACCTTGTACTCGTGCAGCAGGTGGATGCACGCCGCCTCGGCCGAGCCGATCAGTTCGCCCGCGGCCGTCTTGCGCCCAAAGTAGGCGGAGATGTCCGGGAGCAGGTAGAAGGCACCCTCGGGCGTCGGGCACGACACGTTTGGGATCTGCCGGAGCAGCTCGAGCGCAAGGTCGCGCTTGGCGCACAGCGCGGCCACGTGCCCGGCGATCAAATCGTCGGGCGTGCGCGTGAGCGCGGCGACGCCCGCGTGCTGCGAGATGGAGCTGGCGCACGAGGAGATCTGCGCCTGCAGCCTCGACGCGGCTTTGATGATCGGCACCGGCGCCGCGAGGTAGCCTGCGCCACGCCGCCGCGCACGGAGCGTACGGCATGCCGAGCGCGCGAGCACGGTCGGCCGGCTGCAGCGTGGGCGGGCCGGCGGTGGCGCGCACGGATCGAGCGCGCGTGCGCGCGCATGCCCGGGTGGGCACACCGAGACGGTACCCCGTCATCGAGTAGGCCTTGGAGAAGCCGTTGATCGTGAGCGTGCGCTCCTTCATCCCGTCGAGCGCGGCGAAGGACACGTGCGGCACGCCGTACGTGATCGCCTCGTAAATCTCGTCGGAGAGGACGAGGATGTGGGCGAGGTCGGGGCGGCGGAGGAGCTGTGCAATCTGCTCGAGCCGTTCGCGCGGAATCACCGCGCCCGTCGGATTGCACGGGTTGCACAGGATGAGGATGCGCGTGCGCTCGTTCAGCGCGCGCTCGAGCTCGGCGACAGTCGGTACGTAGTCGTCCGACGGGTGCGTGGGCATGATGACGGAGGTTGCGCCGGCGAGGCCGACGATGTCTGGGTACGACGTGTAGTACGGCGCCGGAATCACCACCTCGTCTCCCGGCTGGCAGAGCGCGACCATCGCCTCGTAGATGGCCTGCTTGCCGCCGCCCGAGACCATGACCTCATCCTCCGCGTACGGCGTGCCCTTGGCGCGGACGAGGTACTCGCAGATCGCCCTGCGGAGCTCAAGGGTGCCAAGCAGCGCCGTGTACGTCGTGAGCCCCTTGGCCGCCGCCTCGGCCGTCGCCTCGACCACCGCGGGCGGCGGCGGGAAGTCGGGCTGGCCGACGCACAGCGCCGCGTTGACCGCCTCGCCGCGCGACTTCATCTCCGAGGTCTGGGAGAAGATGGCAACAGTCTTGGACGTCGCCACGCCGGCTACAAGCGGGCTCACCGCGAAACGCGCGCGCGGGTACGAACCCGTCGACATCGCCGCCACACGCGCGAGTCGCGTGGTGACGCACGACACGGTGTGGCGACGAGCCGGACTCTCAGTGTCCGGGCCCGGGCTTGGAAATCGAACGAGAGCAGGGGTGGGCGAGCACTTAACGAGGGCTCGCGCGGATGCGTCCGCCGCCTGGGGCGGGCCGCGCGGGGCACCGCGAGGCGCTGGACAAGGTGCCGCCATTCCTGCTCAAGCTGTGGGAGATCGTGGAGAATAACTCCGTGCCCGCCGACGGCAGTAGCCCATGCGTCAGCTGGGGCGCCGAGGGGAAGAGCTTTGTGATCCACGAGACGGAGACGTTTGCGCGCAACATCCTCCCGCTCTACTTCAAGCACGACAACATCCGCTCGTTCATGCGCCAACTGAACATCTACTCCTTCATACGCTGCCCCAAGAAGGCCAACGCCACGGGGAACCGCAACGCCGTCGAGTTCTCGCACCCAAACTTCATCCGTGGCTGCATTTACCTCCTCACCGAGTTCAAGCGCGGCACGTCCAAGCTGGGCGCCGCGCCAGGTGGACCGGGCCTGATGGGTGGAATATCCCCGCAAACGCCGCCCGCGGCCGCGCAGCTCCAGCAGCAGTTCCAGCAACACCACGTTGCGCAGGCACATGCGCAGGCGCAGGCGGCCGCCGCGTGCGCGCACGCGCATGCGCACGCGCAGGCGGTTCAGGCGCAGGCGGCTCAGGCGCAGGCGCAGGCGCAGGCGCAAGCGCAAGCGCAAGCGCAGGCTCAGGCGCAGGCACAGGCGCAGGCACAGGCGCAGGCACAAGCGCAGGCACAAGCGCAGGCACAGGCGCAGGCGCAGGCACAGGCACAACGGCTGCAGCTCCTCGCGCCGTCGTCGCTCGCAGAGCCCGGCGGTGCGAGCGCAGGCGGCGGGAGCAGCTCCCCAGGCCACGACCAATGCACGCCGCCCGTCTCCGCCGCCGCCGCGGGCAAGCAGCCCGGCCCGACCATCTCCGCCCTGCGAGAAGAAGTGATGACGCTCAAGGATTCGATCGCCCACCTCGAGCAGGAGATGCTTCACCACACGTCCGTCACGCACGACCACATGAAGAAGCTGGCCGCGCTCATCGTCTCATTCCAGGACGCGCCGCTTGGCCCGCCCGCGCACGGCTCGGCCGGCGGCGCCGCTGGCGCGCAGCCTGGCCAGGTTGTCTCCTCGCAGTTTGCGCACGTGCCGCCGGCGGCAACGATGGCGGACGGTCTGCCCGGCTTTGCGCACGTTGCGGCGCCGCCGATTGGGCTCGGCGTGGCGCAGCAGCAGGCGCTGCTCGGCAGGGCGGCGAGCGGGTGCGGCGGGCAGCAGCACAGTTCGCTTGCGCCCTCAGGCAGCGACTTCTCAAACGGGAATGGCGGCGGAGGGCGTGCAGACGCGCCCAGGCAAGCGAACGGCTCGGGCGGCACGTGCGCGAACGCGGCCGACTGGACGCGGACTGTCTACTTGTGAGGCCGCCGCCACCAGGGAGGCGTGGTGCACGAGTTGCGCGCAGGGCAGAGCATGCAGCCGCAGGCGCCTCTGCCCGCAGCGCAGCGCGGCGAGCAGCGCGCGCACTGCGCTCGCCGCGCGCCAGGCGACACGCGCACCTTCTGACCGACCGGCCACTTTCCTAACCCGAGAATGCGTCAACTCCCCATCCAGCAACACCCACCTTGGTGTCTTTCGCACGAAAAATAGGCCCCGTGCCACGCATGCGACCCCAGGGCGGATTTCCTTGATCAAAGCACGCGGGCAGCGACGCGCAACGGCAGCGCGTGGCGGCTGCTGGCGCGGCACGGAAGAGCGAGCGTGAGCTCCGCTCCTTGCTCATTGCTGCTTGGGCGCCTGGGTGAGGCCCGCGCCCACGCCCGCCTCCGCCGTCACGTCAAGCCAAGCACCCGCTTTGCCGCCGCCGCCCATGTGCTCGGTGGTCGGATCGAATCTGTAGATCTTGCCGCAGTCCACGTGCTTGTCGGTCGAGAAGGTCGCGTCGAGGTCGGCCCACCAGTGCACGAGGAAGCGCTCGACGATGATGCGGAACCACGGCGACCAAAGTAGCCCTGACGCGGGCTTCATCATCTCGAGCAACTCGGCGTGTGAGACCCATTTGACGTCGTCGACCTCCTCAGGGTGTGGCGTCACTTTCACGCCGTCAGCGCTGCGGTCGGGAGGGACGGGGAGGGCGGTGGCGCGCGTGGGGCGGTGGCAAGTCACGTGCGCGCGATGCCGCGCCGGTCGAGCTGCCCCGAGCACGGCCCGGACGCGGCGCATGTCTCGGCTGTATGGGCAGCTGCGTAGGGGGTGCATCGCTGACCGGTAGAAGAGAATGTAGTCAATCTCGTGCTCCCCCCACGGCGAGTCAGGGCCGTGCGTGACCACGTCGGCGGCCCAGTAGTGCAGCCGCGTGAGGAATTTAAAGCCATTGATGTCGACGCTCTCGGGTGCTACGCCCAGCTCGTGGTCGAGCTTGCGGATCGCGGCGCGCTTCACGCCCATCACCGAGCCATTCGCGACGTCCGCGGGCGTGTCGACCTCGGTGGGCGAGAAGCCGTACAGCGGGTGCGAGCAGCACGTGTTGGTCCACACATTGGGGAATGTGATCTTGCTCGCGGCGCGCTTCTGCAGCAGCAGCCGCCCCTGCGAGTCGAAGAGGAAGACGGAGAAGGCGCGGTGCAGGAGCGCGCGTGGCGTTTCGGGCGAGAACACGTGCGATATCTTCTTGTTCGCGTGGCCGATGACGTTGTCGTCCTTGTCGAGCAAGATGCACTCGTCCTTAAACATGAAGTCCTCCTGCGTCATGTTCTTGTCCCAGCCCGACGCGGCAGGCACGGCGGCGCTCATCGTCGCGCACGAATCTCGCGCTCGTGCGTGATGCAGCCCCCTTTTTAAAGCGGCCCGGTCGTTCGTTTCACCATGAGCACGCCCCTCGGGCTGCCGGGGCACAAGTACCAGGTGCGCCGCGGCCACGACCGCTCCGGCGTGCCCGGCGTGCGCCCCACGCGCTCGCGCGCGGCGCGCGGCTGCGTTGATGCGTGTACGTCCGCCGCGCATCCGCGCGCTTCGACGCGTGGCCCACAGCAAAGCCTGTCGCCTGACGAGGCGCGCGCTCGGATCGAGGTGCTCAAGAAGCTGCTCAACCAGCGCCTGGAGAACAAGTCATCACGCAACGAGGGCAACGCCTCGTGCCTGCGCAAGGCGCTTCGTTTCACCGACATTGGCGCGACCAATAAGCTCAACCACGAGCAGTGGATTCAGGCGTTTGTGCGGCTGGGCGCACAGCTCTCAGACGCAGTGAGCGCGCGTCCAGCGACTGCGACCCACTCTCCGCACGTGTGCCGCCGTGCCCTGTGCTGCGCGCGTGCCTGTGCGCTTGGTGCTGGGCCGTATCAGCTGCAACCGCTTGGCGCCGACGCCCGCGCCCCGACCGCGCGCGGCGCGCGCCGCCCGCCACAGGACCTCAACTTGCTCTTTTACGCGTTTGCGACGGAGGAGGACGAGGGCGGTGCGCCCGCAGTCGACTATGTCCGCTTCGTCGACGCGATGACTTCAGGTGATGACCTCGGGCCGCTGCGCGGCGCCGACTTTGTGACGGTGATGAGTGACAGGCATGGCGCCCGCCCGCGCGAGGGCAAGCGCACGTACGACGACCGCCTCTTCAACAAGCCGCCGCCATACGCGTTGGGAGACTCGGAGCCAAACCCACAGCCGCGCCGCGTCGCCGAGAAGACGACCAACACGCCGTCCGTCGCTGGCGGCATATTTGCGATCGCGCCGCCGATCGTGGCGCCCGAGGTGCCATCGGTCAAAAACTTTTCGACGCTCTCGCTCGCGCACTCGGAGTGGAAGCCGAGCGACGAAGGCGAGCACAATCCGGCGTTCGGCACGACTGTCAAGCGGATGAGCAACACGTCGTCCGTGCCCGGCGGCATCTTTGCGCCAGGAAGCGCAGATGATTTCCGCGTGCGCGGCCTTTTCGTCAGACCCGGCTACTGAGCGCGGCTGGCATGCGCGGTCGGCGTCGTGCTCCAGGTGGCGCGGTGGCTGGTCCGGCGGTGGACGTCGGGCGCGCGCCGCACGCGCCGGGGCCCGAGGCGCGCTCGGCGCACCGACTCGGACAAGGGGCGGCGACCCCCCCCCCCCCCCCCCCCCTCGACGATCGCGGGTTGTGCGCAAAGACTCCAGCGCTCGAGAGCGGGCAGGCGTGGCGCGTGCCAGTCATGCGACCCCTTGGCAATTGGCGCGCCCCAAGGGGCAGTCACCGTGGACCGTGGTCGCCCCCATGCAGCTGCCCCCATGGTCCCATGGAGGACCGTGGTCGCCCCCATGCAGCTGCCCCCATGGTCCCATCGGAAGGAATGCCCAGTCAAAAGCAAATCCGCCATGCTGGAACGCTCTCCCTTGGAAAAGATGGAGATGTCCGTGCCGTGGCGTCGGCGCTTGGCGCTCGTTGGCGCCGTGCTCGTTGCGGCGCGCGCAGCGCCAACGCCGTCAGCCGTGGGCGCCGTCGCACCAGCGACGTCCGGCGCCAGTGCGTCGCCGGGCGCGAGCGGCAGTACAAGCAGCAGCTGGCTGACCGGGAAATTCTCTGCCGGTTTATCGGCCGTCTCTCGGCTCGCAGCAGACGTTGGGATCACGAGCGGCGAGATGCCGCCATTGGCCCCGACAAACGCGAGTGTGCGCACACAGCGGCGCGTGCACACGCAGCGACGCGCCCCCACGGCGGACGTCGCCGCGACGGCGAACCGCACGGACGCGATCGCTGCTCCGCGCGACTCGGCTGCCGAGCTCAAACGCGAAAACACTTCAACCGCCGCTCTCCCGCTCATGCACCACGCCAGCAGCTCGAGCGCGCTCTTTGCAAATGCGAGCACCGCCTCATACGGCAATACATCCTCTTCTTCTTCCTCGTCGCTCCGCGCGTCAAACGCATCTATCGCTGTTGCCGCGGCGCCTCGTTGGCCGCGCAACGCGACGGCCATCGCCGCGGGCGATGCGCTGGCCGCGGACTCTGCAATCACCACGCTTGGGATCGTGCACCTCGTCGGAAATGCGAGCACGCCGCCTACCGCCGCTACGCACGCCGTCAACGCAAGCGGCACGCGCGCGGCGGGCCCTTCCGAGCGCGGCGCGGTGGGCCCAGTCGGCAAGGCTCTCAACGAGCAGCTCGGCTTCTCTCAGGGCGCAGGCGCTACACTCGGCGTTGCGCGCGCGAACGAGAGTAACGCCGTGCACGCCGGTAATCGCACGCACGCCTCTGTTGTTGCGATTCCCGGTCCGCGCGCACCGCTGCCATCGTCGGCACCGGCGCACAACGGCAGTGCACTGGCGCACAACGGCAGTGCACTGGCGCACAACGGCAGTGCATCGGCGCACAACGGCAGTGCACCGGCGCTCGGCATTGGCGCGTCAGGCCACGCCGCCACGGCCATGAATGGCACGTTCGCAGGCTCGGCTTGGGTCGCCGGCAGCGCGACGCCGTCGCCCATGGCGCGCACCTCGAGCGCGTCGGCTGCCGGCGACGCGGGACGAACGGGCGGCGCAGCGTTTGATCCAAACTCGACCGCCGCACGGGCGCGCGCGCCGTCCGAACCGTTCACGCGCAGCGCAGGCGCCGAGGCCGCGATGGTGGCTGCGCCTGCCGCGGCCTTTGTCGACGCGCGCGCAGCCCTTGCCAATGGCACCGCTCTCAACGGCAGCGAGGCGAACCGCTCCGCCATCGCCTCGCGCACCGCGTCGTGGTGGCCGCTTTCCTCTGCGCACGGCGCGAGCGCAGGCGACGTTGCGCACGCGGTGTCAGGCCGCAACGGAACAGGTGGCACTGCCGCGGCTGCGCCGATGCCGAGCGCGGCGCTCGCGCACAACATGACGGCGACCAACGCATCTGCGCCGCCTCGCGTCGCGCAGGCCGTGCCGAGCGCAGCAGCCGCCGACGGGTCGAGCATTGGCGCCTTGGGAGAAGCGGGGGCGGTGGGGCCGGCGGTTGTCAGCGCGGCTATCGCGGGTGGCTTGCGCGATGCGCGCGTGGCAGCAGGGCGGGTGGAGGTGCAGCCGAGCGGCGGCAGTGCTGCGGCGGCAGCCAGCGACGTGCCGGTAGCCGCTGTGCCAGTCCCCACGCCGACGATGGCAAGTGCGCAGACGCCGGCGCCGTCCGGTGTGAAGAGCGGCTGGATGGGCGGAGTGCTCAAGGCTGCGGAGGCGGTCGCCTCTGCAGGTGCAGCGGCAGCGTCGAGCGCAGCAGCTGGCGCAGCGACGTACCTGATAAGCGGCAGCGACACGGGCGAGGCGCCACCCACGGGCGAGGCGCCACCCGCGGGCGAGGCGTTACCCGCGGGCAAGGCGCCACCCACGGGCGAGGCGTTACCCGCGGGCGAGGCGCTGCCCGCGCCAGCATCGGCAGCGGAGCGCGAGAGCGGCGAGGGCGCCGCGTTCGCCGCTCGCGCGGCGGGCGACGTTGCGGCGGTTGGGCGGGCCCCCAACGAGGCTGCGGGCGGAGACGTGGCTCAGGCGCGGCTGAGTGGCGAGGCGCGAGCGGGCGCCCTGCAAGTCGACGTGGACGACCGTGCGCGCGCATCGCAGGGTTTGCAGGGCGAGCTGCACTGCGCCGGCGAGGGCGGCTTGCCGTGCTCCGGCCATGGCAACTGCGCTCGCGCAAGCGCAGGACCTGCCGCGCCCGCGTGCGAGTGCGAGCCTGGCTACGAGGTGAGACCAGCCCTCCCACCGGCCAGACCCTTCCCCCCCCCCCCCCCCCCCCCCCCCCTGCTTCTCTGCGCTTTGTTGCGCGCGCTCCGCCCGCCGCCCCAACCGCTCATGCACCACGCGAGCGTCCACACGGCCCGCGCCGCTTGCGCTCGCCCGTCCGCCTTGCGCAGGGCGATGTGTGCGAGCGATCCATAGACTGCGATGGCCGCTCGACGTGTGGCGCGTGCTCAGTTTCCGCTCACTGTGGCTGGTGCGCACCGCTCAACCGATGCTATAACAAGGACCTCGAGCTCCTCACGCGGGCGTGCCCATCCGCCCTTGCTGGGATTGTCGAGTGTGCTGGCGTCAAGGGCGGGCCCAGTGCCGCCGGTGACGCGCCGGGCGCGTCAGCCGACGCTGCGAGCGCGGTGACGGACGACGACGGTGACGGTGGCGCTGCCAACGACGAGCACGACGGCGTCGGGTTTGACGCGGAGGCCCCTGAGCCGACGGCGGGCGCGCTCGCGCCCGCCGAGCCGGGAGCGGGCCATGGCGGCGAGGGCGAGTTGGCGAGTGGCTCGCGGCCAGCCGACGCGCGCCCGGCGCGAGAGGCGGCGCCCACAGTCGCCGCCGTGCCTGCCACCGCCTTGGCGGACACAGCCACGCCGGGCGGCGAGGCGAGCACGCCTGCGCCACCAGCGAACGCTGCGTCTGGTGGCGCGCAGGCCGGCGCAAGCGCGCGCGCAACGCCGGCGCCCACGGACGGAGCGGCCGCGCAGAGCAGCGGTGGCGCGCGGCCACGCGGCGACGCGGCTGCGGGTGGCGTATCGGGAATGGTCCGCGGCGCGGCCGCGCCACGCGACGCGCGTCCGCTCCCATCGCGATCGCTCACGCTCATGCGCACGTGCGCTTCGGCCACCTCACGTGCGCGCCGCCCGCCGCGCTGTCTGCCCGCCGCCGCGCTGCGCCGCGCCGCGACGCGCCGCGCAGGGCTCGCTCACGAGCGTGCTGCTCTGCGCGTGCGCAGTGGGCGTCTGTTGGCTGCGCGGCAGGCAATTGGCCTCGCGCGCGCTCCGAGGCTATGCGCAGCTTGGCGAGAGCGAAGGCGGTGCGCACGATCGGCTCGGCTTGGACGGGCTGCCACCGCCGCCCGGCCGTGGCTCTCGGCAAGGCAGCCGGCGCAACAGCAGGAGTGGAGGGCTCGGCGGCGACAGCTGGGGTCGCGAGTGGGATGCGGAGGATGCGGTTGAGGGCGCGGCTGACGTCGGATGGGGCGACGCCGGCTCGTGGGGCTGGGACGATGAGAAGGACGGCGACGAGTCGTGGGGTTCATCCGTCACGCCGTCCACCTTGGCGCCGCGCGGCGGGCAACAAGGTGCGTGCGCCGATGACGAGGCGCACGAGCACTCTCTTCGACCCACGGAGGAGCGGCTCATCGATGTTTGACTGCTTTTTAAGTTTTTTTGCGGCTTTTTTGACCAGACAAAAATAATTAATAATGAAAAGGAAGCCATGATGGCGTCGGCTGGGCATGCGGGACTCGCCGGCGCCGTGTACGGTGCCAAGATCCGTGGGCCGCACGCGCTCGTGATGGCGCTTGTCTTTGGCCGCAACAAGCCGTTCCGCCAACTGGTCCGCGACGTGCTCTCAGCGACCGTCACCCACTCACGCCAGCTTGGCGCGTACGCGGCGCTCTACACCGCCATGCGCGCCGCGCTCGTGCGCGCGCTCGGCGAGAAGCGCGCGACGCTGTGCGCATTCGCGGCGGGCGTGTCCGGTGGCGCGGTCGTGTGGGGCGACGACACGGCGATCAACGCGCAGCTCAACCTGTACCTCCTCTCGCGCATCGTCTCTGGGCTGGTGCGGAGCGGCTTGAACCAGCTTGGCGTGCGTGGCGGCGCCCGCGGCTTCCGATTGTGGAGCGCCGCGATGTGGGGCGCGATCATGGTAATGTACGAGAGCAGATCGCTCCACCCACACATGCAGGCCTCGCTGCTGAGCTCGATGCGGTACATTTACTCCCCGCCGCACGACGGCGTGAGGCGAGTCGAGCGGCGCGACATGGCTTGGACGGCCGCCGCGTGGCTCGCGTTCGCCGCCCTCACCCGCGCGGGCGCGCAGGGCGGGCGTTTGAGCGCGCCGCGGACGTCGAACTGAAGCCGCCGGATGCATACCGTGCGTTCATAGGGCCGTGGGGCAACGAAACATAGACATGCGGGCCCACCTCAGCCCGCGACCAGCACTGCGACCCAAGCACCGGCCAACCGCTCGGCCGCGCCGCCACGCCTGCCGTGCGCGCGCCGCGCGGCTGTCACGCGTCACCGACTGTGTCCGCCATCTGCGCCATCGGGTCGTCCGCGCGCCGCTTGCGCATGTAGTAGGCCTCCATGTCCTCGGCGGTGACCGAGTCCGCGGCCATCGAGTTGTAGCCGCGCTTCGTGCCGCCCTGCGCGCCACCTCCGCCGGTGCCGGCGCCGCCGCCACCGCCGTCCGCGAGCTCCTGCCTCTCGCGCTCGCGCGCGAGCGCCGCCTGCAGCCTCGCGCCGTCGAGCTCAGCGCTCGCAAGGCCCTCGCCGATGCCGTACAGCGTGCGCGTCGGCACGCGCGCCGCGCGCTCGGCGCGCGCCGCGCGCGCGGCCGCCTCGTCGTCCGCCGCCGGCGCGCCGTCGTCCGCGCCCGCGCGCTCGCTCGCGAGAATTTCGGCGCGGGTCGGCCCGCCCATCCCGGCGGCGACGGTCTTGGCCGCGATCTCGCGCGCGCGCCGGCCGGCCTCGCCCGTGGAGTAGGAGTGCTTGAGCGTCGAGCCGTCGTCGGCGTAGCCCCAGCGCAGCGTGGCTCGGTCGAAGAAGGAGCCCCACACCGCCGTGTGGTTCGCGTGGAGCACGTCCTCCGCGTAGCGCGAGCGCACGACCTTGGCCTCCGCAGCCGCGCCACCCTCCCTGTCGCGCATCCGTCCGGAGCGGTCGTACTCGGTGTAGTTCTCCGACTGTGCAAGGAGGAGGCGCGGATCGACGGGCTGCAGGTGCTTCTCGCCTCCGTACTTGTCGAGCACGGCCGTCTGCTTACTCGCGGCGAGCGCGGCCTTCTTCTCGCGGAAGAGCTTGTTCATCATCTCGACCTGCGTCGGCTCGGCGTTGAGGTGCAGCTCCTGCCCCTTCTCGTACGCGGCGGAGGTGAACTGCTGCAGCTCGAAAAGCTCGAGCGTCTGCCCTCGGTGCCGCACAAAGTTGTCGCCGACGAACGCGCCGCCCGCGTCCGCGTCATCCGCGGTTCCCATCGGCTGGTCCGGCCGAGGGTTGTCGCGCATCGCCCGCGTCTTCGGGTCGTAGTAGGCTGAGTTGGTGTCGAGGTTGAGCAGATATTTGGCCGTGTCCTCGCGAATGCGCAGGTTACGCACCGACATCTTGTGCGCGCCCTGGCGCGTGCCGCCGCCCTCGCGCGCGGCGACGACCTCCTCGTCCTCGCGTACGCGCAGCCCGTCATCGTCCTGCTCCTCGCGGGCGCGCGCGTCGCCGCCGCCATCGGCGGCGTTGGCGGCGTCGGCGGCGTCGAGCTCGGCGAGCTTCTGCGTGTGCACGTGCGCGCGCCGCGCCTCCTCCTCCGCCTTGAACTTGACGGCGACGAGCGCCTCGTGCTGCCCGAGGTCAAAACCGGCGAAGCGGTCGCGCTTGCCATCATACTTGAGCTTGAGGTCGCGCGCGAGGTGCTCGTCGGGCCGGATGTCGGCGTTGGTCCACTTGGCGCCTTTCACGCGCGGCCGATCGAGGCAGTCCTGCAGCGCGTGCGTCAGCGCGCCGCAGTTTGGGCACGCGCCCTTGCGGAACTTGGTCGCCGTCGGCCCCGCCTTCTGGCCGCGCACGTACCACTGGTCGAGGCCGGCGGTCTGCTCGGCGGGGCGAGAGTTCTTCTGATGCTTGAGGCCGGGCGCCGCCTGGTTGAGGTACCACGGTGCCTTGGCCATGAACTCGGGGATGTGCGGGTTGATCTCGCGCCCCTGCGGCGTCGGGGCGCACGCACGCGGCGCTCAGTCATGGCCGGCGACGAGCGCGGGTGGCGAGCGGACGGCGACAGCGCGCGCGCACCTCCTCGTCAAGCTCGGCGGGCAGCGTGCCCGCCTTGCGCGCCTCATCGAGCTCGCGCTGCTTCTTGTGGTCCGTGCGCGACAAGAATTGGCCTGTGGAGGACGCCATCGCGGCCGCCCTCCAGGGAACAGGCTGCCGTCGTCGTTTTGGCAAAAGCCAAAAACGATGCCCACTCGTTGTTTCCGTCCGTGCAGGTGGCACGACGAAGCGTGGAAGCACACTCCGCCCGAGGCGATTACCTGCACGGCGACCGCGAGCACAGGCGATCCCGCCCGATCAGGCTTGGCAAGGCGATCGCGTGTCTTTGAGTGGATTCGCTGCTTCAAAGCTGCCTCAAATCGGCCGATTTGCTCGGCGGCAATAAAGGTGCATTCACGTCCGCGGCAGCGGCGCCAACTGGGGTGCGCTACCACCAGTCGAAGCTCACAGACCTTCACGCTGAACAATCGGCTGCGCGCCAGCGGCGCCCCGTCCAAAGCGCGCCTCGTGCAGGAAAGCGTAAGACGTCGGGGGGGGGGGGGGGGGGGGGGGGGGGGGGGGGGGGAGGGGCTCATACTGAACTAGCAGATCCGCTGCAAGGGTAGGCTTTGTCCTCGCGCCCGTACGAGTATCCCGTCTGGGCGCGGCGGACGGTTGCGTCGTCAAAGTTCATGTCAGCGCACGGCTCCAGCACGTCATCCGTCGTCGCGTCAGCCTCCGTACGGGACGAGCAGATCGGCTGCGAGGGTGGAGGCTTCGTCCCCGCGCCCGTACGGGTCTCCCGTCTGGGCGCGGCAGACGGTTGCGTCGACAAAGTTCATGTCAGCACACGGGTTCAGCACGCCATCCGTCGTCGCGTACAACTCGGCGAGGGGGACCATGTTGCCAAACAGGTTAATGAACGTCGAGCTGCCCACGAACGCCGCCGCGTCACCATATTGCGCGGTCTTGAGCGAGCCCTCGGGCGACGGCGCCCAATCGTAGCCATAGTCTAAGCTGTAGTTCACACCCGCGGACATGCCCGCGTCTTCGTCGCCGAGGAAGTAGTAGGAGTCCTCCATCTTGCCCAGGTCAGGCTTCTGTCGGAGGAAAGGTGTGCCCATCGCGCGCGCACACCCGCGCCGCCGCGCCGCAGCCGCGCCGCCCCGCCACGCGCCAATCGTGAGCGCGCCCAAAGCTGCACACCGGCCGCCACGATGGGCGCGCTCGGTTTTTCACTTTTTCTCGCTTTTTGTCTGCAGTCACACTCCAGTCTCCAGCCCGTCGACCTCGTCGGTTTTGAGCTGCTGGGGGGGGCAAGCGTGAGCGCGGTCCCCAAATCCGCGGGGTCCGGCAAAACCTATCGACGCCCGTGGCGGACTTGGTGATCAGACGATTGTCGCTTCATTCACGGTCTGGCGCCAACAGTGCGAGGCCCAACTCGTGAGGACATACGAAAACTATGCGGCCTGGGGGGGGGGGGGGGGGGGGGGGGATGACGCCGCACGGGAGTTGGGGAGGCGGGCGCGTGACTTGGTGAGTCCCCCCACCCAGTGGGCAGGCCGCCAGCGTGTGCATTCCGGTGCGTCGGCCGCTTGGGGGGGGGGGGGGTGCTGGCGCGAGTGACAGTTGAGTGTAACGCCTGCGCGCCCATGCCGCGCGCGCCGTGGAGCAAGAGGCGCGCGCGTCGCGGCGCGCGCAATCCGTAGCAGTGCTCTGCTCGGGCTGTAGAGCATGGCGGCCAATCGGTGTCCCGGAGGACAGGGCCGACGCAAGAAACCCGAGGTGTGCAAGAGGTGTCCGAAAGGTGGGTCAAGGGTGGGTCAAGATGGACAGTGTGCGCGCATGCTGCGGAGGGGAATGAGGCGCCGCAGGGTGAGGCGTGGGCGGGGCGCAGGCATCGTACCGTTTCCCGCCCAAACGCACTCTTCCCACTTGTCGCCGCAGGGTGAGGCGTGGGCGGGGCGCAGGCATCGTACCGTTTCCCGCCCAAACGCACTCTTCCCACTTGTCGCCGCAGGGTGAGGCGTGGGCGGGGCGCAGGCATCGTACTGTTTCCCGCCCAAACACACTCTTCCCACTTGTCGCCGCAGGGTGAGGCGTGGGCGGGGCGCAGGCATCGTACCGTTTCCCGCCCAAACGCACTCTTCCCACTTGTCGCCGCAGGGTGAGGCGTGGGCGGGGCGCAGGCATCGTACCGTTTCCCGCCCAAACGCACTCTTCCCACTTGTCGCCGCAGGGTGAGGCGTGGGCGGGGCGCCAAAAAGCCCTTAGGGCGCCCCACGCTCGCGCAGTCAACGTCCTCCGCGCTCCGCGCGCTTCCGGCCAGCGCACGCCGCCTCCGCACGAGGCTTGTCCTCTCGTGCGCGTGCGCGCTTCCCCTTCGTATCCAGCGAGTGAGCATGGCTTTGCCCCTCAGATGCTCCGCGTGCGCTGCCCTTGCGCTGAGCGTGCGCGCTCGCGTTGCCACTCAGCCCGCTCGCCTTCGCCCCGCGCCCGCCCTCGTCGCCCTTGACGCGTGTGCGCGCCTGTAGCACAGCCCTCTTGCGCTGCAGCTGCGCGTGGAGCGCACGCACGCGCTCGGCGTAGGAGGAGCGAAGCTGCGCGTCTGCCGCCACTTGTTCGCTCAGCAACAGCTCGGCGCCTTCGGTGCCATTGGCTCCTTCCATGCCGGACTCAGCGCCGTGTCCGAGCGTGCAGTCGAGAAAGCATGGCAGCAGCATGGCCGACGAATGCGAACACCGACGGGGAGTGACCGGTGCATCGCCAACGGCCGAAACGAGCAGAGGGCCAGTCCACCATGCCGCGCCTCCCGCGCTGCCGCCGCCCGCGCCGGCGCCGTCTCGCGGCGCGCACAGGACGTCGAGCGCAGCCGCTGTGCGAGCGCTCAGCGCCTCCGTGCTCAGCCTGCCCACTTTTAAAAGCGCCCAGAGCTCCGACGTGCGCAGCGCGAGCCGGCGCAGCGCGCAGCCGCCGCCGAGCGCCGCTCTGCCCTGCAGCTCGGGCAGCGCGCACACCAGCACGTCGTACCGCCAGCGCGCGCCCGCGGCCGTGCCGACCGGCCGGCCGGCCGCGCAGTCGCCGTCGGTGCGGAGCGCAAAGGCCTTCGGCCCGGCGTGCACGACGTGCAGCGCGCACGGCTCGAGCCCGGCCGAGGCGAGCACGGCTGCGGGCGGCGCAAGGTGCAGGTGCGCCGGCGGGCCTCCGCACGCCGTCGCGCCTGCGCGCGCCGGTGGGCCAGCGCGTTCGGCGCGCGGGGTGTGCGCGCTTCCCCACAGGTCATGGATCAGAGCGGGCGGCTGGCAAACGTCGCTGCCCTCGGGCGCCATCAGAGCAAAGCCGCACGCCGCGTGCAGGGCAGCGCCGCTCAGCCCGGCGGCAATTGCGAGCGGCAGCGCAGGGACGAGGCGCGCTGGCGCCGCAACGCCGCCGGTGCGCACGCCGGACACGCGCCCACCCGGCCCACCGGACACGCGCGCCGTCACGGCCGGACCAACGGCCGGCCAAGGTGTGGCAGGCGCTGGCGACTGTGCTGGTTCGCTCGCTCGGTTGACGGTGAAGAGCGCGAGGAAAAAGCCGCCGCCACCCGAGCTGTGCGGCAGCAGCCGCGCGCACTTGCCAAGTTCAAAATCGGCGGCGCACGTTGCATCGCGCGACCCGCTGGCGTGTGTGGCACGGCATGGCTGCGGGGGCCAGAGTGTTGGCGCGAGCCCGTACGCAGCGCCATCCGCCGCGGAGGGGAGCCAGCGCAGCGCCGCCGCCTCATCATCGTCAGAGCAATCGCCTCCGCATCCCCCGCCCCCGCCTCTACCTCCGCCTCCGCCTCCCCCTTCGCATCCCCCGCCCCCGCCAGCAGCGAGCACGGCGACTCGCCACGAGGCCAGCCCACGGGAGCAGCCAACGCCCCGCGAGCTGAGCTGCGCGTACGCGTCCTGGAGCGACACGCCAGCAGGTGCGCGGCCGTTGGCAGGTGCACGTGCACTGGCGGCAGGCCCCGCCACGGCCGCGTCGCGAGCACCGGCCGTGCCGCCTCCAAGCGGCGCACGGCGCACCTGCGTATGCGCACCGGCCGCTCGTGACTCCGCAAGCGCCGCCGCGACGACGGCCTCATCCTCGGCCGGGTTGAGCGAGCATGTCGAATAGACGACACGTCCGCCGCGTGCGCTCGCGAGGTGCAGCGCTCTGCGCAGGATCTGCAGCTGAGTCGCGTGTAGCGCGCTCCCAACCGCCGGCGACCAGTCCGTTACAGCGCGCCTGTCCTTGCGCGAGGTGCCATCGCCCGAGCACGGCACATCCGCGAGCACGCAGTCAAAGCCGACGCCGTCGCACACGCCGAGTGTCGACTCGCCGCGCTGCGGTGCGGACAAATTTTTTTGAGCGAGGCCAGGCTTTTGCTCGCCTGGCGGGCTGAGCTCGTCGCCCGCCGTACGGAACGATGGCGTCGGAAAATCCTGAGCGAGGCCGCAGCTCAGCATCAGCGCGGCGCCTGCTGCGCCATCGGCTCGGCCGCCGTGGCGTGAAAGCGCCTCGGCAAGCGCGGCGACGCGCAGCGGGTGCGCGTCGTTGGCCACAAGTAGCGACGCGCCGCGCGCCGCGTCGCGGCCGCATGCGTTCTGCACGTCGCTGCCGTCCAAGCCCGCGCGCTCCTCGCCTGGTCTCTCGTTGCCGGCGGCGATGTCAGCGCTGCCGTCCAAGCCCGCGCGCTCCTCGCCCGGTCCCTCGTTGCCGGCGGCGATGTCAGCGCTGGCGCGCTGCGCAGGGAAGGGCGCGCCAAGCGCCTCAAGCAGCTGCATCGTCTTCGAGCCCGGCGCCGCGCATAGGTCGACGACGCGCTCGCCCGGCCGCGGCGCGAGGAGGAGGACTGGGAGCATGGACACCGCCTCCTGCCGGCAGAGCACGCCACGCGCCGAGCAGGCGAGCAGCTCATGCTTGGCGGCAGCGCGCGCGTCGGGCGAGAGCTCGTGCAGCGCAAGCTCCCAGCCCGCGCGGTCGGGCAGCCACGTTAGCTCGCGCGCGCCGAGCCGGCACAGCGCGCGCTCGGCGCGTTCGCGCTCGGCGGCGGGAGCGCGCGGGTGGAAGCGGAATGCGGCGGGGAGCGGCTCGTGGATCGCGCGCGCAAAGCGGGCAAATTCGGCCGAATCGTCGAGGCCAAGGCCTGGCTGCGCGCGGTAGTATGCGCAGAAGAGCGACTCGCCGATCCCCAGCTTGCGCCAGACGAGCGCCTCGGCGCGCGGCCGCTTGCGCGCGTGCTGCAGTGGGTTGAGACGTGCGCGCGCCGCGCCGCCCGCGCCGCCGCGCGCCACGACAGGCCCGGAAGTGCCACCGTGCAGCACCACGGGTGCCACCACCGGGACCACCTCAAAGCTGCTGTGCCGTGCGGACTGTTGTCGCGGCTCGTGACGCACCCGACGCTTGCCGGCGACGGCCATCGCCACGAGGCAAGACGAGGAAGTCGACCCGCACGTTTTCGGTTTCGCGTTTCAAGCGGTTTCATTCCTCTTGGGAAGGGCTGGGGCAAGGAACTCGTGTGGTCGGCGCGTGTGCGCCGCCAACGCCTTGGGACGCATGGCGTCGCCATTCCCGGTGCTCATCTCCGCCAACCGGTGCCCGGACACCAAGAAGCTCAAGATGATTTGCCGTTGCAACGCGTGCAGGGGCACCCCGGATGGCGTTTACGGCACGGCCGAGCAGCAGGAGCAGGCGGCGGCCAACGCGCGCGCCCTTCGGGATGCGGAGCTTCACGACATGTCTCGACGTCCACGCGGTCTCACCGGTGACTTTGAGCGCGTTGTAGTGCAACAACCCGGCACTGAGCGTGCAGCGCCTGCACCTGGCCCGCTGCTGCCTGCGCCTCCGAGCGCCGCGCGTGTGCGCCCCGCCTACCAGGTTG
Organism: Diacronema lutheri; assembly: GCA_019448385.1. Lineage (NCBI taxonomy): Eukaryota > Haptophyta > Pavlovophyceae > Pavlovales > Pavlovaceae > Diacronema > Diacronema lutheri. The sequence continues at coordinate 799,706 of JAGTXO010000013.1, forward strand.
CGGCAGGCTCGCCAAGTTCACCTGCCGCAGCGGTGAATGGCGCGGATCAAGCGCGCGCAAGGCTAGGCGCACTTCCGCCTCCTCCCGAACTGCCTACGCGCATACCTGTCGCATCGGCTGCGGCAGTGCCGGGCGCGTCTGAGCCGCGCTCTGCGCCGGACACGCCGGCGTGCGCGCCCGAGCCCACGGCGCGCGCGCCTGCCGCGCCAGCCGCGGCAGTGCCGGGCGCGTCTGAGCCGCGCTCTGCGCCGGACACGCCGACGCGCGCGCCCGAGCCCACAGCGCGCGCGTTTGCCGCGCCAGCCGCGGCAGTGCAGGGCGCGTCAGAACCGCGATCGGTGCCGGACACGCCGACGCGCGCGCCCGAGCCCACGGCGCGCGCGTTTGCCGCGCCAGCCGCGGCAGTGCAGGGCGCGTCAGAACCGCGTTCGGTGCCGGACACGCCGACGCGCGCGCCCGAGCCCACGGCGCGCGCACCTGCCCTTCGAGGGTCAGGCGATTTGCCCGGCGTGGATGACGGTGAGACGACGCTCCTGCGCGAGCTGGTGACGCGCGGGATGACAACCACGATCGCCTTCTCGCCCGACGGCCTCACCCTCGCCACGGCGAGCCACCACTCATCCGCCAAACTGTGGGACGTGCTGAGCGGCGCGCAGCTCAAGAACCTGAATTCGCACGGCGGCGAGGTCCACGCGCTCGCCTTCTCGGCCGATGGCGCGCTGCTCCTCACGGCGAGCGACGATAAGACGGGTGCGCGCGCGCCGCTCTATGCCCTTCGCGCCGCCTCGCGAACCACGCCTCGTGCCAGCATGGCCGCCGGCCCAGTCCCCGCGCCGCCTCTGCGCGTGCCCGGCGCCGCACCATTGCCGCAACCGCGCGCGCCCCTCACGCGCGCGCGCGCGCGCGCTCGCATTCGCAGCCAAGCTTTGGGATGTGAGCAGCGGCAAGGCGGTGCTCACGCTGCCGCCGAGCCAGGCGCCGCTCACGTGCGCCGCGCTCTCGCCGCGCTTCGCGACGCGCCCCCTGTGCATGCGCGCGGACCTCTCGTTGCCGCCCGTGATGAGCGCGCACGAGGCCGAGGTCTCCTTCATCTTGACCGGCTCGGTGGATGGGACGGCCAAGATCTGGGCGACGAAAGCGTCGCAGGCCACCGCGGTGATCGGCTACAGAGTCCCGCAGTGGGAGGCGCGTGCAACGCTCAGCGCACACGCGGGTGCGATCAGATGCTGTGCTCTCGCGGTCCAAGGGGACGTGGCCGCGACTGGCTCGGACGACGGCACGGCGCGCCTCTGGCAGACGAGCAGCGGCGTGGCGCTCGGTGTGATCGGGCTCGGGCACACTGGCGGCGTACACTGCGTCGGTTTCACCCTCAGCCCGGCCGTGGACGGCGCACCGTATGGCGACGAGCTGCTCCTGACCGCAGGCGCGGACGGCTGCGTTCGGCTGCACGAGAGAAATGGCTTGGCAGTGACCACGCAGGTTGCCGAGCTGCGCTGCATGGGCGAGGCGTGCGCGCAGCTCGACGCGCTGGCGGCCGGCGCCTTCGGCGAAGCAGGCGCGGGCGCAGGCACGCCGTCGCCATCACCTGTCGGTGCTGGCGTGCTTGGCGTGCGACACGCCGCCTTCTCAGCCAATGGCCGCCTCCTCGTCACCGTCGCAGCGGGCGGCGTCGAGGCGTGGGATGTGCCTGCCCGTGCGCTCATTGCACAGCTCGAACTGCCTGCGCACCGCATGCGCCGGGTGGGCTCGCACAGTACGTGCACGTGTGCACCCACGCCGGCCACAGTGCTCGGCTCAGCGCTTGGCAGCGGCGGCTCGGCAAGCGAGGGCATGGCAATGTCGGCGGCATCGTCGCCTTCGTTTTCCTGCCACCTGCACGCATCCGCTCAGGCGGCGCTCGCCGCCGAGGAGAAGGTGGAGGGCATCACGCGCCCTTCCGAGGTGAAGGCGATGGTGGCGGCCAAGGCGGCGGCCGGCGCGTCGCCCAACACCCGCGCCGAGCCCGCGCTCGTGCCGCTCGCGGCCAACCGCGGCGAGGTGTGGGCGTGCGCGCTCGCGGAGCCTCCGTGGCCAAGCGGCAAGCGCATTCTCGTGCTTGCGCTCGCGCGCGGCGAGGTGTGCGAATTGCGCGAGCTGAGTGGCGTGTTGCTTGGCAGCGCGCTCTCACGGCCACGGCCAGCGCTCCGGCCAGGCCCGACGGCGGTGGCGCCTCAGCAGCCCCAGCTGCTGCAGCCCCTGCCGTTGCGCGCGGTCGAGCAGCCGACGACGCTCGCGGCTGAGCGCACGCTCGGGCGGTGGGCCACGAACGCTGCGCTGCCCGACGTGCGCGCGGCCGTGAGGGTGGCTTCACCGGCGGCTGAGGCGGGAGCCGGCGATGCACCAGCGCTCACGCCAGCCGACGCTGCCTTCCTCGCGACCCTCGCGGCGGTGCAAAGCGGCGCGCCCTCGTCCACGCCGGGCGGCGATTGGCGCGCGGTCGGCGATGGCGGCGATGGCGGCGATGGCGGCGATGGCGGCGATGGCGGCGATGGCGGCGATGGCGCGTCGGTCGCTGACTCGACGGCGACGGAGCGCACGCGCGCGGCCGTGCGCGCGGCTGATATCGAGTCGGCGGCGGAGGTCGTTGCGGGGGCCATGGCCGCCGCAGAGCAGGCTGCCGCCGACCGAGCCGCGCACAAGCGGGCCGAATTGCACCGCGCCGTCGATGAGTACGAGGCGCTCGCACGCGCGCTCGCTGCCGAGCTGGGTGGCGCGCGCGCGGCGGTCGTCGACACAGAGCGCTCGCTCGCGGAGGCGCTTGCGAGCCTCGACGACGCGCGCCACGCCGCGGACGAGGCGAGCCGCGTCGCGCACGCCGCGACAGTGCGCGCGAAGGCGGCGGACGTGCAGCTGCTGCTCGAGCGCGAGCAGGCGGAGGCCGAGCGCGGAGCGCTGCGTGCACAGTGCGCCGAGCTCAAGCAGGCGCGCGCGCGCGCCGACGCCGAGCTGCAGAGCGTGCGCGAGGCGCTTGTGCACGCGGAGCGCCAGCTGGCGGAGTGCAACGACGCGCTCGACACCGTCAAGCCGTGCGTCGAGGCCTCGCTCGCGCACATCGCCGGCGACATCATCGCGGCGCGCGATGCCTACGAGGCCAAGGCGCAGGAGTGGGAGAGCAAGTTCTGGTCCGAGCGCGCGCGCGCGAAAGCGGCCGAGGAATTGGCTGAGGTGCGCTTCGACGAATTTCAAGCCGCAGCAAGCCGCGAGCGGCGCGCGCACGCCAACGTTGACGCCGCACGCCGCCGCGCGGACAAGGCGGAGGCGGACGCGGCTGTGCGCGTTGAGGAAGTGCGCGACGAGGCCACGCGCGCCGAGAAGGCGATCAAGCGCGCAAGGGCAGCGGAGAGCAGAGCGGCCGCGGCCGAGGCGAGCGCGGCAGAGTCGGCCACCGCGATGCGCGCCGCGCAAGGCGAGGCGGACGCGGCGCGCGCCGACGCGGCGGAGGCGCGCGAGAGCGCGCGAGAGGCGCAGGCCGCGGCAGCTGCCGCCGCCGCTGAGCGTGAGGCAAGCGTCGCGGCCGCCGCTGAGCGTAAGGCAAGCGCTGCCGCAAGGGCAGCGGAGAGCAGAGCGGCCGCGGCCGAGGCGAGCGCAACAGAGTCGGCCACCGCGATGCGCGCCGCGCAAGGCGAGGCGGACGCGGCGCGCGCCGACGCGGCGGAGGCGCGCGAGAGCGCGCGAGAGGCGCAGGCCGCGGCAGCTGCCGCCGCCGCTGAGCGTGAGGCAAGCGCTGCCGCCGCCGCTGAGCGTGAGGCAAGCGCGCAGCTGCGCGCGCGCGAGCTGGCGGAGGGCGTTGCCGCTGCCGTCGCCACGGCAGCCGCTGCGCTTGGGGACGCCGAGGCCGCGCGCGCCGAAGCATTGGCTGCGCGCGAGCGCGCTGAGAGCACGATAGCCGCCGCGGCCGCGTTGGCCGACGAGGCGCGCGGTGCGGCCGAGGTGGCTGTTGGAGAGGCGCGTACGGATGCGGCAGCGGCGCTCGAGCGAGCGGCGCGCGCGGAGGCAGACGCGGCAGCAGCGCGCCGAGCGGCAAGCGAGCACGCGGATGATGCTGCGGCAGAGCGCGAAAGGCTCATTGTGGCCGCGGGCAACCTGAGCGCGCAGAACGACGCCGCAACGGCCAGAGCCGAGCGCGCGGCCTTCGATGCGGCGGCCGCGCTGCGCGCGCGCGACGCCGCGGAGGGCGCCGCCGCCGCCGCGCGCGCCGAGCTCGCCGCTGCGCTTGCGCGCGCGGACGAGGACACGCGCGTGCGCGCCGAGGCCGAGGCGGCGGCGGCTGCGGCGGAGCGGCGGCTGGAGGAGGTGGAGCGCGCGAGCGCACAGGCTGCAGTCGCCAGCGCCGCGCGGCTTGAAGCGCTATCCACCGAACGTGCGCGCGCGCTCGCGGACGCGGCCGACGCACAGCGCGCGGCGGACGAGCGCGAGCTGGCGGTTCGGCGAGAGGCGGCGGAGGACGTGCGCAGGGCGGAAGCTGCGGCCGGCAATGTGCGCGCGACGCTTGAGGCGCAGCTCCGCGCCGAGCTGGACGACGTGGAGGCCAGGGCGCGCGCGGAGGCGGCAGCCGCCGCCGCCGAGCGCGACAGTGCGCTCAGTGAGAGGCGCGAGCTCAGTGCGCGGCTTGCAGACAGCGACGAAGCGCTGGCCCAGGCCGTGGCGGCTGCGGCTCAAGCAGCCGCGCTCGCGAAGACGGAAAGCGCTGCGCGCGGGGCGCTCGAAGCAGGCGGCAATGCGCTCGCCGCGCGCGCCGCTGAGGCCCTTGTCAACGCAGAGCGCGAGCGCGCCGCCGCCAATGCAGCGCGCGCCGATGCGGCCGCTGCGATGGAGCAAGCGCGAGCGGCGGCGGCGGAGGCGTCGCAGGCGAACGTGGCCGCGCGCGCTGCGCTCGGCGCGCTCGACGCCGCCGAGCGGCGGGCCGTTGACGCAGCGATGGCCGCGCGCGTCGCCGAGCGCGCCGAGCGGCTGACTGCACTCGCAGCCGTGCAGGAGGCGGCGTCGCTCCGCGCAGAGCTCGCGGCTGAGCGCGCGCAGCTTGCGGCGGTGAGCGAACGCGCCGCGGCCGCCGAACACCGAGCGGACGCCGCAGACGCCGAGCGCGCGCGGCTGGCCACGGCGGTGGAGGCGGAGCGCGCGGTGCGCGAGGCGGAGGAGCGCAGAGCGCGCGAGGCGGCCACGGCGGCGGCGGAGGAGCGCGCGGTGCGCGAGGCGGAGGAGCGCAGAGCGCGCGAGGCGGCCACGGCGGCACGGCTGGCCGAGGCAGCGGAGGAAGAGGCAGGGGCAGGGGCGCGCGCGTCACGCGCTCACGCGAACGATGCGCGCGGGGCTGCCCACTCTGAGCTCGCACGCGCGCGGGACGAGGTTGCAGCCGTGCGCGCCGAGGCGAACGCCGAGCAGGTGCGCACCGCCGTGCTGAGGCGGACGGCGGACGCGCAATCAAGCCTAGCGCATTGCGCCGCGCACTCGCCCGCAGCGTGGTCCGAGCGCACCAGTGAGCCAATGCCAATGCGTGCGATGGGCCAGTCCCCGGCGGCGGCGGCCGAGGCCGAGGCCGCAGCGCTAGCGGGCGCGTTCGGCGCGCGCGCGTTGAGCGATGCCGGTGACGAAGCCAGCTACGGTCGCGGAGACGGCGTTGCGGCGGCGCGCTCGCTCGGCACGGTGCACGCGTCGAACGCTGAGTGGTCGGACGAGATGCGCACGCCGCTGCCGCGCCAGGCAGATCCTCCAGCCGCGCAGCAGGGGCAATGGCGCGCCACGCAGCCGCAGGCACAGCCGCCGCCGCAGCGCCTTCGCGCCGACGTGTGTACGCAGCAAGCGCACGGCGTGCGATCGCCCGCGTACCTCTCGCTCGCCGTGCAGGTGGCCGTCACCCTTGCCGCCGAACGCGCCGCGCAGCTCGCAAGGGCACAAGCTGAGCTCGCGATTGCGCTCGGCGGCGATAATGTCGGCGCGTTCGGTGGCGCCTTTCCGCTCAGCCCGCGCACGCGCAGCGGGGCGGCCGGCTTTGGCACGCCCGCGCCCGCCGTAGCCTCGCTCGCCGAGCGCGCATGGAAGGAGCTCACGCGCACGACCGAGCTCGTGCCCCTTTTCCCGCGCCTCGGAGAACGAGCGAGCGAAATTCTGGGCGGCGGGGCCGGCGCGCTCGGCGAACGGCGAGCGGCCCACTTTGGCGGCAGCGCGCTTTATGCGGCCTCGGCCGACCGCGCGCCCGCGTCGCACGCCCTCGAGGCGCTCGCGCAGGATCTTGTCTCGGTCGCGGACAACTGCGAGCGGCTCAGCGCGGGCGCGCTTGAGCTCAAGCGGCTCGTGCGCGCACAGGCGGCCAAGTGGGAGGAGGCCGCCGACGGGCGCAGCGCGCTCCCTTCCGGCGCCGTCAGCCTCGCCGCGACGTGCGCCGCGGCCGCTGATGCGCTCGCGCGCGCGCCGCTCGTCCAGGCCGCGGCCGCGGCCGGCACGCGCGCGCGCGCGGAGGACATCGCCAACGGCGCAACACACGCGTTCAACTCATCTCTGGCCGGCGCGTACCCGGCCGACGCGTACACGCTCGAGATCCCCCTGTCGCATGGCCGCTCGACGGGTGGCGGTGGCGCAATGCACGCAGAGATGCAGCTCTTCAACCTGGCGGAACGCGCGTACGGCTCGCTTACCGACGCTCTCGAGGCTGAGGCCGGGTGCCCACTCTTTTGAGTGCTACGAAGCCATCAATCTTGTGCGCGCGGGAGCTGATCGGCGCCGGCCGAGCCCGTTGAACACGCGGGCGGCGAAAGCGGCTCGGTTTCGGCCGGGTCGGGCGCAGTCTCAGCGGTAGCCGCGCCGTCCGCGCCAGCAGAGCCGGTCGCACTGCCGTTGGCGAGGTCGCTCTCGTCGTAATCGGCGTCGTATTCGATGATGGCGGCCACGGGCGCGGATGTCGACTCCTCGTCATCCTCGCCGGCGGCCTCGAAGGGCAAGCGGTCCGCGCCGGCCGAGCCCGTGACCGGCGCCATCCCGTCGAACGCGGCGTGCGGGCCACACCCCGTCGCGCCGTCCGCGCCAGAGTGCTTGGCGCGCAGCGGCGCGCTCGCCGCACTGCGTACGCGCACAAAGCGTCGCGCGAGCACTGACGTCGGGTGCGCGGGCGCACACGCCCAACCGAGGCCTGTCGAGCGCGCCGCGCACGCAAACGCCACGAGCGCGCGCATCGAAACGGACGGGAAAGGTCCAGGCTCGGGCGAATGGCCGCCGTGCGATGACGGGATGGTGTTGATGAAACTGGTGGTCGTCGCAGTCATCGCACACGTGACCATGCCGGCGCCCCGGCTCGACCCAGCCTTCATCGTCGGCGGGCCTCTCGCCGCCAAGTGTGGCATTGTGACCGCCGCGGACATCCCCAGCGAGCGCTGGGCGGCGCTCGCCGGGCGGCTCTTTGAGCGCTTTGGCTCGGCGCCGTCGCCGCACGATACGCGCGTGCACCGGTATTACCTGCCCGTCTACTTTTGGCTGCGCCAGCAGCTCGACGCGCGCCCCGCAGATTCGCCGCCGCTCTGCGTCGGTCTGCAGTGCGTGCAGGGCGGCGGCAAGTCGACGCTCGTAGGCGCTCTCGAGGCGCTCTTTGACGCGGACGGCGGGAAGCGGTGCGTCGTCGCGAGCCTTGACGACTTTTACCTGCCGCGCGAGGGCCTCGACCGCGTCGCGCGCGAGCATCGGCACAACCGCCTCCTGCAGGTGCGGTCGCGCTGCACTCGGCCGGCAACAGCAGCGCGCGCGCGGCCGCGCCGCCCGCGCGTACGGCCCCGCCGCCCGAGCGCGCCGCGCCAGCCCTGCGCGCGCGCGCGCGCGTGCCCGTCCGCAGGTGCGCGGCAACCCGCAGACGCACGACATCGAGCTGTGCGCGAGCACGCTGCAGCAGCTGCGCGCGCAGCGGCAGAGCGCGCAGCCCGCGTCCGTACGCGTGCCCCGCTTTGACAAGGAGGCGTTCAGCGGACGCGGCGACCGGCTGCCTGCCGAGCGGTGGGCAGAGGTGCGTGCGCCCGCCGACGTCGTGCTGCTCGAGGGCTGGTGCCTCGGCTTCCGCGCTGTGCGGCCCAAAGGCGAGTCGGAGCTCGCCACACCCGAGCTCGCGCCCGTCGACGAGGCGCTGTGCGCGTTCGAGCACGTGTACGCGCTGCTCGACGCGCTCGTGGTGATCCAGGTCGCGAGCGCGGCCGTCGTCTTCCGCTGGCGCGAGGAGGCGGAGGCGCGTGCGCGGCGCGACGGGCGTGGCGCGATGAGCGAGGCGGAGGTGCGCGCCTTTGTCGAGTGCTACATGCCCGCGTATACGCAGTACCTCGCGCCACTCTATGGCGAGGGCGAGGGCGGCAGCGGCGTGTGCGCGGGCAGGCCGCAGCTGCGCTTCTTCATCGACGAGGCGCGCGAGCCGTGCTCCGATGCGACGCGCGCCGCAGGCAACGAGCTCTTGCTCGGTCGAGGCTAGCGTAACGCTAAAAGCGGAAATCCTGTCACCCTCACGGCGCCCTTGTCTCCAGCTCCGTCCCTCCGAACCCGTCCTCACGCCCGTCGTCGTCATACGGACCAGCCGCGCCGTCCGACTCGGCGCGCAGCTGCAGCGCGCAGCGGCAGAGCAGCCTGTACGTGACAGTACCGTCGGGGCTCGTCAGTTCGAAGCAGCGCACGCCCGGCCCGATTGCCGGCAGCCATGCGGTGAAGGAGACACGCAACCTCTGCGCCTCTCGCAGCTCAAGGCGGAGGAACGCGAGCTCGGCGACGGGCGACGTGAGCGTCAGCCGCTCGCCCCAGTGGTGCGCGCCGCGCGGCCCGGCGCCGCGGCTCTCCGTCGCCTGCTGCTCGAAGCCGCCGTACCCCGTGAGCACGCTCGCTCGAAGCAACAGCTCACGGCCATGCCGCCAGCCGAGCGCGCGGGCGCCGCGCGTGGGCGCCGCGCCGCGGGCGCCGCGAGCAGACGCGGCGACGGGGAAGGCGGAGAAGACCGTGAGCGTGAGCCGGGCTCGATGCGGCCGCGCCGACTTCTGGTTGAGCGCGAGCACGTCCGCAATCGACAGCGCCGCCTTTGAAAAGAAGGCGGACGCGGCGTGCCGCGGCCGGAGGAAGGGGTTGGCGCCGCCCGGCGTCTCACACATGTACGCGGGCTTCGCCACGTAGCCTTGCCCGCCGTTCCGCGCGAACATGGCGCGGTTGAGGTCGGCGGCAAGCCCCGGCGCGCTTGTGAGCACCGCCGCGCACTGCGCGCCCAACTCCCAGGCGCGCAGCGGGTCGAGCGCGCCGGCGGCGGAGAGGTCGGCACCGGAGTGCGTCCGGACTGCGCGTGCCGCCGTGTACCGGAGCGCATCGACGGCGCTCTCGAGCGAGACGGCGTGGCGCATGAGCGGCGGCGGCGCGGCGGCGCGTTCGTCCGCGCCACCGCCGCTGCCGTCGCCCGTCCGTCCGCCCGCCCGTGCGGGCAGCGCGAGCTCGGCGTGCGGGCCGTCGCTCGCTCGGAGGGACGAGCCGGGAGTCACGTCGACGCGCTCGCCGTTGTCCGCCGGCTTGCTCGCGGAGAGCACCAGCCCAAAGAGGCCGGCGGTGGTGCCACCCACGCCACCACTCCCGCCGCCGGCGCGCGCTGGCGCTGCCGGCCCGCCGTAGTACACCGGCACGAGCAGCCGTGAGACGGCGCCCGCGGGCAGATCTGCCGAATCGAGCGCAGACGTGCCATCGAGAGCATTGCCCCGGAAAGGGGCGGTGCGCAGCGCGACGAGGCGCTCGAGCTCGACGTTGCCGAGCGTGCGGCACCGCAGCAGCACGCGGCCGCGCAGCTCCGAGACGAGCGGCAGCCGCTGCCGCGCCGGCCGGCCGAATCGGTCGACGTCCGGGACGAAGAGCCGACCACGCAGCTCCTCGCGCGAGACGGACGCAAAGCCGCGGATCGAAATGGGCGCGCTCATGTGGTGCTCGATGGAGAGGATGAGCGGTAGGTGCCATTCAGGGAGCACGCCAACGATCGCGCGGAGCAGCGCGCGCAGGCTGAGCGCGGCGCCGCCCGCCGCTGCCGGCCTGCGGACGAGCGGCTCGAACGGAGCGTCCGGCGCTCCGTCGTACGCGTGCACCTCGACGCAGCGGACGCCGTCGACGATGGCGCGTGCGTATGCGGCGATCACTTCGGCGGGCGACGCGGGGCTCTGCGCGTTCAGCGGGCCCGCCGTCGCGAGCGACGAATTGACGAAAAAGTGCGCGAGCGGCCGGTCGAGCGCGTGCGGCTCAGCCAGCACCGGCAGCCACTCGGCCTTGAACTGGAGCGCGGGGCCGTCCAGGAGCATCGTGCGGAACTCATGAAACGAGAGCGACGCGCCCGCTGTCCGCCGGGAGAAGCGCGACACCAGCTCACGCGCCGCCGCGAGCTCGAGCAGCGACGACTGCTCGCGCGAGCAGAAGAGCATGAGCGCCTGCGCCGTCATCTCGCCGCGCTCAGCGTACTGCGCAAAGATGCGGCGCAGGGCGAACGCGCCGGCTCTGCGCCGGCCGGCCGGAGCGGTGTCGTCGTCCCCATCATCCTCCTCCTCCGCGTGCCGCGCCGCGCACGTGCTCGCCGCGCCGCCCATGCGGGGACGCGCCTTGAAGTGGCACCTCCAAGACAGTCCGCCTGATGACAGTCCTTCTTCCTTTTGAAACGTGAGACGTGAACGTGCCGCCATCGCTGCGACAGTGTCTTCTGCCGATCGCGGGCGCGCGATGGCGCTCCCGGCGTGGGCGCGCAAGTGGCAGGCGGAGCTGCACGCGCTGGGCAACATCCCGGTGGTTCTCATCATCTACCTGCCACGCCTTTTCATCACTTCGCTCGTCGTCGCCGTCGCGCAGTTCTGCCGGCTCGGCGCGTGGATGCTCGATGAGACGTCCGACATTGTGCGCCAGCCCAAGATCAACAAGCGGATCCTGATCGTGACCGATTACTTGCCGCCGCAGACGCACGGCATCGCGATCCGCTTTCAGCAGTACATCACGCACATGCGCAAACTCGGCCACGAGGTCCACGTCTTCGCGACAACGCAGCGGCGCGAGCTCGAGACGTCGTTCGACCACCCGCGCCTCCCGTCCGTCATCAACCCGTGGAACGTGAAGAACCGGATGGCGTACAACCCGGGCGTGCGGCTCGCGTGGACACTCGGCGCGCGCCAGTGGGACGTCGTGCACGTCGTCTACCCCTCGCTCATCGGCGCGTTTGTGATTGCGGTCTGCGCGTGGCGGCGAATCCCAGTCTACTGCTCGCACCACGTCGACATCGACTTTTACGCGACCCGGTGCGGTGCACGCTGCGCGCGCCTGCAGCGCACGCGGCGATAACGCGATACTCCGGCGCGCCGCCAATCCTGCAGTTCGGCCGGGCGAGCCGGCCGAGCGCGCCGCGCGGAGAGCTCGGCGGCCCGTGCGACGCCGGCGCGAGCGATAGCGGCGAGGCGCGTCGCGTGCATGCGAGAGCTCACGCTCGGACGCGCGCTCGCGCGTTCCCGCGCGCGCCAGGTACACGCGCTTTAAGGTGCTGCGCAGATTCGGCCTGCTGCTTTACGACCTGATCGCGCGTTGGCCGTGCGCATTTGCAACGGTCAATGCGGCGCCCACCCTGCACTTCCTGCACGCGCACATGCGCACGGCGCCGGGGAAGGTGGAGCGGATCCCGACGGGTGTCGCGCTCGCCGCCTTCAGCCCCACCGGCCCAACGCACCGCACAGCCGACCGGCGCGCGCTGCTCGAGCGCATCGGTGTGCCGGACGCAGCCGCCAAAGCCGCAGACCCTTCCTCGCCAGCGATTTGGCTCCTCGTCCAAAGGCTCGCGCCAGAGAAGGACACGGGCCTCGTCTACGGCGCGCTGCAGCTCGCGCTCGAACGCGTCGGCGCGCTCCCACCCGCGCCCGCCGACCCGCCTGCCGGCGCGCGTCGCGGGCGCGCGAGCGGCGCGGCCGGGCGCGGGGCGAGCGGCGCTGCCGGCGCGGGCATGGCGACAGGCAGCATGCCAATCCAAGTGGTGATCGCTGGCGACGGCCCTTCGATGGGCGCGCTGCAAGCGGAGGCGAAGGAGCGCAACTTGCCCGTCACCTTCCTCGGCTCAGTCGAGCACGAGCACCTTCCCGCCCTTTACCGCGCAGCCTCCGCTTTTGTAACGTGCTCAACTTCTGAAACGTACGGTCTCACTGTCGTCGAGGCGCTCGCGAGCGGCACGCCCGTTGTCATGCCGCACTGCGAGGTGCGCGGCGCGCGTGATCTCGCGCGCGCACGCCGCGTGGCGCGCAGCGAGAAGGGGTGGGCAGGGGCAGGGGGGGCAGGGGGGGAAGGTGGGCGGTAGGAAGGTGGGGAGCGCAGCGAGAAGGGGTGGGCAGGGGCAGGGGGGGCAGGGGGGGAAAGTGGGCGGTAGGAAGGTGGAAAGCGCGGCGAGAAGGGGCGGGCAGGGGCAGGGGGGGGCAGGGGGGAAAGTGGGCGGTAGGAAGGTGGGGAGCGCAGCGAGAAGGGGTGGGCAGGGGCAGGGGGGGCAGGGGGGGAAAGTGGGCGGTAGGAAGGTGGAAAGCGCGGCGAGAAGGGGCGGGCAGGGGCAGGGGGGGGGCAGGGGGGAAAGTGGGCGGTAGGAAGGTGGGGAGCGCAGCGAGAAGGGGTGGGCAGGGGCAGGGGGGGAAAGTGGGCGGTAGGAAGGTGGAAAGCGCGGCGAGAAGGGGCGGGCAGGGGCAGGGGGGGGCAGGGGGGAAAGTGGGCGGTAGGAAGGTGGGGAGCGCAGCGAGAAGGGGTGGGCAGGGGCAGGGGGGGCAGGGGGGGAAAGTGGGCGGTAGGAAGGTGGAAAGCGCGGCGAGAAGGGGCGGGCAGGGGCAGGGGGGGGCAGGGGGGAAAGTGGGCGGTAGGAAGGTGGGGAGCGCAGCGAGAAGGGGTGGGCAGGGGCAGGGGGGGAAAGTGGGCGGTAGGAAGGTGGAAAGCGCAGCGAGAAGGGGTGGGCAGGGGCAGGGGGGGCAGGGGGGGAAAGTGGGCGGTAGGAAGGTGGAAAGCGCGGCGAGAAGGGGTGGGCAGGGGCAGGGGGGGCAGGGGGGGAAAGTGGGCGGTAGGAAGGTGGGGAGCGCAGCGAGAAGGGGTGGGCAGGGGCAGGGGGGGAAAGTGGGCGGTAGGAAGGTGGGGAGCGCAGCGAGAAGGGGTGGGCAGGGGCAGGGGGGGCAGGGGGGGAAAGTGGGCGGTAGGAAGGTGGAAAGCGCGGCGAGAAGGGGTGGGCAGGGGCAGGGGGGGAAAGTGGGCGGTAGGAAGGTGGAAAGCGCAGCGAGAAGGGGTGGGCAGGGGCAGGGGGGGCAGGGGGGGAAAGTGGGCGGTAGGAAGGTGGGGAGCGCGGCGAGAAGGGGTGGGCAGGGGCAGGGGGGGGGGCAGGGGGGGAAAGTGGGCGGTAGGAAGGTGGGGAGCGCGGCGAGAAGGGGTGGGCAGGGGCAGGGGGGGGGCAGGGGGGGAAAGTGGGCGGTAGGAAGGTGGGGAGCGCGGCGAGAAGCGCCACGCCGCGCGCTGATCGTCGTCGCCGCGTTGCGACCGCGCGCGCGACACGTCGTGTCCCGGCGCGCCAACCACGCAGGTGTTTGACGAGCTGTGGAAATCGCAGCTGCCTTCTGAGTGGATGTACGACCCACACCCCGCTGCCGGCGCGCCGTCGTCTGCCGCCGCGTCCGCCGCCGCGTCGCACAAGCTGCTCGAGTCGCTCACCGTCGCGTCGGGCGCTGCGGCTGCGGCATGGCTCGCGCACAACCCGGTGGACATGTCGTGGGAGGGTGCAACTGACGAGCTGCTCCGCCACTACGATCGCGCTATTGAGGCCAACATGCCATACAGGCGCGAGAAATCGTCAAACAAGGCGAGCGAGCGCGCACACGCCCAACGCCACCTTTCCGCCCGCGCAGCCCTCGCTCGCCTCGCCACGAGGGTGCTCACGCGCCGCGCTCGCGCGCCGCGCCGCGCCGACCTGCGACAGCTCGCGGTGCTGCACAGCCTGCTCGCGCTTCTGTGGTCAGTTGGCCTCTGGTGGCTGATGCGCGCCTACTCGCGCTACTTGATCGTGCTCTTCGCGCGACTGATGCTCCTCGATATCCACATACGCAACTGACTCCTCGCGCTACCCGTCTTCACCTTAAACCGTCCTCACCTCCCTCGCGACGCGCGCGAAGGCGGCACGGAGCATGCTGCATGTTTGCGCGCCATGCAACTTGAACTTGAACTTCCCTCGCTGGAGCATGCTGCATGCTTGAGCGCCAGAGCGCACTGCGGTGTGGCTTTGCCAGCGCGCAGGCTGAGCGTTGACTTCAATCTTGGGGGTCCTCACTCCTCAGGGGAGGGCGGACCCCGGACCTGTGGGCTGTGAGACGCCCAGCGGGTGTCACCTTGATTACGGTAATTGACAACCACTGGGCAGTGGGCAGTACGGCCGCCGGTCCCGTCTCCGTCTCCTCCGCGCCCAAATGGGCAAAGCATCCAAGTCGCCCGCAAGGCCGGGCCCTCGGCCCTCCTCGCCGCCGCTCAACCTGTACGGCAAGGCGCTGCAGGCAGCCGAGCTCGTCCGTCCGCACGTGCTCGCCGCCGTCCACCTGCTCCTCGTTGCGCGCGCCAAGGTCGCGCCGTACGCGTCGGACGACGAGCTTGCAAAGCTCGTGTGCGGCGTCGTCGTCACCTTCTTCGGCGCGCGCTACATGGCCACGATCGCCGCCTTTGAGGCGTTTCGGATGGTGGGCTGGAGCGCGAGCAAGCGTTCAGCCCTCCGCTTGTACGACAACTATCTCAAGGCCGTCGAGGCCTCGAGCAAGGACGACGCGCTCGACGCGGACGCGGACGGCGTGCCCGACGTCTCGCAGATGCCGCTTGAGCAGCTTCTTGCGCGCAAGATGCCGATCGTGCTCAAGTCGATTGACCCGGAGGGCTTGAGCGAGGCTCTCTCCGGCCTCTACGCCGGCCTCGCCGCCGTCGTCGCCACGCTGCGCGTTCGCTTCGCCGCGACGCTCACACTGTGCGCGCCGCCGCGCCACCTGCGCCGCGCGGAGCGTGCATGAGGGCACAGCGCGCGCGCACGCCGCGCACGCCGTGCGCTTGCCGTCCACCATGTTTGCCGCGCGCCCTACTGCAGCCCAGGCGTCCTTGCTCACGCTCGCGCCGCATTCCCGCATCGCTGCATCGCCCACGCCCTGCGCACGCCAGCGGCGCGACGCTCGGCGACGTCGCCGCCGACGCAGTGCACGAGCACGCGCGCACTCTCGCCGCGCGCGTGCTGCCCGCCGAGCACGCCAAGTTTGTGCCACTGCTCGTGCAGTACGGCACGAGGGCCGCGGGCGTCTCCGTCGCCTTCGTGCTGCAGCGCTTCGCCGCCGCCGCGCACTCGGCGCTCCGCGGCTCGCAGCTTCTGACGGACGGTGCGATTGCAATCGCCGTGCGCACTGGCCACGTGTCCGCGGCAGGCGCCGCGGAGCCGCAGCTGAGGACTGCGCTGCAGCTAGGCCTTGCCGCGCTCGGCGTCGCGTGGCAATGGCGCAACTCGTTTGGCGTACCCTTCCCGCTCAACGTGCTGCTCCTGCCCCTCTCGATGTTTGAGGCGATCCTGATCGCAGCCGTTGGCCTCTGACTCAACTGACAGGCTGACTCGCACTTTGAGCGTAAGTTGGACGCGGCGTGCAGCAACGCCCACGGCCGTGCAGGGCAGACTGAGCAGACACCAACACCGCCGCTCTGCGCACCCTCATCTTCTGATGGCGCGCGGCCGCTCCAGGCTACCAGTGCGAGGCGACGGCTCGGGGCTCATCGGCAGCGTGCGCGGAACGATGTGGCGGGCAGGGCTGGCCGCATTCCGCAGCACCCTCGACGTGCTCGCCGGCGTGCCACAATGGCCAAGCTGCGGCGGATCGGCGGACGAGGCGGAGAGTGCGCTGCCGCTCGCCGACGCCGGCAGCACACCCGCTCTGCTGGTCGGCGAGCGCGCTTGCAATGGCGGCGATGATGGTGCGTCGCTTTCGCTGCCGCGCAAGCTCGCGGGCGGCGTGGCGGCGTGCGCCCATCCATGCAACGCATCGCCATCGGGCGCGCGCAGGCACGCGCTCGTCGCGCTGGGCGCGACGGGCGCGGAGGGCAGCGGTGTGTCGGAGGGCGAGCGCGTTGGCCCGCCGTGCACGTCGGCGGGCGACGGCGAGCGGCGCGGGCTGCCAGGCAGCGCCGCGCGTGCGCTCGCCGCAGCCGCGGCGGCGACCGCCGCTCGCGAGCCGCGCGCCGCGCCGTACGCGCCTGCGCCGTCGGCGCCGACGGAGGGCAGCATGGCCGAACTCGACGCGGGTCTCCTCGCACCGCGCCACGTGGGCGCGACGCCAATCCCGTCGGCCGGAGCCATGGGCGGGAGCAGCTTGCTCGGCTGCCGCAGGCCGCCGCCGCTGCCGCCGCCGTCGCCGCCTCCGCCGCTGGCAGAGCGGAGGCCCTGCGCCGTGCCGCCGCGCACGGCCGCATGCTGCAGCAGCATGGCGGCGGCCATGCCGTCGCTCGGCGCCACTGAGCCCTGCATTGCCGCGCGCATCGCGGCGCGTGCGCGCGTCGCCGCCAGCACCGCCGCCTGCGGCGTGCGCGCGCGCGCCCCCGCGGCGCGCGCGGCCGCGATCGCGGCGGCCGCAGTTGGGTGCGGCCCCTGCGGCGGCTGCGAGCGGAGCGCGCCGAGCTTGTCAAGGTGGGCGATGAGCTCGGCGGTGATCGGCGCCTTGGCCGCCGTGCGTAGCGCGTCGCCCTTGCCCACGCCGTCGCCTCGTCCTCGCTCGTCTCGCGCGCCCGCCAGCATGCCGAGCCCGCCAAAGACGCCGCCACCCGCGCCAACGCGCCGCCCGCGCGCGGCTGCGCTCGCGCCGAGCGCGGCGTCGGGCTGCGCGGCGGGCGCGTAGCGCATCGCGACCTGTAGCGTGTGCGAGAGCTGGTGCACGCGCCACTTGTGCGTCGGGAAGTGGTCGAAAAGCGCAGCAGCGTGCACGACAGCTGACTCGGCATGCGCGAGTGCAACCAGATCGATATGCGCCATACTCTTGAGCGCGGCGGCGAGCGCGCCGTGGTGGATACCATCGTCGACGTAGCCGGTGACGAGCTCGCCGAATGAATCTTCCAGCGCGCGCAGCCGGCGCAGCGCGAGGCGGAGCACCTCCTGCACGAGGCCGCCCGTCGCGTCGCGGTGCTCGAGCGCGTCGCCCATCACGCGCATCTGTGTTTGCACGGAGCCCTGCAGCTGCGAGAGCTCGCCGGCCATCGTGCGCAGCTCGGTCATCGCGCTGTCGAGCGCGAGCTCCGACTCGATGCGCGCCGTCTCCACGTCCTGCAGCTTATGCGCCGTCGCCTTTTGCTTCTGCGCGACCATCGCCACCGTCGTCGCAAGCGCGGTCGCCTGCTCGGTGGCGAGCGCTTTCTTCGCCTCGAGCTCGGCGACGCGCGCGTCGGCCTCCTTGAGGCGGAGCTCGGCCTCGGCGTGCGCCGCGGTCAGCAGCGCCTCCACGTCCGTCCACGCCGCGCGCTCCTTCTCAAGCTCGCCAACGCGGCCGCGCAGCGTGTCGGCGGTCGCCTTGGCGCGCACAACCTGCAAGGCTCGCCGGAATGGCGGGCGGCGGCGCGTGGCGGCGGCGCGTGTGGCGGCGCGGCGGCGCGTGGCGGCGCGGCAGGCACGGCTCAGCGTCGGCGCGGGATAGACGGCGCGTCGCCCGCGGTGAGGACAGCGATGGCGCGAGCGATGGGCGATGGGGCGACGGCGGGCGAGGGCGCGGCGGGCACCTGCTGCGCGCAGAGCGTCGAGAAGACGAATGCAGCCTTCCGTCGCTTCTCGATCTCCTCGCGGTGCTTCTCCTTGAGCTCGTTCATCGTCACCTTCGCCGTGTCGATCTGCTTGGCTGCCTGCTTCTCCGAGAGCGCGGCGAGGCCAAGGGCGTTGGCTTGGCGTAGCGAGAGCTTGCGCAAGCCCTCTGCACGCGCCTCGACCGCCTCGACGCGCTGCTGCAGGCGCGCCTGGATCTCGGCGGCCTCGCGCTTCACTTTCTCCGCCGTCTGCTCGAGCTCCGCCGCCGCGCTTCGCCACGTCACGTCGACCGCGTCCGCGCGCTTCTTGGCCTGCAGGTCCTGGATCTTGGCGTCCTTCTCGGCGAGGAGCGGCTCCAAGTCGCGGATCGTGCCGAGCAGCGCGCTCACGTCGACGGCGCGCTCATTGATGCGATTGCGCTCGCGCGCGCGCTTCTCTTTCAGGTTGTCCACCTCCCGCTCGCGCACCGCGAGCTGCATCTTCAGCGCGGCGATCTTGGTCGACGACTCGGCGATCGCGACGCCGTGCGCGTGCGCCTCCTCCGTCAGCGCGACGCGCAGCGCCGAAGCCTCTGAATCGGCCTCGGGAGATTGGCGCGCCACCGCATCCGTCGCGTCCGACTTGCGCTGCACCTGCTGCGTCAACTGCGAGATCTGCATCTTGAGTGTCGCGACCTCCTGCTTGAGGTTGTTGACCATCGTCCGCTCGACGCGGCGCATCTCCTTGCAGTTCGGGTTCTCGCAGGTCTCGTCGGGCTTGGCAAAGATGCCAACCGGCGAGCGGCCTTTGGGCGAGCGTGGGGCTGAGCGCATGCCGACCTCGCCCCCGCTGCCGGCCGCATCGACGGCCGGCGGGGCCGGCAGCATGCCCGCGCACCCCCGCTCGCGCCCGGCACGATGGCGCTCAAAAGAGAAACGGAAAGCGGAAAAGCTTTTTCCAGTTTTGACTTTTTGGGGGGAATGGCGGCTGCGCGCTGCACGCTCGTCGTCAACTGCCTCGTGATCGCCTCCGCACCACTCACGTGGCCTCGTGTTCATGCGCGCTCGTCGTCAACTGCTTCGTAATCGCCTCCAAACCAATCACGCGTCACGGTCTTCTGGAGTCTGGATCTCACGCGCCGCCACCTCCGCTTGCGACCGGATCGAGCAGCGCGGCGGGCACGCCGCTCTCGTTGAACCTTTCGAGCCTTCCGAGCAGGTTGCGCCTGTGAATTTGGCCCATGCCAAGCGCCTCAAGCCCCGCCTCGTCCATCTGCGCAAGCCGCGTGCCGCTCACCTTCGCCTTCACGACCTGCGGCGCGTACTTGGCGAGGCCGATGCCACAAAAGAGCTTGCGCACATCGGTGACGCTCAGCTGTGACAGCTCGAGCGTCGTGTCGGTAAGGCGACGCGGGAGCGTCATGCTTGGCAGGCCGAGCGCCGACGTGCCGGCCGCCGCCTTGGCCGCCAC
The DNA here is from genome assembly GCA_019448385.1 of Diacronema lutheri. Taxonomy (NCBI): domain Eukaryota; phylum Haptophyta; class Pavlovophyceae; order Pavlovales; family Pavlovaceae; genus Diacronema; species Diacronema lutheri. The sequence continues at coordinate 818,949 of JAGTXO010000013.1, forward strand.
CATCGCCTTCACCTCGGAAGGGCGCGTGATGCCCTCCAACTTCTCCTCGGCGGCGAGCGCCGCCGCGCGCGCGGCGGCCGGCGTCAGTGTGGAGGGCGACGCGGGCGGCGGCGGTACGGCACGCCTGGCCGGCGATGAGGTGGGCGAAGCGCCAGCCGAAGCCGCGGCAGCCTGCACCGCGGCCACTTTCGCCTTCACCTCGGACGGCTTGCGCGCGCGCAGCACGGCGCCTTCGGTCTCGACGATTTCCTCAGGGACCGCGGTCTCGGAGAAGCACTGTCGCGCAGCTGCGGCTGAGTTGCCGACGACGGACGGCTGCAGGTTCGTCATGAGCACGTCCGCCACCAGGTCCTGCACGCCCTCATCGAACAAGGCGCCGTCGGCCGAGAGATCGATCGGTCGGCTCGAGCCGAGCGCGGCGCCGAGCGCGGTGTTCGCGAACGCATCGCTGAACGGCTTGGTGCAGCGCGGCTCCATAGCCACCGCAATGAGGCGCCCTTTCCCGAGCACGCGCAGCACCGCCGCGATCTCGAGCCGGGCCGCGTCGTCGGTGTGCTGCATGAGCGGCACGGTGAGGCACGCGATTGCGACATCGCACGCGGCCACGTTTGCGCCAGCCGTGCCGCCAACGGTGGGCGCAAGGCCGGCGGCGGTGAGCGCGGCGGCCAGCCGTTCGACGCGTGGCCGCACGTCGCGCCCAAGTTCGTCCGCTCCGGCCACGTTGAGCAAAAAGCATGAGCGCCCCATCGGGGTCCAAGGGGATACAAAGTAGTATTTATACTAACGACGCTTTCCGACGGGTCAACAGATGGGGTCAGGAAGTGCGCAGCGAGGCGCCAGGCGGAGCAGGCCCAAAGGCCCACACGCGCCTAGCCACCGCGCGCCGCCGCCCGCGCGCCGCCGCACCGGTGGCCGCCGTCAATCACACCACCGGCCGACGCGCACGCGCACGCCGAGGCCCGAAGATCGTCGGCGACGACCGCCACCCCCGAGCCGCCGCCTGCCACGTCGCCAAGCCGCCCGCCGCCGCTGCAGAGCGCGACGCCCGCCGCCAGCGAGCCGCCGCCCTCCCCGCCGCGTCGCAGCCCCCTGCCGCCGCCGCGAAGCGCACCGCCACCCGCCGCCAGCGTGGCAAGCGCCGCGATGCTGGCCGCGTGGCCGCGCACGCGCGCCCCGCCACCCCCAAACCCACCGACCGGGGCGAAAAGTACGTTGTTCGCGGTGCCGGCGCAGTCGATGGGCAGGGGCGGCGGGGCGCGCGGAGCGCGGCCAGCAGAGCGCGAGGGCGCAGCCGTCGCAAGCGAAGATTTCGTCGTAGAGAAGGCCACGCCGCCGTCGCTCGTGCGGCCGTGCGCGCGCGCCCCGCCATCTCCAAACCCACCGACCGGGGCGAAAAGTACGTTGTTCGCGGTGCCGGCGCAGACGATGGGCAGGGGCGGCGGGGCGCGCGGAACGCGGCCATCAGAGCGCGAGGGCGCAGCCGTCGCAAGCGAAGGTTTCGTCGTAGAGAAGGCCACGCCGCCGTCGCTCGTGCGGCCGTGCGCGCGCGCCCCGCCACCCCCAAACCCACCGACCGGGGCGAAAAGTACGTTGTTCGCGGTGCCGGCGCAGTCGATGGGCAGGGGCGGCGGGGCGCGCGGAGCGCGGCCAGCAGAGCGCGAGGGCGCAGCCGTCGCAAGCGAAGGTTTCGTCGTAGAGAAGGCCACGCCGCCGTCGCTCGTGCGGCCGTGCGCGCGCGCCCCGCCACCCCCAAACCCACCGACCGGGGCGAAAAGTACGTTGTTCGCGGTGCCGGCGCAGTCGATGGGCAGGGGCGGCGGGGCGCGCGGAGCGCGGCCAGCAGAGCGCGAGGGCGCAGCCTGGATGGCAAAGGCAGGCGTCGTCAAGGCAGCCGGCGTTTCGAAGCTGCCGGCCGGCACGGCCGCGCCGGCGCGCGCCGCGCCGACGGGGACCACGGTGCCTCGCAGCTGTTCAAAAGCCTTTGGATTTATACTAACGACGCTTCCGACGGGTCAGGAAGTGCGGGGTCAGGAAGTGCGCAGCGAGGCGCCAGGCGAAGCAGGCCCGAAGTATTTTAGATCCCCTTGGGTGGGTGGGTGGGTGCCCAGTTCTTCGATTGACTACTTACCAGTAGAAACGACGTGGAACTTTCCGCTAGGCGGACGAGGACGGTGACAGGATGAGAGTGAGCCCACCCCGCATGCCGCTCAACCGTTGCTCACGCGCGCTTCTACTGGCCGCCGCCGTCCTGCCGCAGCCAGTGCGGCAGCGGCATCGACCGCGCCTGCTCCGGCGCGCCGTACCCGCAGCCGCCGCCGCCGTCATCGCACGCGCCGGCCGCGCCGCCGGCCGCGGCGGGGTGTGGCGCGCAGCCGTAGGGCGCGCCATGGCAGCCGAGCGCGAGCTGCGCGTGCCCGCCAAGCACGCCCAATGTGCCGCAGCCGTGGCCGTGAGCGCAGCCGCGAACGCAGGCGCCTCCGGCCACACCCATGCCGAGCTTGCCATCGCCGGCGCCGCAGCCGATGTGCGCGAGCGGCACGCCTGGGCCATGCGCGTGCGTCAGCGCGTGAGGCTGCGGCTGCTGCGGCGAGCGCGCGTGGTGGCTCGCATGGCGTGAGAGCGATGGGGAAGATTCGGATTCAAAGACGACGGCCGCGAGCATGGAGTTGACGGTCGCCTGCGAGCCCGCGTTGTACAGGTCGTCGCCCCCGCCCCCGCCACCGCCACCACTGCCGCCACCGCCGCCGCCGCCACCACCACCGCCGCTCGCCTGCTGTGTGAGGTCGCAGCCGGCGCAGCCGCCGCTGCCGGCGCACGCGCCGCCAGCGCCGCCGCTGAGAAGGCCAGCGGTGCGCGGGCCCGCGGGGGCAAACGCGCCAAGGCCACCACCCACCGCGCCCCACGAGCCACCGGCGCCGCCCGCGCCCGCGCCCGGAGCCGCCCAGCAGCCGCCATCGCTGCTGCCGCCCCACGAGATGGCACCCCACAACGAGCCGCCAGTGCCACCGCCGCCACCACCACAAGTCGCGCGGCCGCCCGGCGCGCCGCCGCCACCCAGCGCGCCGCCGGCTGCGCTGCCGCCAGCGAGCGGCGCACAGCGCGCGGGCACGGCGAGCGGCTGCGTCACCGGCACCGCGGGCTGCGCGCCAACCGGTGCAGTGAACGGCTTGGCAGTTGGGTTGCAACCGACGCTCTTGCGCAGCGCCGCAACTGCCCTCTGCTCCTCGACGCCACCGGCGCAGCAGCCGCCGTTGCGGCCGGTGTAACCGCCATGCACGCCGTTACCGCCGCACGCGCTCGTCGACGCCAGCCGCGGCTGCGCGGCCAGCGGCTGCGCGCACGGCGCAGCCGACTCGCATCGCGCGGCTTGCGCGGCGAGCATGCCGTGCGCACCGCTCAGGTGCGCGTCGGCTGCGGCGAGCAGCGCGGCGGCGGGCGGAGGCGCGGACGCCCACTTGGGCAGCTGCGCGCCGCAGCCGGCGGCGGCGAGGCTGGTAAGGGACAGGGGCGGCGGCGGCGGCGTCTGCTGCGTCATGCGCGCCGTGCCCGCGGCGGCAAACGCGGCGGAGGTGCGTGCGAGGTGCGTGCAGCTCGAGGTTGGCGGTGCGAATGGCATGAAGGAAGGCGGCTGCATCTGCTGCGGCGGCTGGTGCGAAAGGGTCTGCCCTGTGCTCCAGTCCCCATCGTGAGCTGCACGTGAGAGGGGCGCGGGGGGGAGGCAGAAGGGGAGCGAAGGGGGGGGGGGGGGGGGGGGGAGGGGGGAGGAAGGCACGCTCGCGTCAAGTCGCGCAGCGCGGGCGTGGCACGCTCGCGCCGCGCAGTGCGGCAGGGCAATGGCGGGTGGCAATTGCACCAGCTGCGCAGCATGGCGAGCGAGCACAAGCGCGCAATGCGGCGATCGGCACGCGAGTCGCTCAAGGGAGGCAGCAGCGCGCACCGGCCATGTTCATCTGCGCGTGAGCCGTCTGCCGCTGCGCGTAGCCCTGCGCGGCATACGGTGGCGCAGCGTTCTGTGGCAGCGGGCACGAGGCAGCACCGCCAGTGCAGCAGCCGGCATGGTTCGCGATGCGCTCTGTAACCGAAGAATGCAGCTGTGGCGCGCTGCCAACGGCGCCGACGCCCATCCCACCAAGTGCGCCGGGCGGAGCGCCGAGCTGCAGCTGCTGCAATTGCTGCAGCTGCAGCTGCTGCTGTGCCGGCTGCGACTGAGCGGGCGCCGGTGACAGGCGCACGCCGCTGTCGGCGGCACCGCTGACGCACGCGTTTGTGGGGGCGCGCGGCTGCTGCTGCACACCATGCGCTGCCTGCTGCGCCTGCTGCTGCGCCTGCTGCTGCGCCTGCTGCTGCGCCTGCTGCTGCTGTGTCGACCAGCCGCTCTTCTGCACGGGCTGCGCGCCCAGCCCGTGCGCTGCGCCTTGCGCGGCGGCACACGCGCCGCCTGCCGCCGTCGCGGCCGCCGCAGCCGCGCGCGCCGCATTCCGGTCGGCGCGCAGCTGCGTCCGCGTGGGCGCTGCGCCGCCGGCGCCCGGCACGGCGCCAGCAGCGGCGCCGACCGAGACCGTCGGCGCGGCACATCTGCTGCTCGCGCTCGGCGCGCCGGCGCCGCGCGCATTGGCCGCGCAGCTCGCGGCGTGCGCCTGCGCCTGCGGCTGCTGCTGCTGCTGCTGCTGCTGCTGCTGCTGCTGCTGCGCCGCGCCACGACCGCCCGCTCGCGCGCTTGAGCTCAACGCGGCCGCCGCCTGCGCCTTGCCGCTCGCACCGGGCGCGTGCTGGGGCGGCGGGGACGCATGCGGGCTGGGCGCGGATGAGTGCACCGGCGAGAGCTGAGCGATGCACAATGGCGGCGGGACTTGACCAAAGACGCCGCCGCCGCCGCCGCCGTCAGCGGTAGCAGCGTGCGCGCCGCCGCCGCCGCCGCCGCCGCCGCCGCGCGCGCCGCGCGCGCCGCGCGCGCCACCGCTGCCTGCAGCCGAGGCGACCGCTTGCTGCCCTGGCAGCCCGCCAACTGCGCTGGCGCCACCCGCAGCTGCGCACGCACGCGTCGGCGTCACTGGCTCGCTCCGCGCGCCGCCGCCGCCGCCGCCGCCACCGCCGCCACCGCCGCCGCCGCCGCCCGCGGGCAAAGGCGACAACTGGTGAGAGTGCGTGGCAACCGCCGGCTGCGCGCCGCCCCGCGCGCCGCCGCCCGCACCGCCTCCTCCACCGCCATGCTGTTGGCCCTTGGGCGACGGGCTGCCCACGCAGCCGGCGGCAGCTGCGACCGCACCGCCAGCGCGCGGTGAGTTGGGCTGCTGCACGGCAGGCGGGGCATTGGCGGCGGCGGCGGAGCCGCGGCGGGAGACCGGGCCGGCGGGCGTCGCCGCCGCCGCCGCCGCGGCGGCGGCGCACGCGGCGGCGCGGGCAGGCGCGCGCGCGCCTGCGGCTTGCGGCTGCGCGGGCAGCTTCAATGCACCGGGTGGCTGCCGTCGCGCCGCGGCTGCGCCCGGCTGCGGCACGGGCGGCGGCGGCGTGCTGGCGGGCGGGAGCGGCGAGACGGGCGCGCTGCGCGCGAGCTGCAGCGGCTGCGACTGCCCTTTGTTGGCGCGCGCGCCGGCGCCAGCGACCACAGCGCCGCTCGGCGCGTCCCCGCCGCCCTCGACCTCGGCAGCGGCAGCGGCGGCTCGCGCGCGCCGGCCGCGGCGGGTCGCGCGGCCCTCGGCCTGCCCGCCCGCCGCCGCAGCAGCGGCTGATGCCGGCGCAGTCGCGACGGCTGCGATCGGCGCAGCCGCGGGCTCGGACGCGCGCGCGCACGCGCCGCCGCCGCCGCCTGCCGGCTGCGCGCCGGTGGCGGCGCCGGCGCGCACCACCGCACCAGGTGGCACGGGCGAGCGCGCATGCTGTTGCACCGGCTGCGGCGGCCCCTGCTGCCCGCCACCGCTGCTGGCCGCCGAGCCTGCGCTCGGCTGCGCGTGCTGCGGCGGCGGCTGCTGCAGTTTCACTGTGGCGGCGGGCGGCGGTTGCGCGCTGCCTCCGCACGATGGCACGTGCGGCGGCGCGGGCGCGTGCGCCAATTGCGCGCCAAGCGTGTGGGCAAGGCCCTTGCTCGCCTGCTGGCGCTGGCAGAGGCGAAGGATGAGTGCATCCTCGTCGTCGCTCGACCCGTCCGCGCGCTCCGAGCTCGACGAGTGCCGCTCGTCCGAGCCGCTCAACTCGCCGCCGCCGCCGCTCATGATGCTGCCGCCGCGCCCGGCGCCACCCTTGCCCGCCGCCGCCGCGCCCGGCGTGGCGGGCGCGCGCGGCTCGGCGGCGACGTCGCCAGCGGTACCCGGAGCGGCTGCCGCCGCCTTGGCCGCGCCCGCCTGCGCGCGCGTTCGCTGCCTCTGCCGCGCCTTCTTCGCCGCCTTTCGAGCGGTCCGCTCAGCAGCGCCAGCGGCCTCCTTCGCCTCGTCCGCGAGCAGCGAGTCGGCGATGGCCTGAAGCGCCGCGCACGCGCGTGCGGCCGGTACGCAGAGCGCGCGTGTCAGGTTATTGTACGCCGGCGCGCGAGCGGCCGCGCGGCCGTGGCCGCGCGCGCCGCCTGCATAGCCCGTGCACACGCGCGCACACGGCGGCGCGCACCTGAGCGGCCGCTTCCTGCCGCAGCGCGAGCACACGCTGCCAGCCCGCGCGCAGCTTGCTGAGCAGCACATGCGACAGCAGCCCGGCGAAGAGGGTGTTGCCCACGGCGAGAAGCCTGCGGTGCACGCGCGCGCGCGCGGCGCGTGTGGCGGTGCGGTTGCACAGGGCGCGCGCACGCATGCTCGCGTGGTGAAGGCGGCGCGCGCGCGCCCGGCGGCGGTGTGGGCCGCAACTCGGCGGTCTTGCAAGCACCACTTTGCCTCCGCCGCGCGACGCAACGCGCCACGTGCAGCTCATCACACGCCTCGTGCGCGCGCGCGCGCCCATAGGTGTCCATCGCGCGGGTGTCCATCGCGCGGGTGTCCATCGCGCGGGTGTCCATCGCGCGGGTGTCCATCGCGCGGGTGTCCATCGCGCGCACGCGCGCGCGCACCGTGCGATGCGGCGTACACTCTCAAAGTTGCACACCTCGCTGATGGCGCGCGCGAGCAGCGGCGCGCACGACGGCATCGCCGCGTCCACATCGCTGTCGAGCGCGGGCAGGCCCCTGCCGCTCGCAAGGCAATCGACGAAACGCAGGATGGCTGCCGAGCCGACGATGTGCGACGCGGCGCATGGCGGCGAGCCGTGGAGCTGCGAGCAGCGGACGCCGCCGGCGAGGAGCTCGTCCTCGGCGGCCGCCATCAGCTCGAGCAGCGGCAGGATCGGCCCGACCTCAGCCGACGCGCCGCGGCCGCCGTCCGCGTCCGCTTCGTCCGACGTCGCCGACGCAGGCCGCGGTGGCGCGAGCCGGAAGCCGCCGCCTGACCCATCGTTGGGCGTCGCGCACTCGAGCAGCGCGCTCGCAGCCCGCACGGCCGGCGCGTGCCGCGTGTCGGCGAGCAGCGCGTACGCAATGTCCGACGCGGCGAGCCGCCGCAGCAGCCGCGCGAGGCCGAGGGAAGGAGCGTTGAGCGCACTCGCGCCTGCGAGCGCCATCAATACGCCAGAGTCGTAGACGGGCCAGCACGGCTCGCGCGCGGCGACGAGGCGCGCCTGCGCGTCCGCGACCTCCGCGTCGGCGGCGAGCAGGCAGCGCGCCTGCGCGGAACGCGCGCGCGCGCGCGCGTGCGGCGCGGCGCGCGCGTCGCCATCGTGTCAGGCGTGACCTCCGCGTCGCCATCGTGTCAGGCGTGACCTCCGCGTCGCCATCGTGTCAGGCGTGACCTCCGCGTCGCCATCGTGTCAGCCGATGCGCGGAGGTCACCGATGCGTGTGGCGTTGAGGCGCGCGCGCGTTTCGCGCAGGCGCGGCAGACGCACCTTCTCCTCGGGCGCGCAGCCCTCAAACCACGCGGCGAGCTCGGAAAGCGGCGGGATGGAACCGCCCACGCCGTGGCCGCCGCCGTCCGCGCCGCGCGCACCGCCGCCGGCGCCGCGGCGCGCGCCGCCGTGCGCGACGCGCTCGGCGCGCTCGGCCGCGCGCTCGGCCGCGCCGCCCACGACGCTGCCGTCCGCCGCGCCCCGCCAATCGCCCTCGAGCAGGATCTGCAGCGACGAGACCGCCGACAGTTCGGAGAGGGCGGCCGTGCCGCCAAGCGCCGCCGCACACTCCGATGCCGCCGCCGTCACCGCTGCCGACGGGCCGCCGGCCGAGACCGCCGCGCCGCCGCCGTCGGCGTCGGCGTCTGCGGGCGGCGCGCCACCGTCGGGCCCGCTGTGCAGCTCGACGAGGACGCCGAGCAGCGCCCATGGCCGCACGGCCGCGGCGAGCGCCTCGCCGCCGCCTCCGTCGGGGCCATCGAGGTCGTCGTCGTCGTCGTCGGGGAGGAGGGGCACAATGGCGTCGGAGAGGAGCTGCGGCACGAGCGAAGAATCGTCAGCGGCGACGCAGATGAGCACGAGGTCGATGACGGGCACGGCGCCGAGCTTCACAGGGAGCGCCGCGCCGAGCGAGACCGACACGTTCTCGACGTCGCGCAGCGCGAGATCGAACGCGCCCGCCGCCGCGTGCGTGCGCGCGCGCTGCAGGTAGAGGCGGGCGTCGTCGGGCACGACGAGCAGCGCCTCGTCGAGCAGCGCGCGCGCGCGCTGCCGCGCGTCCGCGCCGCGCGCGCGAGCCTCAAAGACGTCGGCGGCGACGACGGACTCGGCAATGTCGTCGTCGTCGTCGTCGTCGTCGTCGTCGTCGTCGTCGTCGTCGTCGTCGTCGTCGTCGTCGGCGTCGACGTCGACGTCGGCGTCCTCGCGCGCGGACGCGGCCGTGTCGCCGTCGGCGGCCCACGAGCGTGCGGCGTGGCAGCGCCGCGGCGGTTGCAGCGGCGGCGTGGCCGAGTCCGCGGCGTCGGCCTCCGCGTCGGCGTCCATCGCAGCGGTGAGCTCGGCGGCGGTGGTGCGCACAACGGCAGCGACGAGCTGCTCGCGCCCGCGCGCCGTCTGGACGACCGACTCCTTGGCGTGCGGCGGGTGGCAGCCAAGAAGGCCGGCCTCGGAGAGGCGCAGCGCGTCCTCCGCTGCACCCGCGGAAGGCGCATCAACCCACGCCCAAGCGCTCGCACGCAGCAGCGCGCACGGCGTCGGGCGCGCGCGCTCGCGCGCCGCGCGTCTCGCCGCGTCGAGCGCGGCGCCGAGCACGGCGGGCGTGAGGCCTGAAGCAGGCACGTCCCACAGCGCGCTCGCGCCGCCGGGCGGCAACGAGCCGCTCGACAGCGGCAACGTCGTCGGCGGTTCGGACGGCGGCGCACCCGCCCCGCCTGCGCGCTCGCCGCCCGCGCGCGCGAGCGCGGCAACGGGCGACGCAGGGTCGACGGGCGGCGCGCGCTCGGGGAAGCGCGCCTCGTCGAAAAGCGCGCCAAACAGCCGATCGCACGCGGCGCATACGTCGGCGAGCGCGCGCGCGCCCGCGCCGACACCGAGCGCATCGCCGCCATGGATCGGCTCAGCCGTTGAGTGAACGTTGCTGGGCGCAGCGGGCGGCGTGCCGTGCGCGCCGCCGGCCGGCTCGCGCTGCGCCGCGCGCGTTGCGCGCACGGCGCGCTGCACGCGCGCGCCCGCGCGGTGCCCGCGCGGCCGCTTGGCGCCGCCCTCGCCGCCGCTGCCGGCAGCGCGCGCCTCGCCGCCGCCAGCGACGGCCGCGCTCGCGCCGCCGGGCGCGCCGCCGGCGTGGAGGCCACGAAGCGCGCCGGCAGCGGACGTGGCGTGCCTCGACACAGCGACGCACAGGTCAGCGTCATCAACGAGCGAGTCAGTGAGCGCCATCGCGTCGGCGAGTACGCCGCCGATGTCGCGACTCGTGAGCGGCACGCCGGCGGCGGCCGCGAACGCGCGCCGCGCCGCGCGGCCTTCGCGCCCCGAGCCTCCGAGCGCGTCTGCGTACACGCGCCACTGCCGCGCGCCCGGCGCGCCGCGCGCGCGCGCCGCGCCGTCGGCGGCGCGCAGCGCGGCGCACAGCGCGGCGTGCACGGCGAGCACGTTCGCCTCGATCAGCGCGGCGGCGAGCACGCGCGGCAGGTGCGCGTGCGAGTGAGGCTGCAGCGCGCGCAGCCGCGGCCAGACGGCGTCGGCGACACCGCCGGCGCGCGCCCACATGGCCGGCGTGCAGATGCGGCCGGCCGAGCCGTGCAGCCGACCGACAGCAGCGTGAATCTCGCGCCGGGCCGCTGAGCGCACAGCCTCGCCCGCGAGCGCATCGACGAGCTCGGACGGCACGTGCGACGCGCCGCGCGCGTGCAGCGTGCGTAGCGCCGCCTTCTCGACCGCCTCGGCCGGGCCCGGGTCGGCGGGCGCTGACGCGAGCGCCGTTACGCGCTCGAGCTCGAAACGGTCAAAGCGGAGGATTGCGCCGTGGATGAGCGACGCGGCGGACGCGGCGGACGCCGACGCGCGCGCGCCGTCCGCGCCCTCGTCATCCGCGCCCGCGAGCAGTGCGACACCGCTCTCGACCTCGGCGCCGAGCACGCGACCACTCGCGCCGCTCGCGCGCGCGCCGCCGCCGCCACCGCCGCCGGCCGCGTGAGCGCCGAGCGCGTCGCAGAGCTGCGCGAGAAGCATGCCAACGAGAGGCGCGAGCGCGAGCGCGCGGCTGGTCAGACGCAGCCACCACGCGCAGCGCGCAACGCGACGCAGCACGAAGCGCAGCCGCGCGTCCGACAGAGCGAGCGAGAAGGCGTCAGCCATGGCACCGGCCGACAAGGCGACGCCGACACGCGCCTCGAGCAGCCCGGCGGCGGACGGCGAGGCGAGGAGCGACGCGGAGAGCCAGCGGCCAGCGAAGACCGTGCCGAGCACCGAGCGGATGGCCGCCGCGTTGTGCTCGAGCAGCGCGTTGGTCCACAACTCGTCGACCTACGCGGAGGTGATTAGGCGACGCGATGCGGCGGGGGCGGGCGGGTGGGCGGGCGGGCGGGCGGGCAAAGGCGAGGGGGGGGGGGGTGGCGCGCGCAGCCGACGGCCAAGCAAGGCGCGTGCACGCATCGCACGATGCGCGCGCGCCCGCCGCTCGGCGCGCCGCTGCTCGACACGTCACCGCACGCCGCACGCCTCGCCGCGCACCTGGTGGTGCTCGTGAAGGAGAAGCACGTCGACAACCTGCTTCCACGAGAGGAGCGTCAGATCGTCGCAGCCGGCGGAGGGCGCGGCGTGGCCCTGCGTGATATTGTTGACGCACGCGCGCACGAGCCGTACAGCCTCCTCCCACCACGTGTGCCACCGCACAGCCGACCCGATGAACGGCGCGTCGCTCTCGACCGCGCCGCCGCCGACGCCCTCGCGCGCCGGCGCGCTCGCGTGCGCGCCGGCGGCGAGTGCGATGGCGTCGAGCTCGTGCCGAGCGGCAGCCGATCGGATGGCGTCGGAGCACAGCTGCTCGCGCAACGCGACGCGCAGCAGCCGGCAGACGGACCAGAGGTTGTGCTTCTCCGTCGCAGCGCAGATGGCGGCACCCAGCGTCACAGATGGCGATGGTGATGCGGTCGCGCCCGCGCCGCCCGTCGCGCCCGCGGCCGCGACGGCGAGCATGACCGACGCGGCGTGCGTCGCGCCGCGCCCACCGCCGCCATCGTCAACGCCAACGGGCGGCGCGCTCGGCACGAGCGCGCCGGCGCACGCGCGCGACACCATGGCGTCGAGCGCGGCGGCCCGCTCGCGCGCGACGGCCACGTCCCAGACCTGCGCGACCTCGTCCGAGTCAAGACCGACGCCAAGCGCGTTGCGCAGGCCCGCGTCGCCGCCCCAGACGCGCGCCGCGCGCGCCAGCTCGAGGCTCTCGCTCGCGCGCAGCTCGATCACGCCGTCGCGCTCGGCGGCGGCGATCGCGCGCGCGCTGCCGCCGCCGCCGCCGTTCGCGACGAGATCGGCCGAGATCGCCTCGGTGGCCGCGGCGGCGGCGCCGTCCTCGGAGGCGCCCGCCTTGAGCGCGCGCGCGGCGGCGGAGGCGGCGGAGGCGGCCGCGTCGACGAGCGCCGCCGCCGTGCGCGGCGGAGACACGAGCCGCCCCTCGGCGCGCAGCTGCGCGAGCGACGCCTGCACGCACTCGGCATTGTACGCGCGCAGCGTCAGCGCGAGCGGCATCTCGAGCGCGCCGCCGTCGTCGAAGCCGGCGGACTCAAAGAGCGAGAGCAAACGATCGCGCAACGCCGATTCCCACAGCGAGTGACTGACGAGCCGACCGCCGAGCACAACCTGCAACGCTGATCGCACGCACGCCGCGTACCGCGCCACCTCGAGGTCGTCCGTCGCGACCGCCGCGAGCGGCGAATGGAGCGGCCATGCGAGCAGAAGCTGCAGATGGGTCAATGCGGGCGCGCGTCCTCCGCCCGCCGCGCCGCTGGCGCTGCTGCTGCCCGCGGCGGCGGCGCCGAGGGGGCCAGGACAGAGCTCAGTCTGAAAGTCCGGGAACTCGCCAACCACGTCAATCACGTCCTCAACCGCCTGCCAGAGCTCGTCGACCTCGCGGCACACCGACGCGACGGTCGAAGCGATCGCCGACGCATCGGCTGAGACGGCAGCGCCGCCATCGCCGCCATCGCCGCAACCGCCCGAGCCCGAGCCGCCGCCGCCGGAGCCGCTGGTGCTACCGCCGCCGTCGGCGCCGCCGCCGGCGGCGGCGCGCGCGGCCGACGCGCTCGAGCCGCTCGGCGCGCCCGCACCGCCGCTCGCGCCGCCGCCGCCGTCGGCCGCTCCTCCGCCACGCGAGGCGCCGCGCACGCCCGCGCCGCCTTTTGCCACCTTGCCGCTGCCGCCGGCGCACGCAGTGGCGGGCAGCAGCAGCGTTGTGTACGCGCATTCGGCGCCCGAGACGCTCTCGTGCTCGGTCGCGTGCGCGCTGCCGCCCTCGCTCGAGCCGCCGCCGCCGCCACTGCCGCCCCGGGCCGAGGCGGCCGCGGCCGTGCAGCCGCAGCCGCCCGTTTTGAGCGCATGGGCGACGGACTGTGCGGCGGAGATGACGGACTGCAGCTCGGCGCCAGAGATCTGCAGGTCAGTGAGCTGCTCGGAGAGCGTGATGTCCAGCTCGCTCAGCCCGAGGACCGTCGCTGACGACGACGACGACGGCCCGCCGCGCGACGAGCCGCCACCGCTCCGAGCGCTCAGGCCGCCGCCCGCCGAGCCGCCGACGGGCACGTGCAGGGGGCCGGAGCTCGCGGCTGAGACGGCGGCGCGCAGGTTCTGCAGCAGCGCGCACGTCGCCTCGGAGACGAGCACACGACAGTCGGCGGTGGCAAACTCGCCCGCGCCGCCAAAGCTGCCGCCACCACCGCCGCCGCCGCCGCCACCGCGGCTGAGCGCGACCGGGTCAGCGCGCGCGGCTTTTGTGGACGCGCCGCTCGCGCATGCCGAGGAACCGGCGGCGCCGGCGTTCGAGCCGAGCGTGCCACTCGACGCAGTCGGGTGCGCCCCGCTGTGCTGCTGCATGTGCTGCATGTTGTGCGCGACGCGCAGGAGCGCGGCTTGCAGCAGGTCCTGCAGCTCTGCCGCGCTCCGATCGGGGAGGCCGCCGCTGCCTGCGCGCGCGCAAGCGCGCGCGCGCGCGCGCACGCGGGGCGCGGGCAGGTAGGACAGATGAGGCGCTGCACGATGCCCTGACCGCCCACGAGTGCGCGCGCTGCGTGCGCGCACCCACGCGCCGGCCGCGCGCGGCGCAAAGGGCGCGCGCGTGGCGCGGCATGCGCGACATGCCGCGCGAGCGCGCGCGCCGGAGGCGTGGTGCGACACGCGAGCGGCCGTGGCGTACGCGTAGCGCGGATCAGCGCGCGCCCTGCGCGCCGCGCCGCACCATCTCGCCGTGCCGACATAGCACTTCGCTCTTGACAGCTGCTTTCACTCCCCGCTCGCGAGCGCCATGCCCCTAGCGCGACGCAGAGGCTGTCCGGCTAAAAAAGGAGTCCAGCTGGAATTCGACCGCCCACGGCCGCGTGGGAGACCGCGTCGCCGCGAGCCGCGGCGCCATGTCCGTCCTCTCGGCACGCGCGCGCGCGTGCGTGCGCCGCGCGGCCCGAGCGCCGCGCGCATGGGCGCCGCGCCAGCGCGCACCCCGCCGTGCGCGCTCGCCGCGCGCACCGAGCGTGCGCTGATGCGGCCGGGAGCCGTTCGACGCCGTCGCGTCGCGCCGCGCTCGCGATCGCCTCGCGCCGCGCAGGTGAGCGGCGGCAATCTGGCAAAGCACCGGGCGGCGTTCTCGGCGGACGGCTCGCTTTTCATGTGCCCGTCCGCCTCGCACGTCAAGCTCTTCTCCGCGCGCACGGGCGAGGAGCTCGGCACGCTCTCTGGGCACTCGGCCGAGGTCACCGCCGTCGTCGCCTCGCCCGTCTCGTCGCAGCAGGCGCTGACCGCGTCGCTCGATGGGACGCTGGGCGCATGGGATCTCTCCGACGGCGCGATGCTCCAACGCTTCGACCTCGGCGCGCCCATCCACGCGCTGCACGTGCAGCACGGCCGGACGGACTCGGCCCTCGTCGTCGTTGCGTCGTCGGCTGACGCGGGCGGCGGCGGAGACAGTGCGCATCTCGAGCTCAAGCTGCGCACCGCGTCGCTCGAGAGCCGCGGTGGTCGGCTCATCGGCGTGACGCTCGCGCCGCCTCCGACCAAGAAGCGCCTCGCCAAGCTGAGGCGCGCGCACACGGCAGCGGGCGCAGCGGCTGGCGGTGGGGCGGCCGAGGGCGGCGGCGCGTCGCTGCTCACGAAGCGCCTCGGCGCCGACGCGCCTATCGCCTCAGCGACCATTGGCGGCGTGCCCGTGTACGCGGCGCGCGCGACGTCCGACGACCGCTCCGTGCGCGTGTGCAACGGCGCCACCGGCGAGACCGTAACGGTCAGCGCGGAGGCGAGCGTGCACTGCGTCGCGCTGCACCCGACGGAGCTCGCGGTCGCGCTGGGCGATGGCGATGGCGTCGTCACCGTGTGGACGCTCGGCAGCAGCGCAGCCTCCACTGACGCGGCGGCAGCGGCGAGCGGCGCGCCGCCCGTCGCAAGCGGGGCGGGCGGCAGGGACGGCGGCGGTGTCAGAAGCGGCAGCGATGGCGGGACACTCTCGCTGCGCGGGCGGCCGGTTCGGACGCTCAAGCACTGGCACGCGTCTGCGGTGGGCGCGCTCGCGTACACGCCCGATGGCCTCAACCTCCTCTCCGCCGGCGCCGAGTGCGCGCTCGTCGTGTGGAGCGCGCGCGGCGGCCCCGCCGAGCGGCGGATCGTGCCGAGGCTCGGCGCGCCGATTGTATCCATCGCCGTCGCGGCGGACGGCTCGTCGTACGCGCTCTCGTGCGCGGACAACTGCGTGCGCGTCGTCTCGGCCGCCTCGCTCGAGCTCGTCTGCGCGGGCCGCGGCCTCCAGCCCGCCGCGCCCGCCGGCCGAGCGCTCGCGCTCGACGGCCGTCGCGCGGAACTTGTCCTGCCCGTCCGGAGCGCGCCGGGTACCTTGCAGTTTTGGGCGCTGGGCGAGGCTCGGCACGCGCGTACGCTGTGCGTCGCCGAAGCCAACGCTGGCGCGCTCCTGCCCATGCAGGAGAGCTCAGTCGCGCGCGCGCAGCGCGCGGCGCGGCGCGCGGGCGCGCGCGCAGCAGCGGGCGGCGCACCCGCCGGCGCAGGCGCAGGCGTCGGCGGAGGGAGGGCGCCCGTGTGCGCTGTGGTTTTTGTCGGCTTTACCGCCGACTGCAACGCGCTCGTCACCGTCGAGCTCCGGCCGGACGCCGAGCTCGCAATGGCGACGGCGCTCAAATTCTGGACTGCAACTGACAGTCGCGAGGCGGGCGGGAGCGGCAGCACAAGCGGCGGAGGCGGAGGCGGCGGCGGTGGCGGCGCGGGCGCGGCGGCGGCGGCTGTCGCTTCGGCGCGCGGCGCCGTGGCTGCGGCGAGCTCGGGCTGGCTGCTGCACACGCGCGTCGACAGCCCGCACGAGCGCGAGGTGACGGCGCTTGCGTGCTCGCCCTACGGCGGCGCGCGGCTCGCAGCGACGACCGGACGGGACGGTGCCCTCAAGCTGTGGCAGTGGAGCGCGGGCGCGGCGGGCGCGGCGGGCGCGGGCGGACCAGCCGGTGCCAGCAATGGCGGGCGCTGGTCATGTCTCGCCGTCGGCGGCTATCGGCAGCAGGAGCTTCTCGACGCGGCCTTCTCGGCAGACGGGTCCGTGCTCGCTGTGCTCTGCGCGACGTGCGTCACGCTCTGGGAGCCGCACAGCTGCGAGCTACTGCGCGTGCTCGCGGGCAGCGGCGGGTCGGGCGGCGCGCTCGGCCGCTCGGGCTTCACCGCTCTGCTCCTCGGCGGTGCGGCGGCTGTTGCTCCGCGCACGCGCGCGGCGGACGGCGACGGCGACGGCGACGGCGACGGCGGCGGCGGCGACGGCTTCGGCGCGCTCGGTAGCGCGGCCGGGTCGTTGGCCGGCTTTGCGGAGGTGTCGATCGCGCTGGCATACGGCGCGCACGGCGTGACCGTCTGGGACCTCTCAACTGGCCTCGTCCTCGAGGAGTTTGAGCTGAGTGTCGTAACGGCTGCGGCCGATTCGTCTACTGGTGAGGTGCTCGTGTGCGCCGCGCTGCGCACAGACGCGGAGGACGAGCAGCAGCCCGCGCGGCTGGACGCGGCGGCGGGCGTTGTGACGGCCATGGGCCAGGGCGTGCCAAGCGCGGCGGCCGCAGCTGGCGGTTACGCAGCGGTGATGGGCGGCGCGCGCGGCGGCAAAGGCGGCGGGTCGAGTGTGAAGGCCGTGCCGGCGGCTCGGCGCGTGACCGCGCTCTTGAGGCTGCGCGCGATGCCGAGCGGTGCCTTGGGCGCGAGCGGCGTGCACGCCGCCGGCGCGCACGCTTTGGCCGACAGCGGCGCGGGCGGGCGGCCGCTCGTGCTTCCTGTCGGTGCATGGGCGCTGCCCCCTGGCCTCGTGCCCGCGGCGCTCACCTTCCAGCCCGAGGGCGGCGTTCGCGACGGCGCGGACGGCGGCGTGGGTGTGCTTCTCCTCTCCACCGCTGGCGAGCTCTGGCAGCTGCAACTGCAGCAGCACGGCGTAACCGCTGAGGGCGCGGGCGGAGGCGGCGCCACGGGCGAGCGCGCGGGCGCGGGCACGCTGGGCAAGAAGGGCAGGCGGTTGCTGCTGCCGCCGCGCGCGCGCGGCGGCAGCGGGAGCGTGGCGGCGCGCCAGCTCGCCAGCGGCGCGCAGTCCGGCCAGTCCGGCCCCGTCTCCGCGTTTGCGCGCGCGTTTCGCGCGGCTGACAGCGCAGGCGCCGCGGCTGGCGATCCGGCGCGCGCCGCCGCGATGGAAGCGGGCAAAAGCGACGGCAATGGCGCGGGCTCGAGCGGCGTGGCGCGCTGGATCGCGCGCACGTTTGGAGAAGCACCCGCGCATTCGTTGCCGCCTCTCACCAGAGTGCGCTGCACTGTCGGCCCAACGCACGCGCCCGCCTGCGCTGGCCGTGCGCGCGCGCGCGACGCCCGTGACGCCGTGCGATGCCCCGCGCAACCTACCCCGCCCCCCCCCGCCCTTGCCGCCCCCTGCCGCGCAGCTCTTCGAGTCCTTCGCCCAGATCGCGTGCAGCCCGGCCGCGAGCGCGCCGCCACCGGTTGGGGCTGGCGGCGCAGGGCGGCCGGACGACAAAGGCGGCGGCATCGCCGCGCGTGCCGCCGCGGCAGCCGCGCGCGCGCGCACCCCCGACAGTACGTCGCGTGCGATAGAGATGGATGCGTTTGAGGATGGCGTCGTCGGCGCGCAGCACAAGCGTTCCCGACCCGCGGCCACAGCCGACGACGAGATTGGCGGCTGGGCGCGCTGGGCGAAGGCCGCGCCCACTCCACCACCGGACGACTGGGCCGCGGTCTGCGCCATTGTCGGAGATGTCCGAGATGGCGTGCCGGACGGCGAGGCAGCGCTGTCGGACGATGAGGCCGATGCGCGCGCGCGAGAGGGCGATGGCGGTGCGCGCCAGTCCGCGAAGCGAGCCAAGGTTGGTGGCGCGCGGCGCGGCGCAGCAGCCGACGCGGCTGGCGAGCAGACACTCGCAGCTTGGCGGTGGTGGGATGCAAGCGCGGCGCTGCCAACGGCCGCATCGGACGCCCTTGCTGCGCTTGAGCCTGCCGTGCCGATGCCGATGCCGATTCCCGCGGACCAGCCGGCGGCGGTGTCGCCGGCGGCACCAGCGCATCGCGTGGCGAGCGCCGCGGCACTCACGCCGGCCACTACAGGCGCCGCCCGCGCTCGCGCGCCGAACGGACGGGCAGCGCCCGAGGCGGTGGCGTCCGCTGAGCCCGAGCCGCCGCACAGCGCACCCGCGCCTGCGCTCGCGCCCGCTGACGCCGCACCCGACGCTGCGCCCATCGCTGCGAGTGATGGCTCGGACACGACCGGTGGAGGGGACGTGCCGAGCCCGGCGATTGCAAACGGCGTCACAGCGAGCGGCGGAGGGCGGCGCAGCCGCTCAAATGGCAAGCCGGCCGCCGTCGATACATCGGCTGCGCTCGCGCCGGCCTCTATCCCACGGCTCCCCGCGTCGGCGAGACGCGGCGGCACGGCCGCGAGTTCTGCGCCCGAGGCGCCTGCAACCCGCGAAACGGCAAAGTCCGCGGCGAGGGGAGCGGCCGCCATCGTTGCTGCGGCTGCAAACGCGACACCCGCCGCGAAGCCGGCGCCACCTACCGCGACGCCGTCGCAGGCCGAGACGCCGGCTCAGAACGGCCCATCGCCGCCGGGCGTCAAGACGCGCGCAACGCGCGCGGCGCGCACGCCGCGCGCGGCGTGAGCTCATGGCAGTCTCGTCCGAATAGAGACGGTCGAGTGTCGCGCAGCTGGCCGAGCGCCGCGAACGCCCGGGCCGCACGCGCCGCGAACGCCGGCCGCACGGCCAACGTCGTGGCGACCCGCGACCGCTTGCGCGCGCGCCCATGCCAGTTTCGCCATCGCCCCTGCGGTCCTGCCGCACTCCGACGAGCGCGCCACCTGCGAGCGCGCCGCCCTCACGGGAATGGCGTGCCCTTGTGCACGCATGGCGTTGATGAGCGCTGTCCGCATGGCGTTGATGAGCGGAGATAAAACGTGCCAAGCGCTTGTCGACTGAACAAACACTGACTGAGCAAAACGACGTACAAACGGCGGCCGTGGGCGCGAGATCGGACGAACGAGCCGGCGCGAGTGGCCGCCGCGCGCTTGGCCATGGGGTTGAAGCCGCACAGCTACGACCGGCGAGGCTCGCGGCGGCGACGAATGGCGCGGCTCGCGCTCGTGTGCGCGCTACCCGTCCTCGCGTTCGGCTCAGCGCTCGTGCAGTTCACGACCTCGCGCTGCGGCGCGATCGACTGGGCCTCGCCGGAGGTCGAGGAGGCGTGGTGGAGAGCAATGCCGCGCGTCGCTCTGCCGCTCGCACCGGCCGAGTTTGACCGATCGTTTGGCGCGCGACACGCGCGCACGCCCGCCGTGCTCCTCGGCCTGATGGATGCGTGGCCCGCGCTGCGCACGTGGAGCCCGGCCTTCTTCCGCGAGCACTACGGCGATAAGCAGGTGGAGGTCTTCTTCTGGGGGCGCTCGGGCCTCGATTGGAACGCGCGCACGCGCATCGAGTCGATGAGCATCCGCCGCTTTGTTGACGACATCGTGCTTTCGACGTCGCGAGGAGCGCAGCCCGGCTACGTGCAGGAGAGCTCGTTCCTCGAGGACGAGGACGAGGATGACGGCGCCGACGGCGAGGGTAGTGGTGGCGGTGCGAGCGACGCGCGATTGCCGGCGCCCGATGCGGAGCCCGCGGCCGCGCACTCGGCCGCGGTGCGCGCGGCGCGAGCACGAGTGTCGCGCCTCGTCGCCTCGTCCAAGGCGCGCGCGTGGGCCGACGTGCTCTGGTTCCCGCACGCGCCGCTGCCCGCTGTCGACACCGCGGTGATCGAGACGGCCTTTTGGCTGGGCGGAGCGGGCGTCGGCACGGGCATCCACTACGACGCGAGCCCTGCCTTCCTGCACCAAGTGCATGGTGTCAAGCGCGTCGTGCTCTGGCCGCCGAGCGCGCGCGCGCGGCTGGCGCCGAGCGCAAAATACAACTACGGTGCCGAGCTGAGTGAGATTGACCCTCGTGCCTTCCTTGTGGGCCATCCGCTCGCCGACGAGCCCAGCGACGCGGCCGCGCGCGCGCGCGTCGAGGCGGAGTGGCCGCGCTTCGGCGCACTGCCCAACGTAACTGTCGACTTGCAGCCGGGTGAGACGCTCGCCGTCCCGCCGGGTTGGTGGCACGCGACGCTCACGATGTCGCCGAGCATCTCGGTCGCGGTGCGCGTACAATCGGCGTGCCAGAAGCGCGCAGAGTGGTTTGACGACCTGCTGCTCGCGCTGCACAATGCGGGGCTGTACAAGCGCGGGCAGTGCGTTTGCCACAGCGACGCCGCTGCGCGCGGGACGGGCAGATGACTGCGCGTGTGCATCGGTGCATGCATCCGGGCTGAATGGCGGGCTGACGGCGAGCTATGTCATTGGCGAGGATGGCGCCTTGTCGAGAACGTGGCGGCGTTCGGCGTCCCCCGCGGTTGCAGCGCGAGCGACGAGCACCAGCGGAGAACGCGGCACATCACCGCCACCGTGTGACGGCGAAGCACCGAGTTCGACGTCGTCAGTCGCAGCGCGCGCAGGGCCAAGCCGCTGGAACGGGAACTCCTCCGACTCCGCCTCCGCCTGTGCACTGTTTGTCGCCTCCCACTCCAGCCTCCAAAGGCGGTTCGCTCGGACCTGCACATGGAGCAGCGGCACGCCAAGCATCAGCATGACGATCGCGAGAGTAGCCCAGATTGGCACCTCGCTGAGGATCAGCACTCCCGTGAGCACAAACGCCGCCCACACGAAGCACAAGGTGCTGATGTGCGTCGCACAGAACATGCAGCGGCCTTGGTCAACGCCGAAGCGGGCAGCGCACGGCGACCAGGGAAATGCCAAAGGGAAGGACGCGACCACGCACGCTGCAAGGAACGCGACGACGCTGGCACTGTGCTCGTCGAGTCGCGCATCCGCCAAAAGATGGCGGCGAATCGCCTGCGCGAGCGCCAAGCTCAGCAGGGCCATGCTTGCAAGCGCGGCGCCAGCGGCGCAGAGGCGCCACAGCCACGTGGACAGCGCGACGATCGCGCTGGCGCGGTGCGGTCGCCACGCGGCGCTGCTCGCCGTGCTCCACTGCGCATGCAGCTCGCCATCGCGAAGGACACCGTCCCACGAGGGCCAGTGCTCGATCGAGTGTGAGAACCAGCCGCATCTCGGGCAGCTGTTGTTGATGAACGAATCTCCGCGCTGCACGCTGCTTGGCATCACCGCGGCGCGCCCGTCGTGCACGAGCAAATCGGCGCACGCTGCGTGCGTGATCGGCCCAAGCGAGCACCGCCCGCACTGCCGGGCGTCTGGGAAGAGCGCGACCAGGCTCGCCTGCAGCGAGTCGTGCTCGCGCAGCCGCTCGCGCGCGCGCAGATGCAGGGCAAAGGTCGAAGCCGGCGTGTGGCGCGCGAGCTCCGCGTCGTCGATCGGACTGCTCGCGCAGTCGCCATGCACAGCGTAAGGGCAGATCAATCGCCCCGCGCGCGCCGCGAGCGTGCCGTGCTCCACATGCGAGCCGCTCGCAAGCATCGTCCATGCGACGAGGCACTCATCGCAGAGGAAATGCGGCTCACCGTCGCTCCGCGCGCAGCGAATGCCGTGGTGAAGGCAGCAGGTCTCAGTGCAGATTGAGCACGTTGCAGTTGGCCCGGGCTCGAGCGAGCTTGCGTCGACGTCGCTTGGCGCGTTCAGATCAGGCTCCTGACCCATGCCGAAAGACTGGCGAGGGGTCCTTCCCCCTACCCAGCCAGCCGATTTGTGACACACGCCTATTTTCAGTGTTTTGACGCATGGCGAGCGGATTGCAGGCATCAGTCTGAAATGACTCCGAGTTCGTCGACCTCGCCAGCGCCCTCAATTTGCAGAATTACGCGAGAGGGCCTTGCTCACGCGCGCGCGCGAGCGCGTGCCACCGCCGCGCGTCCCGCCGCGCGGCGCGCGTGCGCCGCTCGAAGCGATGCCACGCCGAGGCTCGCCCGCGAGCGCCGTTTCAGACGCCCATCGCGCGTGGCGTCTCGTCGTGGTCGGCTGCGGCGCTCGGCACGGCGCGCGGCGCGCCGTTGTCGTTGCCCGAGACGGGCACCTCGTCAAAGTCCTTTGCGCGCCGCGAGAGCAGGTAGATGCCCGTCCAGACGAGCCAGATGGGCATGAAGAAGAAGGAGACGAGGATTGCAATCGCGATGTCCAAAGCGGCTGCGGCCATGAACCAGCGCAGGCGGCCGACTTCGGCGAGGAAGCCGATGAAGGCGAGGAGCGCGATGACCACCGTCAGGAATGTCCACGAGCTGTACAGCATCTTCGTTCGACCGTTTAGGTAGCTGCGTGAGGGGGAGGGGAGGGGTGGGGGGTGGGGGGTGGGGGGGGGGGGGCGGGCATGCGTTGGCACAACGCGCAGGCGGCGCAGGATGGCAGGCGGCGCAGGATGGCAGGCGGCGCAGGATGGCAGGCGGCGCAGGATGGCAGGCGGCGCAGGATGGCAGGCGGCGCAGGATGGCAGGCGGCGCAGGATGGCAGGCGGCGCAGGATGGCAGGCGGCGCAGGATGGCAGGCGGCGCAGGATGGCAGGCGGCGCAGGATGGCAGGCGGCGCAGGATGGCAGGCGGCGCAGGATGGCAGGCGGCGCAGGATGGCAGGCGGCGCAGGATGGCAGGCGGCGCAGGATGGCAGGCGGCGCAGGATGGCAGGCGGCGCAGGATGGCAGGCGGCGCAGGATGGCAGGCGGCGCAGGATGGCAGGCGGCGCAGGAGCAGGCGGCGCAGGATGGCAGGCGGCGCAGGATGGCAGGCGGCGCAGGATGGCAGGCGGCGCAGGATGGCAGGCGGCGCAGGATGGCAGGCGGCGCAGGATGGGAGGCGGCGCAGGATGGCAGGCGGCGCAGGATGGCAGGCGGCGCAGGATGGCAGGCGGCGCAGGATGCCAGGCGGTGTGGCGGCGGTGCGTCGCGCCACGCGAGCAGCGGCCATGGCCGCCGACAGCGCACGGCGAGAGCCGCCCGACGATGGCGTGCGTGCGTGCGTGCGGGCGCGCATACGCGGCAGTTGCCATGCCGATCATGGTGAACCACCAGACCATGCCAAGCATCCAAAATTCGCGCGAGTTTGTGAGCGCGTGCGAGATCTCGAGGTTCTTGAGCTGCTCGGGCAAAGCCGCAGGGGGGGGAGGGGGGGGGGGGGGGGGGGGGGGGGGGGGGGGGGGGAAGGGCCAGGGGGGGTGGGGGGGGGGGGGGGGGGGGAAGGGGGGGGGGGGGGGGGGGGGGGGGGGGGGGGATGAGAGGAGCGCGGCATGCGTGCGCGCTGCGCCCATGCGCATGGGCATGGGGGGGGGGGGGGGGGGGGGGGGGGGGGGGGGGGGGGGGGGGGGGGGGGGGGGGGATGAGAGGAGCGCGGCATGCGTGCGCGCTGCGCCCATGCGGCTGTCCGCGAACAAGGCGGCGCGCTGCAGGGCGGCTGTCCGCGAACAGGGGGCGCGCTGCAGGGCGTGCGGGCTGGGCGAAGAGGCGGCGCGCGAGGAGCCGCGCGCGCGCACAGTCGAGTCGTCGATCTTCCATATCGAGTAGATGAAGGAGGAGGTGGTCACCTGCCCGGCGTAGAAGGTGAGGTCGAGCACTTGCAACACGGTCGCAAAGAGGAAGGCCGGGATAAGCAGCGTCTTGGTCGCGCGATGGCCCGAGTGCTGCTCGAAGGCGTCTGCAAGCGAAAAAATCTGCGCGGGCGGCAGCACACGGGCAGAGCGCGCGTGATGAGCGCGCAGGGCGCGGCGGGCAGGGGGCGAGCGAGAGCCGCGCGAACGCGGCGCCAGTCCGTCTGCACGCTTGCGACGGAGAGTGCTGGTGAACCCCCCGCCCCTTCCCCCCCCCCCCCCCCCCCCCCCCCCCCCGGGGAAAGCAACGCCATGCCCGGCTGCGCTGTGCGGGCGGGTCGCACGACGCTGCGCGCGCGCCACGCACGGCTGCGAGAAGGAGGAAGAAGGCGAGGGTGGTGACTGCCGCAGTCACGGCGGCCAAGTTCGCCGACTCGACGCGGTACGCCCACAGCTGCTTGAGCAGGTCGACGTCGAGATCAAGGTACCTACGTTCACGCACAGGCGCGGCATATGCGCGGATTGAGCGCAGCGCCAGGCACGTGCTCGGAGGCCGGGGCGCGCAAAGATGGAAAGCACGGTTGCGCGCGGCACAGCACGGCCACTGCGTGCATGCTGGGCGCGCACGGCGTGCGTCGCGCGGCGCGCGCGCACTTGCGGAAGGCCTTGGCCTGCATCGTCGCATCGATCGTGGTGCCGTTACGCTCAAAGGCGATCAGCGGGTTCTTCGTCTTGAACGCCGTGCCCGAGAGGAACGCCAGATTGAGCAGGCACGAGAGGAAGAAGGCGATGGCCGCCAGGATCGACGCGACACCCCCCCACCACAGGGGGCGCGACGAAATCGCCACAGCGGCCGCCATGTTGGAGGAAGGACTGATCAAGGGCGCGCACCTTCTGCAAAACTGTGAAAACTGCAACACGGTCCAAGTTTCGACACGATGTTGGCGCGCTTTGGCGCTCCCGTCGCGCTCCTCCTTTTGGCCGCGACCGCGCAGGCCAAGTGGCTGCGCACGAGCGCCTCGCAGCACATCCGCGCGCCTGTCGGTCAGACCTACCGCGCGTGGCGCGACCTCGCGCGCATGCCCGAATGGTCGCCCGTCTCGCGCGTGGACGTGGATCCAAAGACGGGCGACTCGCTCTGGCACCTCGGCTACCGCGGCCTTGAGGTGACGTGGGAAGCGCGCGTCGTCACCGAGGAGTACCCGACGCTCCTCTGCTGGGAGTCCACTCTCGGCGTGCCTAACCGCGGCGAGGTCCGGTTCGCGTCCGTGCCCGCGCTCGCGGGCGGAGCGGGTCCGGACACGAGCGCGGCGGACGAGTGGTGCACGATGGCGCTCACCATGTCGTACCAGATCCCCGAGCGCATCTCACGGCTCGTCGAGTCGGGTGCGGTGCAGACGTTCATCGTCCGCGTCTGCCTCGAGCCGACGATGCGCCAGTTCTGCGACGCGATGGAGGCGGAAGCAGAGGCGGCACGCGCCCGTTCCGCAGCGCGCGCTAGTGGCCGCGCCCCCGCTGCTGTACACACACCACCTCGCGCATGTGGCGCACTGAATGCAAAAGACTAGAGCGCGTCACGCAAGCACCGGGCCATCAATCGCTCTCGCCCTCGGCCTCGCCATCGGCACGGCGAGCACGTCGACCGCGCCGAGCGACCGTGCGCAGGGCGCGCGGCGCGACCGACGCGCCGCGCGCCGCGCGCCCCGCCTCGCTCTCGGCGCCGCGCCTCTTGGGCGGCGAGGCCGTCGCGCCGGCGGCGAGCGCGCGCCGGAACTCGCTGGGCTCGAGGGAGCGGAGCCAGCGATCGAAACGTGCCTGCGGCATCGTGACGAGCGCGTCTGCGCGCGGCCTGGCGCCGGGCGGCCTGTGCGGCAGCGCTGCGCGCACCATTCGCAGGCGGTCGAATGCCGCGTTTGACGAGAGCAACGTGCGGCCTAGCCGCTTCGACGCCATCAACGCCGCCCACTCCTCGGCGTGCAGCGCGGCGCGCGCGGCGGCGATGCGCGGCGCGAGCGTGCGCTCGATGTCGGACGTGAGGAGCGTCGGAATCTGCTCGGCGATGTGCGCGGGCTCAGCCTCGGGCAGCAGCTCGCACAGCCGGCGGAGGCGCGCAGGCACCGAGCGGAGGTTGAGAACGCGCGGCGCGTACAGCGCAATGCGCCACGCGCGCACGCCCGGCGGGAGCGCGCTCTCGAGCGCGCGCAGCTTCTGGCGGAGCAAGCTTGGCTCGCGCAGCGCCCACGGCACGTGCGCGGCGAACGCGACGAGCTGCGCGTCCGAAGCACCAGGCAACGCGCCCCGCACCAAGTGCACCGCGCCGGGCAGCTGGCGCGACGGTTCGAGCAGCGCGAGCGTCGGCGCGCGCGCGAGCAGCGCGCGCGCGCACGAGCCGGGCAAGCCGCCCTCGATGGCAGTGCACACCGAGGACACGGCGGCACGCAGCAGCGCGGCACGCTGGCGTGGGTCGCGCGGCTCGGCGGCGAGCTCGGCGGCGAGCTCGCAGTGCCGAGCCGACAGCGGCGCGCCCGGCGCGGCGGCGGACGTGGCGGCCGCTGCGCGCGCGGCGGCGAGCGCCGCGCGCGCGGCGGCGGCGGCGGCGCTCGTGCCGCTCGCGTAGGTGAGGAAATGCGCGCTCCACAAAATCTCCGGTGCCGCGCGCACGATGGCGTCTGCCTCGGCCGCAGCCTCCGCGTCCACACCCGCGCCCGCGTCGGCTCGGGCGTCGGCTTGGGCGCCCACGCTCCGCTGCTCGTTCCCGCCATCCGCTGGCGCACCGCCTCCGATCAGCTCGCGCGCGCCCCACGCGTCCTCCTCGTCGTCGTCGCTCGCATCGTCGTCGTCGTCGTCGTTGTCGTCGTCGTCGTCGTCGTCGTCGCCATCGCCATCGCCGCTGGCGCGCTGCGCGCCGGCGCGCGCGGACACGGCCGCGCCGACCGATGCCCGCGCCGCCTCGGCGCCGGCCGCGCCGTTGCCACCGCCGCCGCCGCCCGCGCCGCCCACGCGCGCTGGCCGCTCGACGAGCGCGGCGCGCACCTCGCCGAGCGCCAGCCGCGCGTGGGCCGAGTGCGCGAGCACGTGCGCGATGGCCGCGGAAGCGCCGTGGAGTGGCGGAAGCGGTGGCGGGCAAATGGCGGCGGATACGTCGGATGATGCGCCGCCAGCGGCCGTGGCGATGGCGGACGGAGCGTCGGGCGACGCAGCCGAGAGCCACGCGGGCGGCCCGCCGGGCGAGCATACCGCGCGCCACTCCCATGCGCACGCGAGCGCGAGCGCATCCTCCGCGTCGGCGAGGGCGGACGCTGCCGCCATGCGCGCGGCACGCGCGGCTTGCGCGCTCTCGGCGGCTTGCGCGGTGCCGTTGCCATCCGCCGCCCCGCCGCTCGACGCGGCGGGCTGCTCGTCCGGGTCCGCCGCCTCATCGTCGTCGTCGCGCGCGGCCTCTGCGCGCGCAATCGCCTTTCGTCGACTGCGTGCGATACGCAGGAGCGCTGTCCATGCACGCCGCACACGCGCCGCCATTGTGCGGCCCCCAACTGAATGCGCGGTGGCGAGCAGGCGGTAGGGGTGCACAGCGAGGAGCAGCTGGCCCACCGCGCGCGCGCTGAGCGGCTCGTCGACGTCCGCGCCGTCCGCGCTCGCCTCGGCGAGCGCCGCTGCCAACGCACCGACCTCGGCGCGCGCCGTGGCGTTGGCGAGCAGCGCGGGGGCACGCGCGCACAGCGCGCACGCGCTCGCCCAGACCAAGGTCGCGTCCGTGTCGCTCGAGACGCCCATGCCGCCCGCGTCCGCCTGCCCGTCCGCGCCGCTGCTCGAGCCGCGCGCGCACGCCGCGGCCGCACCGCCCGCGCGCGTGCGCCCCCCGTCGAGCAGCGGCGCATGCAGCAGCGCGCCAAGGTCAACGAGGCCCGACTGGAGGACGGGAAGGAGGTGCGCGAGGAGGAGCGACGGTGACGCGCCCATCGTCAGCTCGGGCAAGCTGAGCTCGTCCTCGCAGCTCGCCCATGCCGAGTCCGGCCCGCGCGCCGATGCGCGCCCGGCGCCTGCCGAGTCGGCGCGCGCGTTGGAGGGGCTGTCGAGGCTGCGCTCGATCGCTTCGTCGTCATCGTCGTCGTCGTCGTCGTTGCCACCGCCCCATGGCTGATCGTCGTCCTCCGCCGCCGCGCCGCCATCGTCCGCCCGGCTGCCTCCACCGTGTGCGGCGGCAGCGCGAGCCGCCCACCCGCCGCCTTTAGCAACGCCGCCGTCTGCGCCCGCGACGCGACCGCCGACGCCGCGCCCACCGCCATCATCAAAGAGCGCGGCGATGCGCGCGTCGGCCTGTGCGATGAACGCCTCCGCCTCCGCTCCGAGCGCTTCCGCCTCCGCCTCCGCCTCCTCAGCCGGCACGGCGGCGAAGATCGCGTCCGTCTGCGCGACGAATAGCGCGTGCTCCCACGCCGCGAGCTCGTCGACAAGCGCGCACAGCCGCGGCACGTCGAGCGGCGGGAAGGCGGCGCGCAGCTCGCCAATCTCGTCGAGCGTGCCGCTCCCCGCCACGCGCTCCCCCCAATCGGCGCGCAGCTCGCCGCCTTGGCCGTCGGGCGGCGGCGACCCGACGTCCAAATCACGACGATAAGCATCGGCGGAGGCGGCGGCGGCGGCGGCGGCCTCGTCCACGTCGTCGGAGGGCTGGCCGCGCGGCGCGACGGCGCGGCGACGTGCGCTTGCGCTCGTGACGCTCAGCTCCTCTTCCTCCTCCTCGTCGCCCCGCGCGCGCTCCGCCTCCGCCTCCGCCTCGAACGCGCTCGCGCCCGGGTCGTCCTCGAGCGACGCCTCAAACTGCGCGATCTCGTCGTCGGACATTCGGCGGATGCGCTTCTCGCGCACGATGCGCTCCTCGCCATCGGCGTCCTCGTCGATCCAGCGCACGACGAGCACGTCGCTCGCGCCCGCGCGCATCATCCGCGCCATCTGCTCGTGCCAGTGGAGCACATACGCGGCGGTAGCTTCGGGAGGCACGCGCAGCGCGCCGCGGCCGTGCGCGTCAGCAGATGCCGGGCCGAGAGCGCGCAGCCTTTGCGCGAGCGCCTCCGCCTGCTGGGCCGACGGCTGCGCGCCGTGCAAGCGGAAGAAGGACGAGCTCAGAGTAAACTGGCGCGCGCTGTGCTCGGCGACGACGTCCGCCGCGGCGAGCTTGTGCGGCGCGAGCGGTGGCCGCTTCGGCGGCGACGCGGCGCGCGGCGGCTCAGCCGAGCGCTCTGGCCGGAACCAGCTCGCTGTCATCCGCGCGGCCGACGGTGCACGCGGTGGCCTGCCGGCCGCGCAGAGCGCCGTCAGTGCGAGCACGACGCGTGCCATTCGCGCGCAGACGTCCTCTCTGATGGGGTGAGCCAGTGTGGGCGTTTTCCAGCCAGTGAGTGCGCAGTGCCCTTGTGAGGCTCGCCGTCGGACACGGGCCGCCGGCTGCGCCTCGTGAGTGCGCTCACATGATCGCGCCGGTAGACAGGCGGTGGAAAGTCTACGCCGAGCCCGATGGCGCTGGCGACGACGGGCGTGGCCGCACGGGCGCCTTCAGCTGCCTGCGCTCGATCTCGGGCCGGTGCGGCAGCCCGCCGCACGGCACGCCGTCGCCATCGCTGTCGAGCCGCGCGAGCCGCGCTGGCGCCGCGTCGTACGCCCTTTTCGCGTCCTCAAAAAAAACGTACTCGCCACATCGGTCGGCCGCGCGCGCGCGAGATACGGCAAACTGGCCGCGCAGCGCGGCCGGCGTGGACGCTGCAGTGCGCGGGGCGTCGCCCTCGCCGAGCGTGACATCGACCGGCTGCACCGCCGGCGCCGCGCGCACCTCCTCGTAGACCGCCTCGACAGGCGAATGCGACGCGTCGCACGCCACCCACAGCCCGACGCGGCTCGCGCGCGCGGACGCCTGCGCGCGCTCAAGCGCCTCGGCAAGCGCGTCGTCGTCAACGCCGACGCGCGTGGCGCGCGCCCACCCGCCGGTGACGAGCGCCTCGTTCACGCTCGGCGCGGCCGCGCCGCCCGCGCGGCCGTGCGGCGTGACGACCGCGAGGCGACGCGCCGAGTCGGTGACGCGCACCTGCACGCGCGCGCCCTTTGGAAGAGCGCGACGCAGGTGAGCGCTCGGCGTGAAACGGAAGCATTCGGGCAGGCCGCCGACTGTCGGCGTGCTCGCGCCCGCGAGCCGCACGACGCCGCTCTTCTCGAGCTTGACCGCGTTTGCGTCGAGCACGCGCACGACGCGGTCCTCCGAGATGCGCGCGGGCACGGCGGCGCTCGCCAGCGGCGGGCGGAGCAGCAGCTGTGGCGCGTGCGCCGGGCTGGCGATGTGGTGCGCGAGCAGCCCGGCGGCGAGCAGCGCCGAGGCTGTGCGCATATCAACGCGATCGCGCGATGCACGATGGCCGGCGCGGCGAGTAGCCCCACTCGCACGTCGAGAAGAGCAGCGTCATCCGGCCACCTCCTCCTGCTCGCGCTCTGCTCGTTTGCGCCGCGCGCGCAGAGCTCTCCGATGCTCACCGGCCGCAGCTGGTGGGCCTCGCTCGGCTCGCCGCGCTGCGTGGCCGCGCCAATGGTCGCACAGTCGGAGCTCGCGTTCCGCCTCCTCGCGCGCCGCTACGGCGCCGAGCTGTGCTACACGCCCATGCTACTCGCCAAGCTGTACGCGGCGGTGCCCGAGTACCGCGCAGACCACTTCTCCACCTGCGCCGCCGACCGCCCGCTCGTCGCTCAGCTCGCCGGCCACGACCCCGACACGATGGTGCGCGCGGCGCTCCTCCTTCAGCCTCACGTCGACGCGATCGACATCAACCTCGGCTGCCCGCAGGGCATCGCACGCAAGGGCAAGTACGGCGCGTACCTGCTGCCCGACGTCGAGCGCGTCTGCCAGATCGTGCGCGCGCTCTGCGCCGCGATTGACCTGCCCATCACGTGCAAGGTACGCGCCGGCGCGCGCGCGCGCGCGCCCGTGCACGCCCAGGCCGCGCGCGGCCGGCGCGCGCGTGCGAGCGGCATCGCGCGGGCATGGCCTCCCGCCGAGGCCGCGGCCGTGCCTCCCTTCTCGATCGGCGTGCGCAGGTGCGGCTGCTCCCATCGCTTGGTGCGACGGTTGACGCGTGCCGTCGGTTTGAGGATGCGGGCGTATCTGCGCTCACTGTGCACGGGCGCACGCGCGAGCAGAACAAGCAGTTTGTGGGCAGCGCGGACTGGACGGCGATCGCGACGGTCACGCGTGCGCTTACCGTGCCGGTGATCGCCAACGGCGGCATCGCCACAGCGGCGGATGTCGACGCGTGCCTGCGCGAGACGGGAGCTGCCGCGGTGATGTCATCTGAGGCGCTGCTGGGCAACCCCGCGCTTTTCGCAGCGAATCGCGACCCGGCGACGGGCGCGCACGTGACGCAGCGGCGGCTGGCGCGCGAGTACCTGCAGCTCGCGCGCGAGGTGGGCGCGCCGGACGCGAGCGCGCGTGCGCACGTCTTCAAGCTGCTGCACGGTGCGCTCTGCGCAAGGCCACAGCTGCGTGATCGACTGGCCGAAGCGTGCGCGCGCGCCGCGCCGAGCATTGCCGCGCCGCGCCGCGCCGCTGGCGCAGGGCGCCGTCGCCGCCGTGGCATGCGCCGCGGGAATCAGGCCGTGGGCCCGTCACGCCCCGTGACGCCCGTCACGACCTTCTGTGCCCGCCCCGCCCGGTCGGCCGCGCGCGCCTCCGCTTCGCCCGCAGCTACGGCCTCGACCAGTTCGAAGGCATCTTGGACGCCCTTGACGAGCTCGATCCGACGCTGCTCCTCGAGCCGATGGCGCACACGGCGGAGGGCGAGCGCGCCGAGCGGCGCGTGCTGCAGTGGTATCTGCGGCACCAGTGTAGGGACGAGGCGCGCGCGCTCCTCGCGGACGGGCGACCGCCGGCCGGGGGTGAAGGGGAGCGGACGGCACGGCGCGTGCGTAGGGCGCAGCACAAGGCGGTGCTGCGAGAACGGCACGCGGCGCGCGTCGTCAAGCTCGCCAACGCGGCGGCGAGCGACGGCCAGTCTCGTGTGCGAGACGGGGCTGCGGCGTAGGATCAACCTGTCGCTGCCTTCCATGTTGCTGCCATTTTCCATTTTTGCCACCAGTCCTTCAATTTTCGGGCGGTCATCGTCGGCCGGAGATGACGCCACCGTCGCGCAGCTCGCCAGCCTTGGCCGCCAAGCGAGCGCGCCTCGCGGTCGCCGAGCTCAGCGCGCAGACGGATGACACGCGCATTCGCGCGATCACGCCCATGATCCCTCCGGCGTGCCTGATGGAGGAAGTCCCGTCGTCGGCCGAGCTGCAGGCGTCGGTCGCGGAGAGCCGCGCGGCGATCCGCGCGGTGCTCAACGGCGAGGATGACCGCGTGCTCGTCGTCGCTGGCCCGTGCACCGTGCACGACCCCGCGGCGACGCTCGAGTACGCCGCCAAGCTCGCGGACGTTGCGCGCAGGCACGCGCGCGACGTGCTCGTCGTGATCAGGCTCAATTTCCGCAAGCCGAGCCACTCGTCCGAGTGGAAGGGCTTTCTGCATGACCCGCACCGCGACGGGTCGTTTGCGATCAACCGCGGCCTGCAGCTCGCGCGCCAGCTGATGGTGGGAGGCGCGAGCACCGCCCCGCAAGGCCAAGCGCGCTCGCGCCGCCCGGCTCGACGCGCATCTTGACTGTGCGCTCGGGAGTGCGCGCGTTTGCGGCGCGCAGGTGCGCGTCGCGTCGCTCGGCCTGGCGATTGGCACGTCGTTTCACGACACGCTGCAGCCGCAGTTCTTTGCCGACCTCGTCGCGTGGCTCTGGGTGTCGCCCCACGCGAGTGCCTCGCAGGTGCGCGCGACGGACGGGCGGCCCGCGTGCAACGGGTGTGCGTGCGTGCGTGCTGCGTCGTCTCCCGTCCCCTCCGTGTGCGTACGTGCGGTGCTGCGTGCCATTGCTGTCGTGCTCCTCTCCTACCCTCTCGCACACCACCCCCCTTCCCCCTTTCCCCCCTTCCTCTCTTCCCCCCTTCCCCCTTTCCCTTTCTTTCCCTTTCTTTCCCTTTCCCATCCACATACGCACAACAGGTGCACCACGAACTTTCCTCCGGCCTCTCCATGCCCGTTGCCTACTGCGACCGCGGCGGCACGGGCGCAGACTTTGCGACGGCCGCGGCCGAGGAGGCGGCCGTGCTGCGCGCGCAGCGCACGTCACGGATGCGGCACGCCTTCTTGTCCGGTGTGCGCCAGTGCGAGGCGCAGGTGCGCTGCGTTGCGACAAATAGCATCCCATCCCATCCCATCCCATCCCATCCCATCCCATCCCATCCCATCCCATCCCATCCCGCCATGCAGTCTCTAAACAAGGCGTGGCGGGCATCGTGCACACGCACGGCAACAGCGACGTGCACACCGTGATCGGCGGCGCGGGCGGCGCGGCCGCGCTGCTGCAGCGTGCGCACGCCGCCGCCAACGAGCTCGGCCAGCTCAACTTGGGCATGCGCCTGCTCGTCGACTGCTCGGGTGGCGAGGGGATAGGGGCGCAGAGCGCAGCGTGCCGCGCGGTCGCGAGTGCGATTGGCGGAGGCGACGAAACGCTATGCGGCGTTTGCCTCAAGTCCTTCCTTCTCTCCGGTCGGCAGGCGGCGTCCTTCGGCGGTGGCGCGCGCGCGAGCACTGGTGGTGCCATGAGCAACGATGGCGGCGGTGTTCACGATGGCGGCGGTGTTCACGATGGCGGCGGTGGCGCTGGCGCGCAGTCTGCGAGTGGCGGTGCCCTTGCAGCGGAGGAGGAGGAGGAGGAGGGGGGCGTGCAGCACGAGCTGCCGCCTCCCCCGCCAGTGTATGGTCTCTCCATCACTGAGCCGTGCATTGATTGGTCGCAGGTGCGCCTACCCTTCCGCCCCCCCCCCCCCCCCCCCCCCCACACACACACACACGCAAACACGCTCGAACGCTGAGCCGAGCCAACACACGCCACCAGCCCCCCCATCCCCCCCCCCCCCCCCCCCCCCCCCCCCCCTCCCCCCCATCTTCCCCTGCCAGACAGTCGAGCTCCTTCAAGCCCTCGCAGACGCCTCGCGCCACCGCCGCTCGAACTTGCGCTCGCACGGCGGAGGGCCGCGCGGCGCGCGAGCTGCGGCCGCTGCGAGCGGAGGCGGCAGTGCGCAGCATGGCGGTGGGCAGCATGGCGATGGGCAGCATGGCGGTGGGCAGCATGGCGGTGGGCAGCATGGCGGTGGGCAGCATGGCGGTGGGCAGCATGGCGGTGGGCAGCATGGCGGTGGGCAGCATGGCGGACGGTGCGCGCGCCCACGCTCGCCACTTTGCGTCCCACGCCCCTTTTCGCCTGCGCGACACGCACAAACCGCGCGCATCTTGAGGGGTTCGCTCGTGGCTCGCTGTCAGATGCGCGCCGATGCCTTCCATTGCTCGCCTCCACCGCCAAGCTCCTGCCCCCCTCCCTCCCCCTCCCTTCCTTTCCCCATCCCCCCGCCAGCTTCACCGAGTCCGCGTCCGCGACGGACAACTTGCGCATCCGCGCGATCCAGCCGCTCCTCCCGCCCGCATGCCTCCTCAACGAGCTGCCGTGCCCGCCCGACGCGGCAGCCACCATCGCCGTGGCGCGCGAGCAGATCGGTGCCCTCCTCGCCGCGCCCTCCACGGACAGCGCGGCGCGCTCGGGCCGCGCCTGCCGCGCGGGTGCGGGCGCGGGCGCGGGCGCGGGCGCAGGCGCGGGCGCGGGCGCAGGCGCGGGCGCGGGCGCGGGCGTGGGCGTGGGCGCAGGCGCGGGCGCGGGCGTGCAAGGCAGCGCGGCGCGGCTGCTCGTCGTCGTGGGCCCGCCCGTTGTGCACGAGATGAGCGCGGCGCTCGAGTTTGGCGGGCGGCTGCGCGCGCTCGCCGCCGCACATTCGGACGCGCTCCTCATCGTGATGGCCGCGTCCTTTGAGAGACCGGGCGCGGGTGCGGGCTGGAAGGGCTTGATTCACGACCCGTGTCACGATGGTAGGGGGCATCGCGCGCGTGTGCGCCCCCCGACGGGCCTGCTTCGCCCCGGCGCGCTGCATCGTCGACCTGGTGCCGCACGGCACCTTGGTGGGCACGCGCTGCCCCTCACCCCCCCCCCCCCCCCCCTTCCCCCTTCCCCGCCCCTTTTCAAACTCCCTTTCCCCTCCGCCCTCCCCACCACGCACGCGCTGTCCATCCCGCGCGTGCGTGCGCACTTGCAGGCAGCTTCCAGATCAACAGCGGGCTGCGCCTTGCGCGCAAACTGCTCCTTTCCCTCGCCTCGCTCGGTGTGCCCACGTGCACAGAATTTGTCGATACGATCATGCCACAGGTGTGTGTGTGTGTTGGGGGGGGGGGGGGGGGGACACGCGAGCCATGCCAAGCGGCGGGGTCTGCGCGGCCCCGCCGCTTGGGCGCGCGCGCGGCCGTTTTGCTCAGCCTCGGCTCAGCCGCTGCCACCTGTCGCTGTCACCTTGTGCCTGTCACCGTCATCGTCACCTGTCACCGTCTTCCCCCTTCCTGTCACTGTCACCGTCACCTCCCCTCCCTGTCACTCGCAGTACCTCGCGGACTTGACCTCGTACTCAGCGTCAGACTGCGCGGCGTCGTCATCCTACCTCATGACCGAGCTCGCGTCGGGCCTCTCCATGCCCGTCGGCATCAGAGTCTGCGCACAGCCGGCGCACGCGCCCGCCGCGCCCGCCGCGCCCGCCGCCTCTGAGCCGATCGACGGCGTGGCCGCGTCCGAGAGCGACGTGACCGCGCAATGGACCGCACAGCGGCTCGTGCACGCGCTGCGCTCGGCGCGGGAGCCGCACGTCTTCCTCTCCGTCTCAAAGCACAACCTCGCCGGTGCGGTCGCGCGGCTCGCCTGCGCGCGCGACGCCGCCCCAACCCGCGCGCGCCGCGCGCGCCGCCCCCATCTCCGTGCGCACGCGCGCGCGTGCCGACGGCGTGGTGCCCACCCCGCGCCTCGCGCGCGCACGCGCGTCGGCCGTCAGGCATTGTGCACACGACCGGCAACGAGCACGCGCACGCGATCGTCGTCGCCGACGGCGCGCTCGGCGCGGCACACGGCGCGCTGCGCGCGCACGGCCTGCCCGCCTCGCCCGTCGTTGACTGCTGCCTGCCGACCGAGCCGCCCGCAGGCGCGGCCAACGGCGGCAACGCGGTCGCGTCGGTGCTCGACACGCAGCGCGAGCTCGTCTCGCGCGTCACGTCCGAGATCCGGCACGGACGCGCGCCGGTGCTTGGCGTGATGCTGCCCGCCTACCTGTGCGAGGGGCGGCAAGACGTGCTGCCCGGCCGCAAGCTCGCGTATGGCGTCAGCGTCGGCGGCGACTGTTTCGGCTGGGCCGAAACGGCCGCCATTCTTGAGCGCCTCGCCGACGCCGTGCGCGCGCGGAACGCCGCGGCGTGAGAGCGGCACAGCCGTCCTCTCACCCGATTTGGCAGGCAGCGCTGCGCAACCGCGTCCTCGTCCTTCCGACTTGGCTCAAGACGACGGTCGCGGCTGAGACGCTGATAGTCGGAGCGATGGCGCGGCGCGGGAAGCCCATTCGAGCCTGAAGCGAAGCGCGGAGTAATGCGGCAATCGCTGGGGCTGAGAGCACCGCCTGGCTAGCGGCCTGGCTAGCGGCCAACGCAAAAGGCGACGAGCCGTAGGCTGGCGCCTGGCTAACAACCGGGCATGTCGTCGTCGCCCTCGTCCGTGCCATTGACAAGCTGGCAGGCGTTCTAGTTGTCCTTGCTGCTCGACTCAGGCAGCGCACACGCCCACGCCAGCCACACCAAGCCAATCGAATGGCATGGCGGCTGCCAAGGCCGACCCAAAGTTCCGGGCAGCCGCGGTGGCGCGGGCCGTGGCGGCGGCGGTGGTCTTTTTTGAGAACCCGTTTGACTAAGCGGCAATTTCGGTCTTTTTTGAGAACCCGTTTGACTGAGCGGCAATTTCTCTGCAACTTCCCTCACGCAGCGGGGCTAGTGATCACCGATGTCCGATCGGGCTTCGCCGATCAGACTCGGCCGGGCTCGGAGAGCCGCGAGAGAGTCCGCCAACGCGTTGTTTCACGCACATACGCCGAGTGCACAGCCGCCTCACGCGTCGCTCGGGACGGAGCAGTCTGATGTGGCGATGGAAAACGAACCGGATGACCGACAGGGTCGTTAGGGTCGCGTCGCGCCGGGCACGGCACGGCACGCGCTTAGCGTTGCGCGCGGGCCGTCGGCGCGCTCGACCGCCGCGCGCGACGCCATCATCGCGCGGCCACGCCAAAGCAGCCGACCGCAGCACTTCGCTCGTACGCCGCCGCGTCGGCACCAAACCGGCCGTGCTTTGGCGGGCAGGCGAGAGCGGGTTGCGCGAGGTAGCGCTTGCGCAGCGGCGGTCGGATTACGTCGGTCACCTCCGGCGTCGTCTCCTCCGCCAGATCCGCCTCGCGTGTCACGTCGGGCTCGGCGTCGCTCTCGTAGTCGGCGAGCTCGTCGATCATGTCCCACAGGCTCACCTCGAGCGCCGGCTCGCCGCACGCGGCGGCGGCGAGGACGGGAGCGGCGGCGGCGTGCTGCAATGCGGTCGAGCTGCGCGGCGCAAACGCCACCGCGAACTCGCCCTTCTCCTCATCCTCGTCGACGTCGGTCGCGTCGTCCTCGTCGCGCTCCTCGTAGCCGGCCGGCGACCACGTCAGCCCCGTCGCGCACACGCAGATGGCGACGCACCGCGGGCTGCGGCAGTTGGGCGCCGGCAGCAGCGGCCGGCAGACGAGGGCGCCCACGTCGGGCACGTCGACCTCGCCCGCGCCGTCGATGAGTTGGCAGAAGCTCTCGTAGTCCTCGCTCGTCATGATTGCGTGTCGGCCCGACCCAGCCGGTTCTCGTCTCAGCCGGGCGGTAAAAACGCGAGATGCGCGCCCCGTCTGGAGACCGCATTCCGTCATCTCATTACTTACTTACTCAACCCGCCTTTCCCGCGCTTCGTCCGGCGCGGTGGGCTTCCCGCGCCGCGCCGCGACTAGAAGCGCGTCAGGTCGCGGCCGAAGACCGCCGCCTTGAGCCAGTCGAACGTGACAAGGACGCGATTGCGCAGCGCCACCTGCTTCACCAGGTACACACTCCTCCAAAGGAGGAAGCCGACCGAGCCAGCCTCCTTGAGGAGCGTCACGTCGCCGAGCTGCACCTGCGCGAGCGCCTCGCCGCCGCCGATGAAGGCGAGGATGCCCAGGTTGAGGAAGGCAAACGGCGGTGCGCGCCCCACGCCGCGCGCAACGAGCCACCACCGCGCGCCGCCCGCTCCCGGCGCGCCGTCACCGCCCGCGCGCGCGTCCGCGAGCACGGGCGGCGTGCTCGCAAGGGTGTAGCCGCGGTTGATCATCCGCGCCGCGAACGCGCCCTGCTGCGCGGCAACCTGCGCGGTCTGCGGCAGCGGCGTGGGCTCGGCCGCGCCGCGCGCTCCGCCGCCGCCTTCCCGCTCGCCGTACGAGCGCGCGAGCGCGCTGCGCGCGGTCTGCGAATCGTCGGATGCAAACGTCTCGCACGCGGCGTCGCCGATTGCAAGGATCGAGCCGAGCAGCGGCGCCGCACCGCCGGGCGGCTCGGCGCGCGCATCCGCCGTGCCGCCGCCCATCCGCACGCGCAGCCATGAGTCAACATTCAGCCGACCGTCGCGGGAAGCGGCGGCTTCTGGCAGCTCCGCGAGCAGCGCGCGCACGAACGGCTGGGGCGTCGTTCCCGCGCACCACACGACGGCGCCGTACGGCAGCTCGCTGCGCTCGACGCCCTCCGCACCGTCAGCGCCACGCACGCGCGTGCGCACCGTCAGCGTCGTCTCGCCAACGCGCTCGACGCGAGAGTTCAAAACGAGTTGCACGCCACGCGCGCGCAGGCCGCTCGCCGCTGCCGCGCGCAGCGACGGTTCGAAGGGCGGGAGGAGCTCAGCGCCGCCGTGCACGAGCACCACTCGCGCGCGGCTGGCGAGCGCCGGGTACAGCCGGCGCGCGTCGGACGAGAGCAGGTCCGTCATCTGTGCACACACACACACACACACAAAACACACACATATACACACACACAACGCGTGCGCGCGCACGCCGGGCGCGCCCGCACCGCGCGCGGCGCGCGCGCGGCTCACAAACGCGGACGCGCACTGCAGTGCGCGCGCGCGCGCGCGCGCGCGCGAGACGCCGTGCCCGGCGCGTCCGCGCGCACCTCGCCGCTCAGCTCAACCCCGGTCGGGCCGCCCCCAACGACCACGAAGGTGAGCAGACGGCGCACCTCGCCGTCGGCTGTGCCCGTGCGCGCGGCGCGCGCAAAGGCCTCGGAGATGGCGCGGCGTAGCTCGCGCGCGTCCTCCACCTCCTTCAGCCGGTGGCAGCGCAGCGCCGCGCCCGGCACTGCGCTGAGCGAGACGCGCGCACCGCACGCGACGACGAGCGTGTCGTACGGCAACGAGATGATTTGGCGTTGGGCGCGCAGCTCGTCGCCGCGCGCGCCGTCCGCGACGTGCGCCTTCGCATCGAGCTCCAGCTCGTCGCGCGCGCGCGCCGGTGGGATGTCGAGGAGCGGCGAGAGGCTGACGGAAACGCGCTGGCCGCGGGGGTCGATGTCCGTCGCGACGCCCTCGACGAATTCGACGAGCGGATTCGACGCGCGCATCTGCGCGGCGTGGGGGATGGCGCCGCAGCGCACGCGCGAGCGCTTTTGAACTTGGCACTTCACCGCCGCGCGTTGGGCCAAGCGCAGCGCGCGCGCGCGGCGCGCACGCACCGACTCGACGATCGATCGATACTCGACGGTCCCGACTGCTGTCGCGGCGAGCATTGGCGTGAAGAGGAAGTGGTCGCGCGGCGAGACGATGGTGACGCGAAAGGCACTCGCGTCGATCACCTTGATCAGCGCGTGCGCCCCCCAACCGGCGCCAATCACAACGATGCGCCGCCGCCTGTCGCCATCGTCGTCGCGCAGGCCAACGGCCACGCTCGCCTCGGCGGGCACGGCGGCCATGCGGCGAAGGTGCAGGACCTGGCGCGCGCCGCGCGCGTAAGATGAGCAATCGCACGCGCGGTGCGCCGCGCGCGTCACCCAGCGCGCGCCCTGCGCGCACCGCATCCTCAAACGTGTCGAGGCCCTTGGCGGCGACGACGCCCGCCGTCGACGCAAGCGCGCGCGCGCTGTCGAGTAGATCGGCCTCGGCACGGACGGCGGCGCGCGACAAGGCAGCGCGGCCGGCAAGGCGACGCGATGAGGCGAGCGCGCCGGACGCACGATGGGCGTGGCACGCGTGCGCCGCGATCATGAGCAACGTCAGCGTCCGGACGGCGAACATTGCAGCTGTTGCGCTTCGCGCCTCGCAGGGTCGAGGAAGTCAGAGAGCTCGCAGTAGTGTCACCAGTCAGTCACGCGCAGTTGGTCACGCGGCATCTCCTGTCTGCGCGCCGGACGCCGGGCCTCATCCCGCCGCGAGCGCGCCGGGCTGGCCCGGCGAGCGCGCGAGCGCGTGCTCAATCTGACTCTCCGCCTCCGCCAGACTGGCTTCCGCCTCGGCCCGCGCCTCCGGCTCGGCCGCGCCCGTGTCCGGCGCTCGCGCCCACGTCGAGTCTGGCGGCGGCGCGTGCGGCGGCAGCGCGAGCGTCAAAGTCGCGCCGGCAGTGCCATTCGCGCCACCATTGCCGCCGCTCGCCGGCGTGACTGTGAGTGAGGTGGGAGGGTAGGTGCGGCGCATCAGATTTAAAAGGATCGAAACAGACGCCGCCGCCCCACCGCCGCCCTTTGCCGAGGCCGCGCACATCGATGAGCCCTTGCTCACAGGCGGCGGGCGCGTGCCTCTCGCCACCCCGTCGGGCAGCTGCGCGCTGCGCGGCGGCTCGTGCGCCTTCATCTCCTCGGGGACAAAGCTGCGGGTGCGGGTCGTAATGTGCGGCCGAGGCGCGACGAGGGGAGGTACGGGAGCGGGCAAGGGGGGGGGGGAGGGGGGGGGGGGGGGTAGGTGGGGATGGGGGCAGCGAGGGGCAGGTGAGTTTTGTTTTCAAAGGCAGAGGTGCCAAAACATCGTGTGATTGGGGCAAGCGGCCGCGCGGGCGAGCGGTGACCGGCGCGTCGAGTGTCGGACGGCACCAACCGCCCAACCGCCCAACCGCCCAACCGCCGCGCTGCCCCCGCCGCGCGGCACTCCATGCTCCGCGCGCGCACTCTCGCAACGCCGGGTGGTGCCACAGGAGCGCTGCGAGCGTCACAAGCTCCTCCTGCGAGAGGCTGGCCAGGTGCTTTCGGTCGAGCGACTGCGCCAGCGGGGACAAGCGCGCGGCACGGGGTGGATGGGAAAGGCGCGCGGCAAAGGGACGAGTGAGGGTCAAAGGGATTGGTGAGGGTCAAAGGGATTGGTGAGGGTGCGCGCGATGGCGCGCGCGCGCCGCGCGCCGCGCGCCGCGCGCCGCGCCGCGCGCCGCGCCGCGCGCCGCGCCGCGCCGCGCCTTCCGAGCGCGCGCGCGCGCGTGCGCGCACCTCAATGAGCATGGAGACGAGGTCGTCCTTCTCGAGCTTGCGCTCGCGCTGCCGCCCGCGCGACGAGACGGAGAGCGAGCCGTCATCGTATGCGCTCTCGCCGTCATCCATCGCGCTGCCGCCATCGCCCGTCTGCGAGGTGCGTCTCGCGCGCCTGCGCGCCATCCGGACGGCCCTCTCCTTGACGCGCGCCTCCTGCGCGTCGGCGGTGGCCGTGAGGTACTTCTCGAGCAAGATCGCGACGACCACGTTGGTCATGACGATGCCCGCGATGAAGGTGAAGGATATGAAGAAGGGAGCGGCGACAGTGAGGCCATCGTCATAGAGCAATGGGCGGGCGAGATTCGATGCCCAACCGTCCATCGTCATGACCTGCCACATGGTGAACATGGCCTTGAGGAAGTTGCCAAACTCATCGTCCGCGTACTCGCTGAAGAATTCGACGCCGATGATCGCCCAAATCCCCATCAGAAGGCCGAGGAGGACAAAGGCGTTGCCGACGCCCGGCAGGGACGCACCGACGCCTTCGATAATGATGCGCAGGCTTTCGACGCGCTTGAAGAGGCGGAAGACGCGGAAGGCGCGGAAGAGGCGCAAAACCGTCACGCCCGGCAGGTTCGGGTTGCCCATCGAAACGAACGTCACCGTCACGATCACAACGTCAAATACATTCCACGCGCTGCGGCGCGGCGTGCGCGCGGGCGGCGGGCGCGCGCAGGCGCACGGCGCGCGCATGAGCGGACGCACGAGCAGCGCTGCGTGCCGCGCTTCGGGTCAAAGCCGGCTGCGGCCGAGCGCGGCAGGCAGCGCCGCACGCGCACGCGCACAGCGCAGCCACGCTCGACGCCAGCGGGGCCGGCACCGGCGTGGACCGACGCTCCACGCCGCGCGCCCAGCCGCGCGCTCCGGCGCTCAGCTGCGTGCGACGCTGCGCGCGCGCGCGCACGATTTCCAGAAGTAGGTGAACCAGTTTGCGTACAGGTTGATCACAAGCTCGAGCCCGAACACGACGGCGAAGAAAATCTCAAAGGCGCTGATCACAACGGCGGCGCGCGTGCCCGCCTCAGGATTGATCTGCTTCTCCACCGCCGAGATGACAAAGTTTGCAAAGATGAAAAGCGCGACGGCGATCGTGCTCGCCTGCTGCTCGTAGTGCTCGCGCACCACCGCCTGGAATGGCAGCGTGTCCTGCACAGGCGCGACGGTGGCGTCGTCGTCGACAGCCGTCGAGGTGCGTTCGCGCTCGCGCCGGGCGGCCGCCGCGTTGGCGCCGTCGGCGCCGCCAGCGCCTCCGGCCGCTGCGCCGTGCGCGCTCGCCGAGGCGCGCGCCTGCGAGATGGCCGCGGCGCTCGCCGCGGACATGGAGGCTCGCGCCTACCCGATCCCCCACCCACCGCTTGTTCCCTGCGCACCTGCGGACTCCCTCCCACTTTACTAGTTTACTTACTTACTTAAAACTTCCCCAGTCGTTTCGGCGATCGTTTCGCGATGGCGCAGCCCGCGGACGTCGCGCTCGCCATCTACCGCCAGCACGACATGTCGCAGTCCGTCGGCCGCCTACGCGCGATGCAACAGGTCGCCGCGATGTACGACGTGCATTCGCGCGAGCTCGGCGCGCGTGCCAAGCTCCTCGAGACAACGGCGACGCGCGCCGTGCGCGCAGCCGATGAGGCGGGGCGCCAGAGCGTCGCGCTGAGCGACAAGGCATTCGAGCAGGCGGAGAGAGCCGCCGCGCTCGAGGCGGCGCTCGCCGCCGAGCACGCCGTCTCCGCGCGCCTGCGCGAGCAGCTCGCGCGCGCGGAGGCGCAGCTCGCCATCGAGCGCGACGAGGGCGCAGCACGCGACGCGCGATACGACGCTGAGGTGGCGCGCCTTGCTGGACTTCTCGAGGAGCGTCGACCGCTCGAGTCGCGCGCGGCGCGGCTCGACGACCTCGTCGGCGAGTTGAGTGATCAGCTCGTCGACGCCGAGCGCCGGTTGCGCGCCGAGCGCGCCGACAAGACGCTGCTCGCGCGCGCGGTGCTGCGCGGGCGAGACGCGGAGGAGCTCGGCGCGGCTGAGGGCTTCGACGTGCAGACGATCGTGCACGTGACGCCGCGCGGCGGCGTTCTCGCCACGCACTTGCGCCCGGCGAGCGGCTCCACCACGCGCGAGCGCGAAGAGTGGTGAGCAGGCAGAGTCTTGTTGGCAGTTTCATGGTCGAATGACATCCCAGCGCCACGCTCAAGCAGTGGCCTCAACGCTTGGCGGGCCCGTGAAAGAGGGCGTTACGCACACACTCGGCAGCGCGCCCGCAGGCGCAGGCGGAGTGGCTGATCGTCCGACCGACTCTGCCGACGCTGCCACCGCCGGCGCGCCGAGGAGCGGCTCACGCAGCGAGGCCAGGCGGGACGGCACGACCGACGGCGGCGCGGGCCCCGCCGCTCCACGCAGTTGGGCGCGCAGCCAGGCGAGCGGCGCGGCCGGTGCGTCGCGCGGGGCCACCGCCGGCGGCGACGTCGGCGATGGCGCGTCAGCACCGGACGTGGCGAGCGGGCTCGCGCGCAATGCGCCGACGCCCCGCGTCGGCATCGCGTGCGCGCCGCTCGCTTCAACGAGCAGGATGGCCGCGCACGAGATGATGACAATCGCGACCGCGCCCGCCTCGCGCGCGCTCAGCACCGCATCGCCGAAAGCGGCGTCAAAGGTCAGAGCGACGGGCGCTGCCATCGCAGACGCCGCGCTCACGCTGACGGGCGAGCAGCGCGCAATCGCAAGGTTGACGCACAAGTTTAAGCCAAGCGC
This sequence comes from Diacronema lutheri, assembly GCA_019448385.1. Taxonomy (NCBI): domain Eukaryota; phylum Haptophyta; class Pavlovophyceae; order Pavlovales; family Pavlovaceae; genus Diacronema; species Diacronema lutheri. The sequence goes on from JAGTXO010000013.1 coordinate 862,894, forward strand.
AAACAGCGCGTTCAGTGCGAGCCGCGCGCATGCCGCCGGTGCCAAAGACTGGAGGACCTCGATGCCGGACGCGTGCAGCGCGAGCACCCCAGGCCACATCGTGAGCGCGTTCGCAAGGCCGAGGCTGGCGGTCGCGAGGTTCGAGTCGGCGACGCGCGGACCAAGCGCGGCAAGCGGCGATGCCTTGAAACCCACCTCGAAGAGCGCGTACGCGAGCGCGCTGCCCAGCGCCAGTGCGATGCCGAGCGCGCCGCCTTCGCGCTGCGCTGGTGGCGCGCGGATGCGCGCGCCCGTGGGCGCAGTGGCGAGAAGGAGCACGCCGCCCATTGCGCACGCCGTCGCGAGCCCGCTCGCCGCGAGCCGCTGCCGCGCGCGGCGCGCGCCCCGCGCGTGGGTTGAGCCGAGCGCCATCGTGAGGAGCCACGCCCAGCACAGCTGCGAGTTGAAGGCGGCCGAGGCGACGCCGACGCTCAGCTCGCCGCGGAGCGCGCGGTAGAAGCACCAATCGCTCACGACGAGAAGCGCATTCAGCGCGCAGCTCGCGCGCGCCAGCTCTCCGAGCGCGCGCGCCGAGCGCAGAGACGTGCGCGGCGCCAAGCACGGGAGGAGGACGAGTGATGCGCAGTGGTTGCAGAAGGTGAGCGCAAAGGGCGGGAAGGCGGCGAGCTCGACTTGCTGTGCAAGCTCGGACTGGAGGACCTGGAGCACAACAAACGCGGGTAACACCCACAGGATGCCGCCTGGCGCGTTGCGGTGTGAGCGTCGGCAGTCATACCAAGCTCGGCGGCGGTCGCTCATGAGACCGCCATTCGTGAGAAGTCGAAGAGCATTTTTTTGCGTCCACTTGCAACCTGTGCGACAACAAGCGGTGGTCCGTGGAGGCCCGACGCGCGGCGCCGATGGGCGCGGTCAACACGATCGAGGTGTTTGCACGCGCGATCGAGGTGTTTGCACGCGCTCACACGGCCGTGCGGTGCGCAGCGCGGCGGAGTGACACGCTGGGCGGCCGATGGCGGCGCGCCAGAGGACGCGGGCGCGTTCACTGACGCGCCGCGCCCAAACCCAGAAGACTTCCGTACGAAACAAGGCTCAGAAAGCTGCTCGCAATCAGCGTGGCGGCGTCGCATGGCGTGAAGCCCCGCCGGACTGGGAACCACAGGAGAAGTCCTCCGGCGCCCGCACCACGAGCCCTCGGGAGCGGCGCCGGGATGAGCATGACCGAGGAGCCTCAGCAGCCCTCCGACGCGGGAGGCGGCTCGTTCAAGCGCCCGCGCACCGCGTGGGACGTAGATGTCTCGCTCGAGAAGCTCATGTCGTGGGACGTGCTCGAGCAGTTCATGAAGGAGTTTCCCGATGAGAACTCGCTGCTCGGCGGCGGTGGCGATGGTGGCGAGAGTGGCGGCGCTGCGAACGCCGCCCTGACGGCCGGCCGCGCCGCGTCCGCCGCCGCCACCGCCTCGGGCAAGGCGGCGGGCGGCGCGGCCGCGCCTGGCGCGCTCGGCGGCTTCCCAAACATCCCGCTCGACAGCCCGTTCATGTGCCCCCCGTGGCCGCCGGGCGCGATGCCCGACTTTTTCGGCGGCTCGATGCCGCCCTTCCAGATGCCGCCGCAGATCTTCTCCGCCATGTCGGGCACGCCCTTCTTCGCGCAGCCGCCCCCCTTCTTCCAGCCGCCGCCGGGCGCGCCGCGCGGAGGCGGTTTCTCGCTCGGCGCGGCGGGCGGTGAGGCGGAGGCGGGTGAGGCGGGCGGCGGCCTGGGTGCGGCGGGCGTGCGCAAGGGCAAGGCGCCCAAGCGCGCGCGCTCGGGCGGCGCGAAGGGCGCGGCCGCGGCCGACGCGGACGCCGCGAGCGGCGCGGCGGGCGGCGGAAGCGGCGGCGGTGGCTGTGGCATGCGACGGGTCAACTCGATAGAGAGCGGGCTGGGCGAGGACGCGGACGACGAGTGGGCGGGAGGCGAGGCGAGCGAGAAGAAGGCCGCGCACAAGCAACGCTTCGTCTGGACTGCCGAGCTACACAGGCGGTGCGTCTTGCGCCAGCCGACGGCATGCACGACGCGCCTCCCCCCCCGGCGCTGCCCGGCGTCCCAGCGCACAGCGCGGCGTGCTGATTGCGGCCGGCCGCGGCGTGCCATGCTGTGCGGGCAAAGCTCCTTTTCTGCGGGCAAAGCCTCACCGCGCCGCTTGCCACCGCGCACCGCCGCGCGCGCCAACCCCCCCCCCCCCCCCCCCCCGCCCCCGCCGCCAACGGCGCGCGCGCGCCCCGCGCACCGCGCAGTTTCGAGGTGGCTGTCAACTCGCTGGGCATCGAGCACGCCAAGCCGCAGGCTATCTCGCAGCTGATGGACGTTGAGGGCTGCAACGCGCCCACTCGACAAAACATCAAATCGCACCTCCAAAAATACAGGCTGCTCCTGCAGAAACGCTCAAAGTCTGCAGCGGCAGGCGCCGCCGCGGCAGGCGCCGCCGGCGCTGGCGCCGCCGCGGCGGGTGCGGCGAGCGCCGGCACCGCCACCGCCGCCGCGGCTGCCGGCGCGACGCTGCCGCCGCCACATGCCGAGGCCGGCACGGCCGCAAACGCTTCGGCCGAGCACTCGACGGCTGCAGGCACGTCGGCGCGTGCATGCGGTGGCGAGGGAGAGGCGGGAGCGAGTGTTGCTGGGCAGAGCGGTGGTGCGGTGTCCGGCAGCGGCTCGGACAGATGCGGCGACGGCGCCGCGTCGACGAGCGGCGACGACAGCCGCGTCGCCGAAAGCCACGCGCAGCTCGAGGGGCGGCTCAAGAAGCAAGAGCTCAATTTAAAAGTGCGCGCCGTGCGCTCCGTGGGCGCGCGCGAATGGCCGCGCGGCGTGGGCGGGCGCGCGCGGCCGCTCGGCAGTGCAGGCGCCAGCCGGCGATTGCGTCACTTCAGCCTGGCGCTCTGTCGAACGTGCGACGTGGCTGGTTGCGCCCTGCACGTCCGCGCGCGCGCCCCGACTCGCACCGCTCGGCTTTGCCCGCCCGCCCCTCCGCCGCCGGCCGCGCGCGCCTGCGCGCGGCCGCCCCTCTGTCCGTGCGAGCGCAGGTGCAGCTCCAGCTGCAGGCCAAGTTGCACAGGCATTTGCTCATGCAGCGGCAGTTGCAGCACCAGCTTGAAGTCATCTGCCACGGGCGCGATACCGACGAGGAGCCTTCGACGCACCTCGACACGGTGCGCGCGCGCGCGCGCGGCACGCAACGCGCGCGGCCAACCACCCCTTGCCACCCCCCCCCCCCGGCCGGCTGCGCGGTCGTGGCCGCACTGCGCTGCGCGGCGAGCGTTTAAAATCCCGCGCTCACGCGCCGCGCGCGTGGTTCGCGCAGGACATCGTCGACACGCCGCGCGGGCAGGCGACGCTTGCGCTGCGCAACGACTTGAGGCAGCAGCTCTCCAAGGCAGTGTCGATGCAGCAGGAGATGCTCACGCACCTTGACTCTCTCGTGCACACGGACGGATCGCCCGCGGCCGTCGCGGGGGGCGGCGGCCTCGTCGGCGGCGGCGGCGCGTCGGTGGGCGGCGCGAGCGCTGGTGGCAGGCGGGCGGGCGGAGTTGCTGCAGACAGCTTCGCCACGCTCGCGCACGCGGGCGTCGGGCTCGGTGACGCGGACGACCTCCTCTTCGCAGAACACGTCGGCGGCGAGCTCGGGCAGGAGGCGGGCAGCGAAGCTCGTGGCGGCGGCGGCGGTGACGGCGGTGGCGTCAGCGTGGACGCGGACGCGGACGCGGATGCGTTGGAGAACTTCAGTATCGGCGACATGCTCAACGAGAATGCCACGGGCTGCGCAGACGGCGACGGCGAGAGCTAGGGGCGCCGCGCACGCGATGCGGGCATCGCGAGCCACGGCGTCGCCACCCACCATGTTCCCTTTTCTACGCCGACCGCGCGGCCCAGCGCCGCTGCGGCACATTCCCAGCGCCGAGCGCGCGTCGTGCGCCACGCACGCTGCGCCCAAATCTAGCGCGCACGCCCGGCACAGTGCACAACCTCAGGACCGACGACCGTTTCTGCGACCGTTTCACTTGACATTAGAGTTGAGGCCCGGTTGCTGCGCGCGCTCGACCTCGTGCGATGGGCGCGCAGCCACGCACGGCGCCGTGGCACGCTCAAGCCACGCCAAACAAATGCTTGGCGTGATTCGCGTCGACCAGCTCCTGCAGCACGTCCAAATCAATGAAGGAGAGGTCGTTGTAGACGGCGTCGGCGAGCCTGAAGTCCTCGTCCTGCGTGTAGATCGACTTTGTGATCAGGCACGCCATCTTGGCGCCCTTGGCGGCGCGCAGGCCGATGTTGGTGTCCTCGACGACAAGGCAGCGGTTCGTGTTGACGCCGAGCTCCTTGGCCGCGAGCAGGTACACGTCGGGCGCCGGCTTCTTGGCCGCGACGACATCGCCGGCAAAGATGGTGATCTTGCTCGCGCGCGCTTCGCCCATCTTGGCTACGATCGCCTGCACAGCCTTCTCGTTGGAGGTGGAGCAGACGGCTACCGGAATGCCGTGCGTGATCGCGTCGTCGATCGTCGCGAGCACGCGCGGGCGGAAGGGCACGTCGCCATTGTTGATGCGGCTCATGAAGAGGTCCGTCTTCGTCGCGTGCAGCTCCTTGCACAGGCCCCAGCGCACGTCGTCGTCAGCGGCGGCGTACTCGCCCGGCCAGCCCACCTCGTCCCAGTGCCCCTTCATCCGCTCCTTGCCGCCGCCGATGTGCAACAGCTTGCCGTACGTCTCCACGTCCCACTCGGTGGGCAGGCCCCTCTGTTTGAACGCCTCGTTGAACGACGGCCTGTGCACGTCGCGCTCAGTCTCGGCGAGCACGCCGTCGCAGTCAAAGAGGAGAGCAAAATCGTAATCCGCCATGCGCGCCGCGCCGCGCGCGCGCGCCGGCGCGCGCGCCAACCCCGAACGACCTGCCGTCACGCCCAAGGCCACGACGACGAGCGCGATCGCCATTTCTAATGACGGGTTCAGTGACGGAACGCGTGATCACGGCGTCTCTTGCCTCGACAGGGCCCCGCCGTCCGTCGCCGCGGACGACGCGCCGGCCGGCGCCGGCTTCAGCTCGTGCCCGCGCTCTGCCCACTCGACGGCCGTGCGCACCTGCGCGCGCGCGTGCAGGTTGCGCACAACAACGGGGCGGAAGGTGCGCACGTAGGCGTTCGCCTCCTCGAGGTCAAGGCGCAGCTCCGCCTCTCCGCGCGACGCGAGGTAGGTGACAGCGACTGAGCCCGCGCGCCCCACGCCCGCCTTGCAGTGCACGTAGACGCCGCGGCCGCGCGCGCGGTTAGCGTCGATGAACGCGACGGCCTTGCGCAGGTTGAGCGCCGAAACGTCCATGTAATCGGTCGTGGGCAGGCGGAGCTGCTCAATGCCCAGGTTCTCGTACATGTCCGTCCAGCCCTGGAACTCGTCGCACATGTTGACGACCGCGCGCACGCCGGCGGCGCGCAGCTGCACGACGTGCCACGGCATCGGCAGCCCGCCGAGGAAGAGCGGCGCGTCGGCGGCGGGCGTGCCGGCCGAGCTGGTGGCCTCCTCGGGCATCGGGATGCGCTGGTAATAGGTGCGCACGCGCAGCAGGTCGAGCACGCAGTAGATGAGCGGCGTGGGCACGAGGTTGAGCCGCGAGACGAGCCACAGGATCTTTGGCGACGTGTGCGCGCCGCCGCGGCGCTGCGACTTAAGCATGAGGCCCATAAGCACGCCGCAACCAAGGAGCGGCAGCTGCAGCCGTGCGCAGAGCGCGAGCGTGCCCCACCCGTCCTCCACCCACATCGCCGTCGGCAGCAGCACGTAGCCGAGCACCGAGCACGCGGACGCGACCGCGCCCGCCGCGATGGCGGCAAAGCCGACGGCGGGTGGGAGGCGCGGCGCGGGCACCACCGAAATCGAACCCATCGCCGCGCGCGCGCGCGGCTGCGTCGTGCCGCGCTCGATCTTGGGCTTCGGCTTCGCGTCGACTTGCGAGGCGAGGACGACCAACCAGGGGACAAGGGTGGACCACATCGAGGGGCGACCCATATTTAAACTCGCGCTCGACCGGGGTCGTAGTGCTCGTCGCCATCCAGCGCGTTGGATCGAGCGTCGCGGGCGCGATGAAGTACTACACGCTCGGCGCTGGGCAGAACGCGCTGCACGTGTCGCAATGCTGCCTGGGCACCATGACGTGGGGCGAGCAGAACACCGAGGCCGAGGCGCACGCGCAACTGTCGCTCGCTGTTGAAAGGGGCGTGAACCTCATTGACGTACGCGCGCACGCGGCGTCGAGCCCGCCGCGCTGCGCTGAGCGTTGTGCTCTGCCCGTCCCACGCGCGCAGGTTGCCGAGCTCTACCCTGTGCCGCCGAAGCAGAGCACGCAGGGCGAGACGGAGCGGATCGTCGGCAGCTGGCTTAAGGCTGACCCGTCGCGCCGCGCCAAGGTCGTGATCGCGACCAAAGTGGCGAGCCGCTCGCCCGGCCCTCGCCTTGCGCACATCGTGCACACGCGCACCTATCCGCCCGGCACGCCGCCGCAGACCGAGCTCGCGCTCACGCGCCCGCAAATCCTCGCCGCGTGTGAGGGCTCGCTCGAGCGTCTCGGCATCGATTGCATTGATCTGTATCAGCTGGTGCGCGGCGCGGCGCGGCGCGGCGCGACCTCGCGCGCCGCCGCGCCTGCCGCGCGCCCACCCACATGCCTGCTGGCGCGCGCGCCGCACGCGGCGCGCAGCACTGGCCTGACCGCAGCACGAACATGTTTGACACGCGCGCGTACAAACGCAGCGCGGAGCGGCCGGCGTTCACGCCGTTCGACGAGACGGTGGGCGCGATCGGCGAGCTGCTCGCCGCGGGCAAGGTGAAGCAGTGGGGCATCTCCAACGAGAACGCCGTCGGCGTGTGCAAATTGCTCGAGTCCTGCGCCAAGCTCGGCGTGCAGAGTCCGGTGACAATCCAGAACGACTTCTCCGTACTGCACCGGCGCGTCGAGGAGGATGGGACCGTCGAAGCGTGCTCGCCCGTCCATTCCGCCGTTACGCCAAACGGCATTCTCCTTCTCGCGTGCGCCGCGCGCGCGCGCGCACCGCAAGTTGACGGCGGCGCCCGACGCGGCGGGCGGCGGCCGCCGCGGGCGCCGGCGGCGACCCGCGCGGACGCGCGCGACGCGCCCGCCTTTGATTCGTGGTTGGCACGCGCGCCGCGTGGCGCTGTTCTCCCGGCTGCCCGCCCCTCAGGTACGGCGCGCTTGCCGGCGGCACGCTCTCCGGCAAGTACCGCCGCGACGCAGACGGCAGCCTCGTCACGAGCGCAAAGCGCGCGCGCCACGTGCTCTTTCCCGCCTTCCAGCCGCGCTACTTCTCCGGAGCGGTGCGCTGCGCACGAATCCTCGCGCGCCTGCGCTGAGCGCGCTCGCGCGCGGGCTCGGCGTGCACGCGCCTCTGAGCGCACGGGCTGTGCGCGCTCGCCCTTTGCCCTGCCCCCTCCCCCCCCCCCCCCCCCCCCCCCCCTGCGCCCCGCCCTGCCCCTTGACTCCAGTCAATCGAGACGGCTGAGAAGCTGTGCGTACTTGCGGCCAAGTACGCACTGACACCCGCGCAGCTCGCGCTCCTCTGGGCGGCGGGGCGTGACTACGTCGGCTCTGTCATCATCGGCGCGACGTCCGTCGCGCAGCTCGAGGAGAACATCGCCGCGTTCGAGCTGCCGAAGCTCACGGCGGAGCAGGAGGCAGAGGTGGACGCGGCGTGCGACCGCATGTTCACACCCTATTACTCGCGCGTCGGCGAGTACAAGCACATCAAGGAGGTGTGACGACGATGCACGCGCGCGACGGCAAGCACGCCATGCACGGCCGCCCCGCACGCGCGAGGTTGCGCGGCAAGGAGGCGCACGTCATCGTCGAGGCGGACGGCCCGTGCGCGTCGGTCGCGCGGCTCAAGCGCGACGTCGCGCGGCCAAAGTTGTTGCAGCTGCGAGAGTGGGGCCTGCACATGGCGCGGCAGCTCTCGTCTGCACTGAGGCACGTCGCTGCCCGCAAGCCGCCAAAGCTGCCCAAGGCACCCCCCCCCCCCCCCCCCCCCCCCCTGGGGAGACGGGACGCTAGCTCCGCTCGCAGAGGTGTGCGGTCTGCATCTCGGCGTTGCGAAACATGCGGCCGGCGTGCTGCTCGCGCGCCGCCTCCTCCTCGCGCGCGCGCGCGTCGGCGGCGGCGGCGTCGTCGCTGGGCGCGTGCCGGCTGGTGAACGCGCGCAGAAAATGCTGGTGTGACACCACCGCGACGTGCTCGAGCTCGTCCGGAAGCGCGAGCAGCCAGCGCGCGGCGCGCTCGGCGCGCTCGGCGAGTTTAAGCGCCTCGCCGTCGCCGTGCTCCTTGCCGTATGCGAAGAGCGTGTCCGCCTCGCCTACTTGCGAAAAATCGACGTGCGCGAAAGAATCTCGCAGCGTGCTCACGGGCAGCCGCCCATCGCACGTGTACGGCCCGACGCGCTCGCGCAGCAGCTCGGTGGCGAGGACGCGCGGGCGCGTGGCCGGCGCGCGCAGCTGCGGGATGCCCACGTGCGCTGTTTGCAGCGTGCGCCGCATCGGCGAGAGCGCGACGGCGTCGACGCGCACACCGAGCGCTGCCATCTGCGCGTGCAGCCGCTCGGCCTGCCGCTCGCCCTCGGCCGTCAGTATCGGGTCGAGATAACGGTCGCCGGTGGCCGCGTGCAGCAGCACCCACGCCTTGCCGTGGCTCGCGTGCAGCGCGGCATGCTCCTCGCGCAAGTGATGCGTCGGCCGGGCCTCCTCCGCCGCCTCCGCCTCGTTGTGCGTGCCCTCGGCGTGCCGGATGAGGACCAGCGTCTTGACGCGCGCGCATGCCCAGCTCGGGGGCTCAGCGGTCAGCGTAATGTTGCGCGCGCCGGCTGCGCACTCGCCCGGCGGCGGCGGCGCGTGCGCGCCGATGACGACCGACGCTGCGAGGAGCCAAGCGGCGCACATCGTCGAGGCCGTCGCTGGCAACTCGACGCGCATCAAGGCAGCGTCACCGCGGAGGGAAAAGTTCAAAGTTCAAAATTTAACAAACGAAAACCCAGACGTCTTCATGAGAGAGCCGTCCATCCATCACTCTTGATGGCGCAGATCGACGCGTCACGAGAGGCTCTCCTCGCCCGCGAGCCGCACGAGCGGCGGGCGCGCTGCGGCGTGTGGCCGCGCTTATCGGTCGTCCTCGGCACACTTGCGCTCGCTTTTCTTGCCGGCGTGCGCATCCACGGAACCTCTGCCACTGACCTTTCATCGGATGATGGGCCCGCGTTTCTCTACACGCCGCGCCGCGTGCCCTTCGACCTCTGCCTTCCAAACACGACGACGATGACGGTGCGCTCCTGCGCCTAGCGTTTCTTGCACCCAAGTAGCGTGTGACTTGCCACGCGCGCGCCACCCGTTCACCGTTCGCGCGCGCGCGTGATTGCGTGCAGTTCCAGGGCTACTGGAGCAGCTTCTTGCAGCTGCCCATGCACTCCGCCATCGACGGCGTCGTATACGTCTGGCAGAACAGCAGCTCGGTCCTCCTTCGCGCGGATGTCGCCTTTGTTAACGGCTCGCTGCTGCAGGTGACAGCGAGTCATTCCATCCCACCCACCCCCCTGCTCCCCGTGATCACCCATCCCTCGTCAATGTTTGCTGTGCCCTCGTCGCGTGTGCGTGCAGGTGTGGCAGACGTGGACGCGTCGCGACGGCGACGTCCTCGCGATCCAGGTGCTTGGCCCAGCATCGCACGAGCATCCAACGTGCACCGTCGCGCACGTGCCTGCCGAGCAGCGGCCGGCCCGGCCGCACCTCTGCGCGTCGGGCGGCGCGCTCATTGACCTCGCGCCGACTGGTACCTGGCTGCAGCACGGCACGAACTCCTTCGAGCTGTGGAGCCAGACGTTCCCCACCGGCTTTCCGGGCAGCCTGATGCCCAGGGGCTCAGTGCTGAACGTGACGTTTGAGCGCTTACCCCCGCAGGAATTTTCGGCGCGCATGCCCGACAGCAGCGCAAAGCACATCCGCCGCGGGCGTGGCCGACTGGAGCGCTTCTTCAAGCGCGACCACGAGCGCGGTCGAGCGTTCCAGTCTGCGCTACAACCGCCCGGCGCTGGCGAGCAGCCGCAGCAGCCGCAGCAGCCGCAGCAGCCGCAGCAAGGACACCTGCTCAGCTCTTCGCACAAGCACAAGCACAAGCATGCAGCTCACCGCCCATCCCGACCACCCGCAGGTCCCCAGCCGCAAACTGCGCTGCCGGTGTGGCACTCGATGCGCTCGCCCGACGGCAGTTGGGTAAACAACCAGATCATCACATCGGCATCCAACTCTGTCGAGGATCAGAGCGTCTTCGTCATTCCAGCCCGCTGCTTTGCAAAGAGCCCACCGCCGCCACGGCCGCCACCGCCATCGTCACCACCCTTGCCCCCGCCATCCCCTCCGCCAGGCTGCCCACCGCCTTTCCTGCATCCGTCGCCTCCACCCAGCCCGCCGCCCAGCTCGCCACCGGCTCAGCTTTCCAACGCCACCGAGCCACAGCCCGCCCAGCCGCAGCAGGAGCCCGCGCCGCCTCACGACGCGGCGCCGTCCTCCAACGCCACCGAGGCACAGCCTGCCCAGCCGCAGCAGGAGCCCGCGCCGCCTCACGACGCGGCGCCGCCGTCCAACGCCACCGAGCCACAGCCCGCCGAGCCACCCGCGTAAGAGCCCGCGACAGCATCGCATTCGCCATGAAGCATCCCGCTGCAACAGGGGGAAGTCCAGCGGCATGTGACTTGCGCAGACAAGACGGATTGCGCCGGCCTGAAGGTCGCGCGCAAGCGTTGGTAGGTGGACGCTGACGGGTCGAGTCTGTGTTGGTCACTGCTGCACCCTCCGCAGGAACCCGGGCATGCTGCCGCGGCCGGCCTCGCCGCCCGCCTGGTTGAGCTCGCGCACGGCCGCGCCGGCGACGGGCGGCGGCTTGACGGCGGCCGTGGCAGCGCCATTTGAGAGCGCTGGCCCGCCGCCCTCAAAGCCGGTCGCGACGACGGTGATCGAGATCATGCCGCTCATCGAGTCGTCGACGAGCGCGCCGAAGATCACGTTCGCGTTCGGGTCCATCACCTGGTGGATCGTCTCTGCCGCGAGGTTGATCTCCTGCAGGGTCATGTCGGCGGAGCCCGTCACTGTGAATACGACGCCCGTCGCTTTGCGCAGCGGAAAGTCGAGAAGCGGCGAGGAGATGGCGGCGAGCGCGGCGTCCTGCGCACGCGTCTTGCCCTGCCCCGTGCCGATCCCGAGCAGCGCCGTGCCCGAGTCCTTCATCACCGCGTACACGTCGGCGAAATCGACGTTGATCAGACCGGGCTTGAGAATGATGTCAGAGATGCCGACGACGCCCTGCCGCAGGATATCGTCGGCGACGGAGAAGGCCTGCTGCAGCGGCAAGTCCTCGGGGACCGTCTCGAGCAGCCTATCGTTTGAGACGACGATCAGCGTATCCACCTTGGTGCGCAGCATCTCGGCGGCGCGCGCGGCGCAGTCGGCGCGCCTCCGGCCCTCGAACGAAAACGGCTTGGTGATGACGCCGACGGTGAGGCAGCCCATCTCCTTGGCGATCTCGGCGACGACGGGCGCGGCGCCAGAGCCCGTGCCGCCACCCATCCCCGCCGTCACGAAGACGAGGTCGGCACCCGACACCATCTCGCGGATCGCATCCTTGCTCTCGAGCGCCGCCTCCATCCCGATCTCGGCCGAGCCGCCCGCGCCGAGCCCGCGCGTGACCTTATCGCCGATGGTGAGGCGATGCGGCGCGCGCGATTGCGCCAGCACCTGCGCGTCCGTGTTCACCGCCCAGAACTCGACCGACGACGCGAAGTTGTCAACCATCCGATTGACCGCGTTGCCGCCGCCGCCGCCGATCCCGATCACTTTGATGACGCACGGCAGATTATCCGCGCAGTGCACATGGGCGCGCGCGGACGCGGGGACGCGCAGCGGGCGCGGCGCGCCCGGCCGTGCCAGCCGCGCCGCGCTCGCTCGCAGCATCGCCGCCGCAAGGAGCGGCGAGCCGAGCAACAGCGCGACGATCGCCTTGCTGTGCATGCCCATGGTGCGGCCCGCGAGGAAGAGTGAGCGAGCGGGCGTTTCGAAACGGGGAGCGGGGGGCGGGAAACCGCGAGGATGGCCTCGGACGAGGACGAAGCGAGGCGCGCGCTGCCGCGCAGCGTCGTTAAGCGCCGGCAGTGCGCGCTCGCGCTCGCGCTCGCGCTCGGGCTGCTCCTCGTGCTCGCGCCCTCCATTGGCCGCGCCGAAGGGCGCCGGGCGCTCGCCGCTGTCGCCGAGCCGCGCGCCGTGCCGACCGGGTGCAACCTGACGCGCGCGGCGAGCATCGTCCTGCTGAGGGGGTGCGGGCCCACGTCCAGATCGACGGGCGAGGGCGTCAGCTGCCGCGCCGACTTGGGCGTGCCCGAGCTGCTCTCGCGCCCCGTCGAAGAGCGCTTCGACCCCGCTCTGCGCAACCCGTGCACGCGCGCGGGCAGCGTCCGGTACTGCATCCCGTATTTTTACGTGATTGGCGCGTTCCACGGCGGCGTGCGCGACCTCTTCGCGCGCATCGGCATGCACGAGGGCGTGCTGCGCTACGGCGCGGATGGCGCGCCGCCGAGCACGGCCGCGCAGCGCCCCCTCGGCTCGGCTGAATTCTTCTCGGAGACGCACCCATGGGATCGGATGCTCTGGCGCGGCTGCGACTGGGGCAACTGCCCGCGCCGGCGCGGTGCAGGCGCCGAGCCCATCCCGCTCGACCAGCTGCCCGGCCTGCTCCCGCCCACCGTCGTCCCGAAGCCCGCGGCGGCGCCGGCGCGCTCGCCCCGCGCGGCTGCCGGCCGCATCTTTGGCGAGGCTGCGCCAGCCACTCTCACCTTCACCTGGTCGTCGACCCACTCGCTGCTCCACGAGGCGTGGAGCGCGGTCGTCGCGGCGTGCGTGCCCGCCGCGCCGCGCACGGACGAGCACGCCAAGCAGCTCTGCTTCTTGAAGGCGCGTCACGCGCAGCTCCGCTGGGAGGCGGAGACACTCGGCGCGGCCGCGCGCGGCGGCGATGGCGCGGCGAGCGCCCACGCGACCGACGTCGCGCCGCTCGCGCTCACCGTGCCGTGGCTCATGCGCGCCGTCCACGGCACCGAGCGTGTGCGCTTCATCGCGCTGCTGCGCGAGCCCGCGAGCCGCCTTTTCTCCGCCTTCTGGTTTTGGCCCCAGTACCGCCGGCGGTACGGCCATTCGGCAGATGGCTTTGACGCGTACGCGCGCGAGATGGTCGAGGCGTTCAATGCGTGCGTCGACGCCGTGACGCTCGTTGCCAGCGCGGCGGACGCGAACGCGAAGGCGGCGCACGCCGCGCGGCAAGCTGGCCCGACCGAGCAGCCCGCGGGTCGGGCGTCCCTCTCCACGGGCTATACGGACGAGATGCTCGAGCAGCTGCGCGCGCGTTTTGCGCGCAGCGGTCGAACGCCGCGCGCCGCGCGCGCGCTGCCGGAGCGGCACGTGCTCGAGAGCTGCGCGATGGACTTCGATTCGCTCTCGCGCAGCACACAGGAGGTATATTACCACGCGGACCAGCTCCTCCGATCTCTCTACGTCGCATTCGTGCCGACGTGGCTCGACGCGTTCGGCGACCGCGCGCTGCTCGCGCTGCGCGCCGAGGACTACTGGGCAACGCCGCGCGCGCAGCTCGCGGTCGTGTTCAAGTTCCTCGGCCTCGCGCCGCCGAGCGAGGCGCAGTGGGAGGCGCTGCTCGCTCGGCCGGTGCTGCGCGCGCACGGCTCGGAGAACGCGACCTACTGGGGCGACAAGGCCGTCGTCAACTTTGTCGTCCAGCGGCCGGCGCCCGTCGCGCGCGGCGCGCGCGTGCCAGGCGCGGGCAGCACGCGCGTGCGCGCGCCGATGCGCGGAGACACGGCGGAGCTGCTGCACGCCTTCTTCGCGCCGTACAACGCCGAGCTCGCGCGCCTACTGCGCGACGATCGATTCCTGTGGCGCGATGTCGCGCACCTCGCCGGCGTTGCGGCCGGACGTGACACGGCGCAGCCCACCGGTGGCGGAGCCGCGACTGGCCAGGGCGTGCACGCCGGCGTTGGCGCTGCGGTCGCGCCTCACGCGTGATCGAATGATCGTGCGTGCTGAACGGTCGCACGCGGAGGGCGCGCGCCCACGAGCAGCCTACCTTGCTCCGACGTGCGCAGTCAGATGGGGCCAAGGCCGTGCGCCCGATGCCACCGTGCCGCGCTCCATCGCACGAGCAGCTCGCCACCCCGCCACGGTCCGCGAGGCTCGGCAGGGCTGGCCATCGTCATCGGGGCTCTCGCTTGTCCTAGGTGCCGTGGTGCTGGTCCACACGGACAGATGACTCGCCCCACGGGAGGCGTCTCGTCAAAGAAAGGCCTTTCTGAAGGGCGTTCTCGCCGCCTTGGCCTTTGGCCGCGCAAGTGCCGACGCGTCCGCCGGCGAGCGCGCGTCGTGGCCGCCCTCGGCTCTCGCGGGCCCGGCGTCCGTCGCGAGCCTCGCGCGGGCACCGCCACGAGACGGTTCAGCGCCGTCGCCGCAGTCGTCGTCGCCGTCGTCCGCCGCAGCCTCGTCCTCCCTTTGGCGGCGTCGCTTGATTGCGAGCGCGGCGCCCGCCTTGCTCTCCGCCAGAAGCCGACGCCGCCGTGCCTGCTCGAGGATTTGATTCTGCCGGTCGCGCGCCTCGTCCCTGCGCAGGCTGCGCACCAGCGCGTCGCGTTCGACCTGCGCCTGCACGCGGTCCGACGCCGAGCCTTGGCCTGCCCACACCGAGTGCTCGGGGAGGCTGCGCTGGTCCTCGACGTAGCGGTTCACATATTTTTCGCGCTCGACGGCGTCCTCAAGCGTCGCCTTGGCGCGCTTGAGGATCTGGAAGGCGCGCGGCGCGTCGTCGTGGCTCGCGCGGTCGGGGTGGAGCGCAAAGGAGAGGCGGCGGAAGGCCGGGCCGACGGCATCTGCGTGCGGCCAGGACGATCGCCCGAGCGCGTCCCACGTGGGCGTTGGCAACTGCAACACGTCGAAGTAGCTGCGCGTCTGGAGCACCCGAACGACCTCCTCCGAACCCACTTGAGCGTGGGCAGCTGCAGCACGTCGAGGTAGCTGCGCCTCGGCCGCCATCCTGAAGCGGCGTCTTGAAAATCACGGCGCTGCCCGGCCCCACTTCGAGGCGCGCTACACGAGTGTGGAGGGCTGTTGAAATGTCGCGCCCGCCGTCGCCGCGGGACGAGGCGCATCGCGTGCGCGACGCGGTGGGCCCGCGGCCGACGGGGCTGCCGCCCGCGGATGCGCGCAGACCGCTCGTCTCGCACGCCTCGTACGTCCCGAGCGACGTTGAGCCGCCGCGGTACGGGCTGCCGTCGTCCGACTACATCCGCCGATACAAGCAGGCCAACCAGGTGGACGTGGAGAGGGCGGAGAAGCGCGCCGAGCTGCGCGATGCGGCGCACGCGCAGCGGCCCCCGCGCTCCGAGCGCTCCGCCCGGAAGGCGAACACAAGCGCGCGCACCACGGTGCGCGCGCGCCGTTGGCGCGCGCGCGCGCGCGGCCTGGTGCTGCCCGAAGGGCAACGGCGCACGCGAGCGCACGGACGATTCGCGCGCCGCACAGCCCTTCGGGCGGCACCGGGCTGCGCGCGCGCGCTCGCCGCTCGCTCGCGCGCGCCCTCGCGCCTGTGCACCATGCCCTCCTCACCTCCTCTCCCAACCACTTCCCCTTCCGACGCGTCGCGCGCTCTATCAGCTCTGCATCGCGCTCGGCGTGCTTGGCGGCCTCGCGGTCGTCGCGCTGATGGCGATGGCCTCGCTCGCCGTCTACGAGTGCGCGCCGCGCGACGAGACATTCACGCACGAGCGTGGGCCGCCGGGTCTCGACGCGCCGTGCGTCGCGATCACAAGCAACGACAACGGCCAATGCGCAAGCCCTGCCACGTACAGCGCCTACGCCAACCGGACGGGTGGCGAGTGCTGCATGCCAACGGGCTTCGTGTGCGGCGTCGACGTGCAGCTCAACAAGGCGTGCGCGCGCGGTGCCGTGCGCGTGGGTGACTTTGTCGGGATGGGTCCGGGCGAGCGGATGTGCTGCCACCCGTCCGGACTCGGCGCGAGCGCCGTCGGCCTCCTCAAACTGGGCAAGCAGCTGGTCACGCTGCAGGCGCAGGCGGAGAAGCTCGCCTCGTCCGGCTTTCCGGCAGAGGACCTGGACACCCTCGCGACGCAGCTCGCTGAGCTCACGAGCGCGCTCAGCGCGGCGGGCGAGGAGCTGCCCCACACGCTCGAGCTGGTGAGCAACGCCAAGGACCTCGCACAGGGCGCAATCACGCAGCGAGCGGCCGAGGAGGCCGCTGCGGCCGAGCGCGTGCGCCAGGCGGCGCTCGCCGCCGCTCGCGAGCGCGCGGCGGCGGAGGCGGCAGCTGCGGCGCTTGCTGCGAACGAGAGCGCGGCGGAGGCCACGAACACGACCGCGCCCTGAACGGCTGCCGGTCGGCCGGCTGGAGCGGGGCCGGAGCGGCGGCCGGGCGCCGGCGGTGCGCCTCTGCGCGCGCCGGCTTCGCCGCCGCGGCCCCTTCGCATCCTCGCGACGCGCGCGCCGGCCCGCACTCGACGTCCGGAAGGAGGGGTCAGGGCCTGATACCGTGCAATTAGAAATCGGCCGGTGCGGCGCCCACAGCGGCGTCCGCGTCGCACCCAAACCGGCCGACGACCGCGTCAAAGCCGTCGCCCGCGCGCCCGTGCTCGATCTTGACGAGCTGGAAGGAGCCGAAGATCTCGCCCTTCGGCGTGGAGATCGTCGCGCCACTCGCGTACTCAAACGACTGGCCCGGGTGGAGAACCGGCCTCTGCCCGACAACGCCTGGCGAGTTGCGCGGCACAGTCGCCTCAATGGCGCCGTCGGAACGCTTGATGACCCAGTGCCTTCCGACGAGCTGCACCGTCGAGTCAGACAGGTTGGTCACCGCGATCTTGTACTGGAAGACGAAGGCTCCTTTGCGCTCATCGCGGTGCAGGAAGCCCGAGGTCGCGTCGACGCGCACGCCGTTCGTCGTGCGCGAGCTGGAGAGGCGCGAGAGGACGAGCTGCTCCTGCAGCTCGCGGAACGCCGAAAACATGGCGTCGAGCCGCCTGCCCGCCTCCGCCGGATCGGTTGCCTGCAGGTGCGCACGTGTCTCCGCGCGGATGAGCTCGCGCAGCTGCTCGTGTGTGAGCCCGGCCTCCGCGTCCTTACCCACAAAGGTTTGCGTGAGCATCGGGAAGCGCGCGGCGATCCGCGACTGCTGCGAGAGCACGCGCTCGTCCCAGCCGCTCGAGACCGGCGCGAGCAGCCGGTACTGCGGCTTGCGCTGCCACTGCACGTCGCACGCAAACACCGACTGGCGCACGCGTAATCTCGGCTCGTGGGCGGTGAGCGTCTTGGCGGTGCGCAGCAGGGAGCGGTAGAGGAGCAGCGCAACTTGGCGAGAGGCCATCGCGCGCGTGGGAGAAAACCGCGGACGCGCTCAGCAACCGCCCACACCTTTCACGAGGCGAGCACCGGAGCACGGCCTCGTAATGACGAAATCGAGGGGGCGCGCGCAGTGGGGAGGGCAATGCCGTCCGCCGTGGACGTTTTCTCGTGGTCGCTCGTCCTCGTGCTCGTCTCGACCTCTGCGACGACGAAGCGGCTCTTCGACCTCGAGTCGCACCTCGCCTTCTACTCGAGCTACCATCGGAATGCCGTGAATCGCGTCATCCACCTCGCGTGCATCTGGCCGCTGCTCGCGAGCGTGCTCGTGATCTGCGACGCGAGCACGCCGCTCGCGCCAACGCCAACTCTCCTCGCGCCACTGCTCCGAATGAATGCGGGCGCGGTCATTGCGGCCATCTTCTGCGCGTACTACATTGCCCTAGACCGCAGCGCCTACGGACTCGCGAGCGCGTCGGCCGTGCTTGTCTCCTACGCCTTGGCGCGGGCATGGACCGCGGCGGCATCGCAACCGGTCTTCACGGCCGCGTGCGTGCACGGCATGGGCTGGCTCGCGCAGTTCGCCGGGCACGCGCTCTTCGAGAAGCGCGCGCCCGCGCTCTTCGAGAATTTTGCCCAGGCGCTGCTCATGGCGCCGCACTTCGTGCTTGTCGAGGCGTGCGTCGCGCTCGGCTTTCGCGCGCAACTCGCCGCGTCGATTGAGCCGCTTGTCGCGAGGCGCGTGCGCGGATTCACGGCCGCCGGTACGCGCTGACGCGCTGTCGTAGTTCCGGCCTACAGGTAATCGCGGGCATTAAGAAACCGTACCATTAAGAAACGGCTTGTGAAACAGCGAAGAAACTGAGGCCCAACCCCAAATCCCTGCTTTCTTAATGCCCGCGATTACCTGTATGCGGGCGGGGTCAAAAAAAGAAGGGAGCTGTTCCGTACTTTTCGACGTTTCAAACTTTGCCTCCGTACTTTTGGACACGTCTTCCAAAGTGTTTGCAAACTTTCGCCCGGACTCCGCCCGGACTCCGTACTTTTCGACGCTGGACCCAAAACTATCCACACGGCCATCTTCTGCGACAAGGTCTGCAACGGCGAGGGCGACGGCGACTACCTGTGCGGCCACTGCTTTGCTGTGGCCGGCTCGCCGGCGCCGGCGCCCCCTCCGGCCGGCGGCGAGGAGGGCTGGGAGGACTACGATGATTCGTCTGAAGACGTTCCCAAAAAGCGCCGCAAGACAAGCATGGGCGCGCAGCAGCAGCCGCATGGCGAAGTGAACGCGCGGAAGCAGAACTGCTGCAAGCAGTGCGGGAGGCCCGGGCACAACAAGAGGAGCTGCCCGGAGCTCAAGCAGCAGAGAGCTAAGTGAGTTCAGCTGCGCGTTGAAAAGTACGGAATGACACGTCGAAAAGTACGGCGCCTCCGTACTTTTCGACGGCGCCTCCGTACTTTTCGACGAAGTGTCTAAAAGTACGGAGGCAAAGTTCGAAACGTCGAAAAGTACGGAACTCCCAAAAAAGAAATAACCAAGAGAATGGGGGTGCGTGAGCTACGGTCGGAGGCGCTCGAAGACGTCATCGTGCCGCAGCGCGCCAAGCAGCGCGCGCACAAAATCGGCCGTCGTCCGGTCGAGCGTCCTGCCGCGGTCGCGCGGTGAATGGAAGAAGATGGCGAGGTACACACCCGCCTCCACCTTTGCAAGCACGTAGCTGCGCCGCGCGCGGGGCCAAGGATAACGACGAGGCCAGGAGGGCGGGTGAGGCGGAGGGGGCGAGGGGGCGGGGCGCGAGACATGCGCAAAGGGCCAGCTCGGCCCACCCACGACGCGCGTTGCCGACGGCTTTGGCGGCGTGCATGGCCGCGGGAGCGAGCGGGAACGCGGGCAGCGACGCACGTCTGGTACGAGGTGCTGCTGCTGCCCTCCAAGCCGCGCGTCTCACCGAGCGCCGGATCTGCAGATGCGCTGCCGCTCTCGACCGCGCCGGCGCCCGAATCGCCGTCCGCGCCGTCGGCGCGCACCTCGTCGGGCGAAGGCGTGTGCGCAGTGCGCGGGCTCGGCTGGCGCCCCGCGCCGGCGCGCGCGCCCTCCGTCGGCACGCTCGCCGCCCCCTCCGCCGCGGCACCGCTGCCGCCGCTGCCGCCGCTGCCGGACGTGTCCGCCGCACTTGGCACGCAGTCGCCGGGCGCGGCCGCGCGCTTGGCTCCGAAGCGCGAGCGCTGTGGATGGGAATCCTGCCATGGGAGGCCCCTGTCGAGCTCGTGCTCGTTGCCCATGATGAGCGAGACGATTGAGGGTAGCATCGCCCACAGCGCGCTGCCGGGCGGCCAGCTGAAGAGCACGGGCCACGCCTTCAGCCCTGGCTGCAGCCGGCGCACGGCCTCCGCGCACGCCGCTGTGCTCGCGCGCGCGCCGCCGGCACCGTCCATCTGACCGTCCAACTGATCGTCCAACCGACCGCAGCTGCGCAGCAGCGGCAGAGGCACACGCGCTTCGTCCTCGCCAGCGTCAGGCGGTGCGCGCGCGCCTTCGCGCGCCGCGCCGCCTGGCACGCCGCGTGCTTCAACCCGTGGGTTGATGCTCGCACGGCGCGTGCCTGCTTCCCTTGCGTCCGCTGTATCCACACAGCCATCGGTTGCGCAACCGACGGCTGGGCCGGCAGCCGCGACGCGCAACGTGACCGTTGATCGCGTGGATGACGAATGCGAGCGGCCGCCCGCCGCGGTCGCAACTGGCGCACCAACGCTGAGCGCGCCGCCGCCCGCGCCAGTCGCGCATCCATGTCCGGCAGGTGCAGCGAGCGCGTCGGCGAGCGCAGGCGGGCGGAGCAGCGCGCCGTGCGCGCCCAGCTCGACGGCAGCGGAGATTGGATCGGGCGGCGTCGCATAGAGCGGACGGGCGGCTGCGGCGGCGAGGAGTGGCGCACACGCAACGATGGCGACGAGGCGCGCGCCTGCTCGGTGCGCATACGCGCGCACGATCTCCTTGAGCGACGTCGACAACGAGACGGGCGCGTGCGTGAGCGCGCTCGAGAGGAGGGCCGAGGTATGCAGCGCGGGCTGCATGCAGCCCGGAAGAGAAGTGGGGAGGGGAGAGGCGGGCTGCGCGCAACCGCCGTGGCACGCGCCGGCCGCCGCGCCAACGGCCAACGCCGGGCTGAACGATGCAGCGGTGGCTGTCGTCGGTGTGTGCGCCGCGTGCGGGCAGGGCGGCGTGCAGCGCGCCGGCGCGGAGTTACTTGGGCTGCTCGCCAGCTGCGTTCGCACGCCCGTCGCACGCGCGGCCGCGACCTGCGCGCCCGCCGCCGCGCCCGCCGCGGCGCCCGCCGCGCCCGCCGCGCCCGCCGCGCCCGCCGCGCCCGCCGCGCCCGCCGCGCCCGCCGCGCCCGCCGCGCCCGCCGCGCCCGCCGCGCCCGCCGCGCCCGCCGCGCCCGCCGCGCCCGCCGCGATCGCGCCTCGGCTGACGTCCGGTGCGCTGCCGCTCGTCGCGCACGCCGCGCACTGCGCGACGCGAGGGCGCGAGTGCGGCGCCGAAGCCACCTGCGCGCCGCTGGGCACGGGGCTGTTGGCGTGCAACGCCCCGGCGCTACCGTCGACGGCCTCGCCCCCGCAGCCGGTCGCACTGTCCGCGCGCGCGGCTTCGGCGCCACAGCCGTCCGCCGAGCGCGCAGCGCCGACAGTGCCCGGATGCGTCGCTCGTCGCTCGCCCACCGCGCAGCGAGCTGCGGCACGGCCATCGTTGCCGGCCTCGCGCTGGCAGTTGCACGCGGGCGGCGCAAGGCGCGGAGAGCGCAGCGCGGAGCTCGCCGCCTCCGGGATGGACGCCGCCTCCGGGATGCACGCCGCGTCGGCGCCGGCCGCGGCACCGCCGGCCACTGCGCCTGCAGCCAAAGCCACACCACCCTCTCGACCATCAACGCACTCGCTTCTGCCATGGCAGAGCGCGTCTGCGCGCGCGAGCTGCGCGCGGCGTGCGCCCCCGGGCGATGGCGCAGCGATCGCGTTCGCGTCGAGCGAGGACGGCCCGGCGGCCATGGCGTCGCACGCTGCGCCACCGTCCGGCCCGCCGCCCGAGCCCGCCGCCTTCGCGCCTGCCGCCGCCGCCGCCGCCGCGAGCTGCTGCGATGCCGCGTCGGCAAGGAGCGCGGCGCCATCGAGCGCATCAAATTGTCTTTGCGAGTAGCACTCTGTCTTTCGCTCGAGCGAGTCAAGGAAGAGCGCGAACCAGCGCACGACGCGCGGCGTGGGCCCGTGCGCGGTCGGAGCCGACCGGCTCGCCAGCTCGAGCTCGGCGCCGCCATACGCACGGCTGCCGCCGCCACCGCCGAAGCTACCGCCACTTCCGCACGAGCTGAGCGTGAACGACCCAAGGCCAAGCGCGCCGGCCGGCAGCATGGCCGCGCCGCCCGCCCAGCCGCCGTAGCTGGCCGTCGGCGAATCGATCGGGCCGGCCGTCGCACCGTCCGGCGAGCGCCACCGCCCGTCAGCAGCGCTGCACGCCTGCTGCGCCGCGCACACGCCTGCTGTGCCCTCGCCCTCGAGAGCGCGCGCGTACGTGGCAAGGAAGGCGTGCAGGGCGCAGAGCGCGAGCGCAGCTTCGCGCATCCGGCAGGTGGCGACGAGCTCCTGCGCGCGGAAGAGGCCGGCGAGGAGCCACGCCTCGCCCAGCGCGAACGCGCGCATGCGGGCGAGCAGCGGGTGCGTCGTCGCGCGCGTGAGCGCCGCTGCGTCCTCCAGGCGCTGCACGACCGCCGCGGCGGGGCTCACGCGCGGTGCGCTCGAGTCGAGGCTCGAGCGCTCGTGCGCGGAGTCGGACGCGCGCGCGGGCGCGCGCGCGAGCAGCGAGTAGACGCCCGCCATCAGCCGGCGTGCGTGCACGATCGCGCGGAGCTGCTCGACGAGCGCAACGTGCTCGCCGCGGTGCGGGAGCGTCCCCGCGCGCCCACCAACGCCCGCCATTGCGATGGGCGCGTGGAGACCGCTCGCAGACGTGCGACGGCCGCGCTCGTGCAGCGCCGCGAGCGCGGCCTCGAGCTCGTGGGCGATCTGCGCGAGGTCCTTTGGCAACGGCGTGCGCGACGCGACGCCCGAGACCTCGAGGTACGTCATCGAGTGGTAGGACGATTCGGCATTAGTGAAAAGGCGGAGCGGCGCGAGCAGCTCGCTCCAGCCGAGGGCGGCCAGCTCACGCCGGCGAAGCAGCTCGCCCGCCTCGTCGTACCTGTGGCGCTCCAGCGCAGAGAAGTACTGCGCGAGGAAGGCGAGTGCCCGTTCGGCCATTTCTTTTTCGCGGCCCTCTCAAAAGAATGATGGAATGCTCAAGAGGCGAGCGAAGCCGCGCGCCGCCTCGCTGCGCAACGGACACCAACGCTCGGAGCATCGGAACGCTTGTGGGGTGGGGGGGGTGGGGGGGGGGGGGGGGCATTGGCTAGAGTCCTTTCTTTTGGTTCACAACGTGTCCGTCGGTTCCGAAGACAGCGTGCGGCGCGCGAGCGCTGGCAGCTGCGCGAGCCCGAGGAGCGCCTTGAGCGCCGAGAAGCTGACGATCGCCCGCCAGACCGCGAGCAGGCTCTCCGCCCCGCCCGCCGGCGGTATGCGCGCAATGAGCCACAGCGCGATGAGAGCCCCACCCCCATTCATCGCCACAAACGCGCGCAGCCAGCCAAGCCCGACGAAACAGCCGTAGAGCGCCTGGTTGATCGCGCCGAAGAAGACCGTGAGCGCGCCGAGCGCCGCCGTGCGCTGCAGCAGCGCGCACACAGCCGCGTCCGCACAGAGCAGCGCGGGCGCGGCGCCGCCGAAGAACACAGCCACGGTCCCGCCTGCACAGCCCACGCCCGCGGCGAGCGTAAGCAGAAGAGCGAGAAGCCGACGCACGCGCGCTCCGTCCCCGCCCGCCAGCGCCGCGGGCAACAACCCCTGCGCGGCAAGCGAGAGTGGTGCAGCTGTACACGCGAGGAAATGACACGCCTCGCCCAGCAGGTGGTACGCCGCAGCGCACTGCACGTCGGCTGAGCGCGAGACCGCGCGTCCGGCCGCGGCCCACGCGGCGGAGGTGAGCAGCTGGACGACAAGCGCGGCGCCTGCCCCGTTCAAGCGGCGCGCGGTGGGTGGCGCGCACGGCCGCGCGTGCACACGCGCGGCATGGGCACCACACGTGAGCGCGTGGCGCACGAGGGCGCGCACACGGGGCACGGCGCAGCGCGGCGCGGCGCCACCGCCGCCGTGCGCGCACGCACCGGACACTGAGATCCAAGCCTGCACGCCGCTGCTGGCGGCCATGCTGCCGCCAGCAGCGGGGGGTGCAGCAGCCGCGCGTGTGCTGTTCACCAGGCGCGGCAGGCCAGCCGCCGTCTCGGCCGCGGCCAGCGTGATGCCGGCCGCGCGTGGAGCCACCGCGGCCGCGTCGACAGAATCGGAGTCAACGCCACTACCCGTGCCGCTCGCACGCCAGCGCAGCGCAGCCATGGCGGGCAGCTGCGCTCTCAGGTGCGCGAGCAGGAGGGCCAACTGCAGCCATGCGCTCGCAACGGTCGCGAGCGCGACGCCGCGCAGCCCGCCGCCGAGCGAGACGAGCAGCGCGGCGACGAGCACGCGCGCGGCGAGAGGGAATGCGTACGCGCGCGTCGGGACGGCTCGAAGTGCGACGCACGCGCCAGAGCTCGCGCTCGATGTCACGATGGCGGGGAGCGCGAGCGCGCGGATGGCAAAGTAGGCGCGTGCCGACGCGAGCAGCTCGGGCGCGCGCGCGAGGCCAAAGAGGCGGGAGAGGAGCGCGTCGCGCCGCACGAGCAAGGCGGCGGCTGCGCTCACACCCGCGCACGCGGCGAGCACGAGGCCTGTGCGCACGGCGCGCGCGCGCGCGAGCTCGCCCGCACACGCTCGTGCACCGACGACTCGCGTCATCGCGACCGCGACGAAGGCAAACGAGCCCTCGGCGAACCCGAAGATGGCGGAGTTCGCCTCGAGGGCGGCGAGCGCGGCGGACGCGACGAGCGGGTCGCCGCCGGGCGTCAGCCGGCCGAGCGCCCACGCGTCGACGAGCGCGCCAAGCGGCAGCATCAGACACGTGCCGAGCGCGGGCAGCGCGATGAGCAGAACGTCCGACACGTCCGAGCGCAGCGGCGCGAGCGAGCGCCCCCGCGCGGCGGCGACGTCGGGCTCAAACGCTGAGGCGGCGCGCACCGCTGCACGGCGAGCGACATCGCGAGCGCGCATAGATCCCGCTCGCCGTGGCACATGGCCGAGCGCGGGCGCGGCACGCGGCGCAAAGCGCCTTGCACACCTGGCCGCGCGGCCGTCAGCGGCTCGCAGCTGCGCGATCATGAGCAGAACGGACAAAGCCGCGCGCCGCATGGCCTTTAAGTAACTAGGGAGTTCCGTACTTTTCGACGTTTCAAACTCTGCCTCCGTACTTTTAGACACTTCCAAAGTGTTTGCAAACTTTTGCCCGGACTCCGCCCGGACTCCGTACTTTTCGACGCTGGACCCAAAACTTCGTGCGGGAGCGCGCGAGTCTGTCAAGTGGGCCTGACCACGCCCTCAAGGCAGCGCAATTCCGGCTTGCTGGCGACCCTGAGAAGCGGGTGCAGCGGATGCCAAACCTGATCGAGCATCTGAACAAGGCTGGGCATGTCGCAGAGCTGCTCACGTGCAACGCGGACACGATGAAGTCGCGGCTCGTGCATATCGCCAAGCTGCGCCACGAGCGCAGTAACCGCGAATTGGGCGATGCTGCGCCAGCATTTAACGAGAACGACTGGGTCTTCCCGACCCTTGACCCGGCCAAGACGTACGTCGTTGGCTTCAACTTCATCCCCAAGCACGTGAAGGAGGTTTACGATGAGCACTTTGCGCAAGCGGGCTTTGAAGTAATCTTTGTTGATGCTGCGCACTTACGGCGGGGCCCTGGCCACGGTCACAAAGGAGGTGTGTGCTGCGTGCTTTCGCCTGTGGGGCAAGCCAGCCACTCAATCCCATCTGCGTGTCCGCTGCGCGCGCACTCAACTCATAGGGACTATCTTTGTGATCACCACGGTCAATGCCAACCGGAACATTGTCGCGCTGGCTTACTCGTTCAGGTTTGACACGGAGAACCAGGGCGCGTGGGAGGACATGTTCGCTTTCGCCAAGACGCACTACCCCACGCTTAACACGCCGAAGGGGGTAAGCCCCTCTGACGGTGACAAGGGCATCTCGAACGCGCACCGCAAGGTCTTTCCGTTGCGGGGTAAGTTCCGGTGCTACGAGCACAAGAAGCTGAACATCTTGCAGCACTCGAGCTTGACTTCCAGGGTGCGTGGAGAGGCGCTGCGGGCATACAGGCTCTGCATCGAGGCAAAGACCGACCGTGACTTTGATGCGGCATGGGCCTGCATGCCAGACGAGGCGCGCGGCCACTTTCCGCAGGCGCAGTGGCCAGAGTTCTTCCCGATCATGTGCAAGCACAGCCTGCACGGATGGTTCACGTCTTCGGTCGCGGAGTCCGAGAACAACGCGCTGGCGACAGCGCGCTCGCAGGATCCGTTTGACGCCCTCCTCACGATCGTCGAGCAGTCCGCCGAACGCCTGGCCAAGCAGCAAACTTTGGCGATCGATCATGCAGCAGAGCGCGACCTCGTCATGCCTGGACTTCCGCCCGCAGTGGTCAAGCTGCTCGAACCGGTCACGCGGCTTGCGGACTCGATGTCGACGGCCAGGACACAGAAGGTGGGCGGAGCGAACCACGTCTACAACGTCGGTCGGCTGAGCCAGGCCGATGAGGTACGTGCAGTCGTGCACGTTCCGCGGAGAGCGCGCGACGCGTAGTCGGCTGACCCTGCTCACGGCATGTGGCGGACGCGCGTTATGTGTGTGTGCGCGCGCGCACGCGCGTTGTGTGTGTGTGTGCGCGTGCACACACGTATCTGGTTCGATCACGTGTGGTGCTGCGACGCCCCTCTCCTGCTGTCCTCACTTGGCTGTGCTGCGCTGCCTGATCAGTTTCGGACGGTTGCGCTCAGGGCGTACGCGTGCTGCCCCCTCCTCAAGCTCAAGGTGTACCCGTGCCACCACTTTTGCCACGTGTGCAGCGTTGCTAAGCTGAGGGTGTGCGACTTCGCGCCGCTATGCCACACCGAGGCAACCTGGCGCAAGCAGCTCGGCTTGTCGGCGCTACCGGCACCTGCCGCGGGTGGCGGGCAGCGCGAGCTCGCCGACAACGTGCGAAAGCAGCGCTGCCCACTGCCTGACGTGGCTGCGGTGCCCTCGGAGTCTCCGAAGGGGCCGCACCTGCAGCTCGTGATCGCCGTCCGTCCCGGCACGTGCAGCGCCTGCGCGCGCCCCCTCCGCGCGAGCGAGCTCTCAGCGCGCTGCGCGCCATCTCACGGGCTACGGCCTCCGTCTGATCTGCTGGTGCCGCCTCCCTCCCTGTGTCGTGCATCCCTGTGCTCTCTACAGTCGCCGGACGACCACCCGCGGGTGCCGACGCGCGCTTCCGCAGAGGCACGGAGTGCCCGCCGACCGCCAAACCACTTCCCTCGCACGAGCGACGCCCGGCGTACGCGCCTGGCCGTGGCGGGCGACCGCGCGCGCGCCCCTCCGGCCCGATTGGTAAGCTGGACGCAAACTTTCCCGGGCACGATGCTGCTGCTGCGCTCCGAGCTGCGGCGACTCCTGCGCACAGGTTTGCAAAGGAATGCGCGTCGTTTAAGCCAGGTGACAACTCGCTCGCCATGATCGACGGCTACAACCAACGGGACGCGTCTACGCCCTCCGGGCACAAGTGGTGCTGCGCGTGCTATGCTGGAGCGCGTGCGAAGGACGGCGCGAGCGACGCAGACGTGGCAGCTGTGGAGAAGTCCAAGGTGTCTGGACGGCACCTGTGCCGGGGATGGCGCTGCTTTATCCACACGGCCATCTTCTGCGACAAGGTCTGCAACGGCGAGGGCGACGGCGACTACCTGTGCGGCCACTGCTTTGCTGTGGCCGGCTCGCCGGCGCCGGCGCCCCCTCCGGCGGGCGGCGAGGAGGACTGGGAGGAGTACGATGATTCGTCTGAAGACGTTCCCAAAAAGCGCCGCAAGACAAGCATGGGCGCGCAGCAGCAGCCGCATGGCGAGGTGAACGCGCGGAAGCAGAACTGCTGCAAGCAGTGCGGGAGGCCCGGGCACAACAAGAGGAGCTGCCCGGAGCTCAAGCAGCAGAGAGCTAAGCGAGTTCAGCTGCGCGTCAAAAAGTACGGAATGACACGTCGAAAAGTACGGCGCCTCCGTACTTTTCGACGAAGTGTCTAAAAGTACGGAGGCAAAGTATGAAACGTCGAAAAGTACGGAACTCCCAAGTAACTATGTTGTAAAAGCCGACTGGATCCGCCCCTGATCACTGAGAGGACTTGGAAGTGCGCGCAATCGCGAAATCCTGAATCCTCCGACAAGAATGGTGCCCCGGCCAAAGCCAAAGCTTGCGAAGGCAAAGCGCGGGGTGCTGGGCGTGTCCACGGCGCACGCCATGCTCGGCATTGTCGCGGCGGTCGTTGCCGTCTATGTCTTCGCCCAAACTGGCAGCTCTGCGGGTGGCAACCAGCCGGGCGAGCCGCCCGCGCGCTGCGCGGACGCGGACAGCAACTGCCCAGAGTGGGCGCAGCAGGGCGAGTGCAACATCAACCGCGCGTACATGCACAGGCGCTGCGCCCTCTCGTGCGGGATCTGTGTCGACCACACCAGGCCATCCGCCAGCGCGCGTTCGACGACTGACCGGCGCTTCATGTGCGAGCGCGACCCGGCCGAGAGGCCGACGCTCGCGCCAGGCACGATGGGGCAAGTCTTCCGCGAGGCCGTCGCGAACTTCCCGCAGTACGCGCCCACAGTCCACTCGACCGACCCGTGGGTCGTCACCTTTGACAACCTCCTCAGCCCCGCCGAGGCGCAGCGCCTTTTCGAGCTCGGCGCGAAGACGCTCGAGCGCTCGGCGTCCGTCGCCGGCCTCGATTCGACGGGCAACTTCAAAAAGGCGGTGAGCGATGTGCGCACCTCGGCCAACAGCTGGTGCCTCGACGCGGATTGCTCCACCGACCCACTCGTTCGGCAGGTCACCGCGCGGATCGCGAGCATCACGCAGTCCGATCCGAAAGCGTTTGAGCTGTACCAGGTGCGCGCACAGCTGGGGGCGCCCAACCGCCCGTGTGGCTTCGATCGTGGGGCCGCGCCGGGCTGAGGGGCCGAGGCCGAGCGCTCGTTGGCTGTTGGTGCTGGCTTGGCGTGGGCGGTGGTGGTGCGGTCGGCGGCGCCGTCGGCGGCGCGCGGCCGCCACGGCCGCCACGCGGCCGCATCGCCGACGGGCGGCTGCGTGCGCGCTCACAGCCCGTCGTCTCGTCTCTCCACTCGTCTGGCGCGCTCGCCGTCCGCGCCTCGCCCCGCGCCAGGTGCTGCGGTACCACCCAGGCGAGTACTACCGCGTGCACCACGACTGGGTCGACGCGCACACTCAGTTCCCCTTTGGCCCGCGCGTGTTCACCTTCTTCCTCTACCTCTCGGATGTCACGGTCGGCGCCTGCGCGCGGCGTGCGCGGGCCAGGGCAGCGCGTGGCGGCGCGCGCGCGCACGCGGTGGAGTCGGCGAGCGCTGAGGCTCTCGCACGGCGCTCGTAGGCCGCCCGCGTGCGCGCGCACCTGGCGGCATGGCGGCAGTAACGCTGATCGGGCGCGCCCCTTGTTCCCCGTGCTTCTCGCCGCCAGGAGGGCGGCGGCACGAGCTTCCCCGAGCTCAACATCACCGTGATGCCCAAGCTTGGGCGAGCGCTCTGGTGGCCGTCCGTCCTTGAGTCCGCACCGGACATGCAGGACGGTCGCACCACGCACGAGGCGCAGCCCGTCGTCGCCGGCACAAAGAAGGCGGCAAATGTGTGGATCCACCTCTTCGACTTCATGACGCCGTACAGCAAGGGGTGCGCGCCGTGAGGCGCCCACGCGCGCCCTTGGTCCGCCAGCTCGCTTCAAATTGACCCTCCCTCTGTCAGACACTCAAGAGTCCAGCCACGCGTGGGACCTCGGTCCGCCAGCTCGCCTCGGTTCGAGTGTGTGTCTGCCCGACACTCAGAGCGAATTCTGAGACCATACCACAATTTTTAAGGCAGCTAATTTGCGGAGCGGAGCCATGGTCGCGGCGTCGCCTGCGCGCGTCGCCGGCCGGGCGGTGAGCAGCGCCTTCCAGCTCGCGCCAGTCGCACATTCGGCGCCCGCAACAGCGCAGTTTGCGCTGGTTGCGTGCTTCATGCGCTTTTTCACGGGCTCCTTTGACAACGCGGCACAAGCGGCCGATGATGCCGCTGCGGGGCTCGGCCCGCGCGAAGGCGGCGGGCACGAGCACATCCGCTGCGGCGTGCAGCGCGTGAGCGCACCCGTGGAGGTGGGGGACGCGCTTCTCGCCGACTACCGCTTTCCGGCGCGCGGCGATGCCTCGTTCCGCACTCGCCTCTACACCGTGAGCGAGGAAATCGGCACGGCGAGCATTACGATGCGCATCTTCCGGCCAACTGAGCAGACGCTGGCCAAGTTGGCGCGCGCCGATTTTGATGCCGCCGCGTTGGAGTGGAGCGCCGATGACTTTGCGCACCACATCTCCGAGTGTGACGTCCGATGGACGTGGGTGCCTGCAGGCGGGCCCCTCGGAGGCGCGCACTTTGATGGCGAGCTCATCGCGGGCGACGCGACCGTCTTCAGCCCGATCCTGAAGCAGACAATCCGCGTGACTGACTCGCTGCAGCTGTTTGAGGATGCGCTCTGGATCAACGACCGCGGCTTCGACCCCGACGGCAAGCAAATCTACGGGAACTGGCGCAACGTTCCGTACAAGCTGCGCCGGTGCGCCGACGTCTGCTCGGCCGCACCGGTGGCGAACGCAAGATGATGCGTCTGCCGAGAGCACAAGAGTCCGTCCGTCCTGTCCGCCCGCCCTTTCTCAGTGCCACAGTCACAACCTTGGCGCACAAAATGCGCCGGCCGCCTGGCTCGCTGTTGCCGAAGTCACAGCCACAGCATCGGCCGCCGAGCAAACGTGAGTAGAAGTGGCTGATGCGTGCCTGTGGCCCCGAGATGGCAGGTGCCATCGTTCACGCATGACGGGCTCGAGTTGGTCGCGGACACGAGATGGCAGGCGCCATCGCACAGTCAGGACCCGCCCCCCCCCCCCCCCCCCCCTTCCCGTGACGACACGGCGCTCAATCCTCAGCGGCCGCGTCGATGTCGCCCGTCGAAATGCCCGCCGCCTCGAGCTGGTCGCGGAGCGTCTTGACGAGCGCGTTTTTCTTGGCGAGCATGGTGCGCACGTTTTTAAACGGCGCGCTCGTCTCGAGCCGGCCGTTCAGCGCGGCCTCGCTCGCATGCAGCTTTGCGGCGAGCTCGCTCGCCTCCTGCCGCGCGCGCTCGAGCTCGGCGGTGATGGCGGGCCCGGCCGCCACGGCCGTGCCCTTCTCGCGCAGCGCCGCGAGCTCGGCACGCGCGCTGTCGCGCTCCTTGGTCGCAGCGAGCAGCTTAGAGCGCATTTCGTCAGCCATTGCAGCGGCGCCGCCGTGCGCCGTCGCGCTCCCGCCGGCCTTCGCCCGCGCCTCGGCGAGCTTCGCGTCGGCATCCTCGCGCTTTCGCCGCTCAGCCTCGAGCTGCTCGCCGAGCGCCGATTTGTCCTTGAGCACGGCCGTCAGCTGCGCTTGGAGCTTCATCGCCCTCTCGGCAGAGACCGCCGCTGACTCCTTGGCGGAGTCGAGGTCGCGCGCCGTGCCGCCGATCGTCGGCAGCGCACGTGCGATGGGCTTGCCGACGTGTGCGCGCACGGCGAGCGCCGCGCGCCCGCCCGATGCGGCGTCGTTCTCAAACGTTGCCATCGCGCGCAATAAGTCGCCGTCCTCCGTGCGTGGGATGTCGAGGTCTATGG
Organism: Diacronema lutheri; assembly: GCA_019448385.1. Lineage (NCBI taxonomy): Eukaryota > Haptophyta > Pavlovophyceae > Pavlovales > Pavlovaceae > Diacronema > Diacronema lutheri. The sequence continues at coordinate 894,276 of JAGTXO010000013.1, forward strand.
AGGCGGTGCCGGGCGCACCAGGCGCATCGAGCTGCTCAAGCACCTGCACGAGCAGGAGCGCGGCCGAGTGCGAAACCTCCACGAGCTCGCGCCGGAGGCTCGCGCGCACCGCGTCTAGCAGGCCGTCGAGCAGCGTGCCTACCTCGTCGATCGTATACGTCTCGTCGAGCAGGCGCGTCTCCTTGAGCTCCTTGAACTCGGCCGCCACTTCGCTCACGATGGCTTCCCGCTTGCGCCGCAAAAAGGCGAGGTACTCACGCACGTGCTGCTGGCCGCTCTCCGCGAGGTCCGAGCTGCCGAACGCCATGCGCGCCAGCCTGTGCGCTACGCGCGGATCAACGGTTGGCTCTAGGAAAAAAAGGGGGCGGGTGGTTCGGAGAAAATAAATAGGAGAGCTTTTAAAGTTTTTTTTACGACGGCGTGTCCGTCGTGAATCGTGATTCGTGATGTCCGTGGCGGTGGCGCGACGAGGGCATGCCCACCCCGCGCCGCGACGACGCTCACTGACGCGCCACCGCGTGGCCCGGCCGCGCGCGCCGCGCCGCGCTCGCCTGTGTCGGGCCGCGCTGCCGCTTGGACGCGCCCGCCCTCGGCGGCCGATGGTGCCGCGGGACGAGCTGCTCGCACGCGCGCCCGTCCGGCACACCCGCCGCGAGCTGCTTTGGGCTCGCGTTGATCGTCGCGTACTTGATGACGGGAAAAAGCTGGCCGCACCCGCGGCGCGCGTCGATCTCGGCGCGGACCGCCGCTGCGCGCGCGGCGAAGGGCTTGCCGAGCGCTGCGACGCGCGCATCGAACGCCGCGCGCACCGTGTCGTACACGCGCAGCGAGCACTCGTTGAGCGACGCGATCCGACCATACGCGCTCGAGCCTTCCGACAGCGTCGGGTGACCGTGCGAATTCATTGCGCCAATGGGCGGCAGAGCGCGCAGGCCGACCTCGTCGGCGACGAGCAGCACAGTCTCAGCCAGCCGTTCGGAGACGCCCACCACGTCAAAGATGCGCGCCAGCTGCGTGACGACGCGCGCAGCGATCTGCGCGCAGTCGATCCGGCCCGCAGCGCGCAGCGCTCTCAGGTAGCTCGCGCGCACGCGTAGCGCGTCGAGCGCCAGCTCGCGGTCGCGCGCCCATGGCCCGCCGTCGAGCTTGGGCGCGATCTGCGCGTGCTCAATCCGATCGCCCACGGCGCGGCCCGTAAGCCACGCGCGCTTCGCCTCGCGGGCTGCCGGGTCGCGCCTCCGGGCGGCAAGGTCACTCCGCGCGTGGAGCAGCCGCGCGTGGAGCGCGCGCAGCTGTGCGGGTGCGCTCGGCCCGGGCGCGGGGAGGGGCACGCCCAAGTTTGCCGCCGTGCCCTCGAAGAGCATCGCCTCCGGGTTGAGCTCGGCGAACTCGAGCAGCGAGACGTTGACATGGTCGTCGTCATTCACGAAAAAGTAAAAGTCGCTCTCGAGCAGCCGGACTGGCTCTCTCAGCACACTGAGCGAGAAGAGCTGGCAGCCGCGGAGCGCGCCAGTGGGGGCGGCGAGCGCTGAGACCGAGCGCGCGATCGGCGCCAGCGCATGCGTGCCGCAGTGCTTCTCCCACACGTGCAGTGTCGGCGCGTCGGGAGGCGGCGATGGCCCCTCTGCCCAGCGCGATGCGAACGCGTCGAGCGAGCTGGGGCACCAGAAGGGCGCGTTGCGCTGACCGAGGGCAGCTTTGTGCGCGTCGAACATGGAGCGGAGCGCCACGCCCGCGCACTTGCGCACGTGCTGGTGCACGAGCACCGTGCAATTGCATGGCTCCGTCCGAAGCGCGGCGCGCGCCTCCCGGCTCATAGCCTCGGCTATGCGCACCGGCACGCGTCGCGCGCAAGCAACTGTGGAACGCGGGCGTGCCGAAGCGGTGTCAAACGCGGGCACGGCTAGCGGCCGGCGCGTGCGCGGCGCGTCGCCGCAGGCACATGGTGCGCACGCGCCGCGCGCCGCGCCGGGGGCGAGCACGGGCGCTCGCACGCGCGCCTCGAGCGCGGGGCTGCTGCGGCGCAGCTCGCCAACAAGCAGCCCAATGACGAAACAGAGGAGGCCAAAGGCCAACCCGTGCGCGTTGAGCCACACTTCGTCGCCGCGTTCCTCAGCGGGCCGCATGTGCACCGGCCATCGTTCAAATATGAGTATTACAGGCGGTCAGCATGGGGCGTGCCGCGTGCCGCGTGCCTCGTGCAGCCGTGCACGGGGCCCAGTCGTGACGAACGGAGCGAGCGAAAGAGCGCACTCATCATCGGGCCCCCCGAAGTCAGGGGGGGGGGGGGGGGGGGGGGGGGGGGGGGGGGGGGGGGGGGGGGGGGGGGGGCAGATCTGAGAGCCCGTGACTGGATGGCGAGGGCCGGCCGGTCAGACGGCCATCGCCACGCCCGGTGACCGCGAGCTCGTGCCGCCCGCCGGCCGAACGTGGATGACGGGCACGACTGCGGGCGTGCGCGCCCCGACTGCGCGCGCCGCTGGCGGGCTCGCGGCGAAGAAGATGCTCGCGATGAAGAAGGCTGCGATGCACAGCGTGTCGCGCGCGATGCCGAGCGAGCGGTAGAGAAGCGCGCGCTCGCGCGTGAACGCCGGGCACGTCACGAGGCCGAAGCGGCACAGGTCCGCCTCCGCGCTCGTCGGCACGTCCCACTGGACGAGGCTGGCGGAGATGAGGCCGTTCGGCTCCGCGTTGGGCGCGCCCGTCGCCTCGTTCACGCCCAGCCGGTTGACGGCGTACTTGTAGTAGAGCGTGTGGTCGATCGGTGTTTGCAGCGTGCCGAGCAGCAGCGCCGCCACGTACAGCGCGAGTATCAGCCGCGTGCCGTCCGAGCCGCCCGTTGAGACGACGAGGCCGCGGCCGCCCGACGCGGCGACGACCGCCGTCGCCCCGGCCGATGCGGACGCGCTCGGCGTGTACATGACGTGCGCGTCGAGGACGGCGACGAGCGAGATGGTGATGAGCGCCTGGAAGATGGACTGCGCGCTCAGCGCGAGCGGCGCGTACACGACGAACGGCGTCGGCAGCGCGAATGACGAGACCGGCGCGATTAAAAACAGGTGGAGGAGGGAGATGCCTGCGAGGAGCCCGCGCGCGATCGTGAGGACGGCGACGACGAAGCGCGACGTGAGGCGGAAGAGCGGATCGCCGGCGAGCTGCCGCGACGTGAGCAACGTGTCCTCGCCGCCGTCCGGCGGTGGCGGTGCGTCCAAGGCGCGCACGAAGCCGCCGTGCACCGGGTCCTCCGCGTAGCGGGATGTGGTCGGGCCCGCTGCACCTGCCTGCGCGCCAGCAAGCCCGAGGGTGGCGGCGGGTAGCGCGGATTCGGACGACACACCGCCTTCGCCCTCACGCAACACGTCCTCCGCGTCGATGAGCAGCGCGTTCTCCCCGAGCAGCGGCTGCCGGTCGCCGCGCGACCAGAGCGGCAGCGCGCCGGGCGGCTGCGCGCCGGGCGCGAGGTCGGAAGCGGCGCTGGCGGGCTGCACGCCGGACAAATCGAGCTGGCGTCGCCGCCGCCGGCTCGCCCCGCCGTGCACGCCCCCCATTCCGCCGAACTCGGCTTGGGAGGGCGACTCGGGCTGCTGCGCTCCGCGCTCACCCTCATACGCGCCCGCCGGCCAACCGCCGCCGTCGTCGGCCGCGTCCGAGGCCGGGCGCCCGCGGCGTCGGCGGGGCTCCGCGCTGCCCGACTGTGCGTCGCGCGGCGCATCCTCTTCCGCCCTCGGAGGCGTCGCGCTCCCCTCCGCCTCTCCTCTCCGGCGCGCTCTCCTGTCGGCCATCCAAACCTTTTTGAGGGCTTCAACCGCCGCAATCCGCCCATTTTCACATTAATTTTTTGGATTGCCGTTCTGCTTGCTCTGTTGCCGCCGCGTGGACAGCATGGCGGCGCTCGAGGGGCGCGCGCTGCTGACCACGTGCCCGTCGCAGCGCGAGGTGCACGTGTGGGACACCCGCGGCGGCTTGATCGCGCGCACGTACAAGGATTGCGCGACCGGCGCGCGCGGCCTCGCGGTCGTCGATGGCGCCCACTTCGTCGCCGCGCAGGCGGGCAAGCCGCAGCTGCACGTGTACGCGTGGGCGCGCGAGCAGCCCGTCTTCCGCTGCCAGACGCCCGAGGAGCTGCGCGCGCTCGTGTGCACGTCGGACGGCGCGTACTGTATCGGCGGCGGTGTCTCTGGCCGCGTGTACCTCTGGGCGACCCGCTCCGGCGCGCTGCTGCTCGCATGGGACGCGCATTTCAAATCGGTCACCGCCCTCGCGCTCACCGCCGACGACGGGCTGCTCGTCGCAGGCGGCGCGGACGCGCTCGTGACGGTGTGGTCGTTTGCCGATGTGCTTGCCTGCGCCGAGGCCGCCGCCGCCAACGCCTCGCGCGCGCGCGTGCCGAGCCCGGTGTGGACATGGTCCGCGCACTCGCTTGGCGTGACCGCCGTCACGGTCGGAGCCGCGTGCCCCTGCTCGCTCGTAGTCTCGGCGTCGCTCGACCAGACAGTGCACGTGCGCGAGCTGGCACGAGGCGAGCTACTCCATGTCCTCCGCGCGCCCTCCGCCGCCCACTCTGTCGCGCTCTCGCCGTGCGAGCACGCGCTGTTCGTCGGCACGGCTGACGGCACCATTCACGAGGCGACGCTCGTCTTGCGCGCGACGCACGACATGGACGGCGGCGACGACCGTGGCGGAGGCGGCGGCAGCGGCCTTGGTCGGCATGGCGGTGGCGGCGGCGGCGCGAGTGGCTTTGGCGTGGCGCCCGCCGCGCCGCCCATCGCTGCCGCGAGCGGCGGGTGCTTTGGCAGCGCGCGCCCGTTCGCGACGCACGGCGCGATCGTGCACGGCGTCGCCGTGCTCGGCGCGGGCGCTGTGCTCGCTACGTGCGGCGCGGACGGCACCGTCCGCGCGTGGGACGTCCGCTCGCGCCAGCAGCTCGGCCGCATGAGCGCGCCGCACGCGCACGGTCCATTCGAGGCCCTGCTCAGCGTCCGCTGGCCGCCCGCGGGCGCGACGGGCGTCGCGGCGGCAGCGTCGCTGCCCGTGCTGCCGTTCAAAAAGTACATGGACGTTGCAAGTGGCGTGTCGGCCGGCGCGAGCGACGTGGACCTGCGCGCCTTGCTCGGCTGCGTCCTCGCCCGGCCGGCCGTGCGCGGCGCGCAGGCGCTCGGCGATGTGCTCGCCGGCTCGGCCGGCGGTGGCAGTGCGGGCGGCGGCACGGCCGGCGCGCGCGAGTCCGCCGCCGACGACGGCGAGGAGGTGGAGGCGCTGCGCGAGGGCGTACGCCGGTGGCAGGCCGTGGCGAACGAGCTGTACCGCGTGGCCGTCGCGGACATCCTCGCGGAGGTGGGCGCGCAGCCTGCGCATGAGCCGCCCGCCGATCGTGGCGCCCGCGCGGCCGCCTGAACGCCCGGGGCGGAGAGTCTCGTCTCTCGGACGGCACCCACAGACCTACTGAGTAGTGAGTACTGACCCACAACGAGTCAGTGACCCACTAGCTCCCAGCCGGGTTTTGGGCTTTTGGCGCCAAGTCCACACAAGTTCGCGAAGGTTTGCCCGATGGCCACACGGCGCAAGCGCGGCGCAACGCCTCCGTCGGATGCCGTCGAAGCGGTCGAGGCTGAAAACGACGCGGCGCGTCGCGCGCCGAAGCGCATAGCGACCGATTTCGCGTCGCCCGCGCGCGCCGACGCGCAGACGCTGCGGCGGCGAGGCAGCGCCGCCAGCCGGGACGCGCCAGCCGGAGCCGCGGAGGCCGTGACGCCGGCGGGCAAGCTCGGCGGCAATGCTGGCGCGACGCGCGAGAGCGGCAGCGCGAGCACGCGGCGGACGCGCCGCGCGGACGCGAGCACGCCCTCTGCCGCCGCCGAGAGCGCAGACGTTGTGCGCGCGGGCGCGGGCGCCGGCGACTCTGCAGCGACCGACGCGCAGCTCGACGCGCCACCGGCGCCCGGCTCCTCGGACGAGCCGGCGGCGGACGGGCTCACGGCGTACGAATGCGAGCGGCTCGCCAACCTCGAGCGCAACCGCACAATGCTCGAGTCGCTCGGCCTGCTGAGCGCGGCGGAGGCGGTGCGCGCGCAAAAGCGGCCGGCGCGCGCCGCGCCGTCCGCGCGCGGGCTCGCGCTGCCCAAGAAGAAGGAGGCGGCGCCGGCTGCGCCGGAGCGGCGGTCGCTGCGCGCGCAGGGCAAGACACCGGACGGCCAATTTGCCGCTGGCGTCCACGCCGAGGGCGCTGACGGCTCGGTCGTCGTCATGGTGGGTGGCGAGGCCATCCGCTATTCGGCTGCGGCAGCTGCCGCGGCCGCTCTCCGTGCCGAGGACGGCATTGCGCGACGTGAGGCGTTGGAGCGCCAGGCGCGGCTTGACGCCGACCGGCCGTTTTTCTCCGTCAACTGCACGCCGCGCACCGACGCCGCCTTCGTTCGCCTTCTTGCCGCCGCGGCGCCGTGTGCGCCGGCAGCGGCCGGCGACGCGGCAGAGCGCGCCGCCGCGCCGCCGCTGGGCGCGCTTTGCGCCCTGGCGCTGCGCGAGGGGCACGTGGCCAAGCTGACGCCACGCGACATCGTGCACCTCGGCTTCCAGCCGCGCTCCGACTGCCTCCTCCTCTGCGCTGCCGACAAGGCCGGGCACGTTGCGCTCTGGGACGTACACGGCACGGCGGACGCGCACGCGGGCGCGGCCGACGGCGACGGCGCGGTCGCGGATGAGGGCACGGGCGGTGCCGATGGCGCCGAGGGCGGGGTCGCAGGCGTCGGCGCGCACGAGGCGGACAAGGGCGCGCCCGATGGCGTGCTGCTGCTTAAACCCCACGATCAGTATATCTCTGGGCTCAAGTGGAGCACGCACGTCCCTTCCCGCCTTTTCACCGCGAGCTACGATGGGACCGTGCGTTGCCTCGATCTGACGCGCGCGCCGTCGGCGAGGGACGGGGCGAGCGGCAGTGGTAGCGGCAGTGGCGGCGCAACCGGCGGCGGCTGTGCGACGGCGGCCTTTTCTCTCGTGTTGCACGCGCAAGACCACGAGATCTCCGCCTTCGAGACGGACGCGTCGGGTGTGACCGCCTTCTTCGCCGACAATCAGGGTGCGCTGCTCGAGGAGCTACGCGGCGCGCGGCACGCACGCGCGGCGCGCACCTGTGCGTGTGCGCGCATCGCCGCCCTCCGCCTCACGCGCGCCTGCGCCCGCGTCCTGGCGGCCCCGCGCCCTGGCGCCGGCAGGCGCGCTTGGCGTCATAGACGTGCGCACTCGAGCGATGGCCGCGGGCTGTGCGCCGCTCGCTTTGCACGACCGAAAGGCGCGCGCCTTCGTGGCTCACACTTCGTCCCGCCCGCTGCGCGCGATCCGCTCCCACACGCACGCCGCACGGCCCCCATCGCCATGCCCGCCTCGTGCGCTCTCCCGCCACGCGCATGCACCCAAACTGAACCCGCACGCGTATGCATTCAAACTGAACCCGCCACGCGCATGCACCCAAGCTGAACCCGCCACGCGCACACATCGTCCACCCAACCACTCGCAGGTGAACATGCTGTCACTCGACACGGACGGCGTTCGCTTGGCCTCGTGCTCGACCGACTCGACCGTGTGCGTCTGGGACGTGCGCACGCTCGGCAAGGGCTGCAAGGCGGTGTACACCCTCGAGCACTCGAAAAGCTGCCAGGCCGCTGCGTGGGCGCCCGACGGCACGGGCAGGTTGCTCACGACGTGCTACGACGACACGCTGCGCATTTGGGAGCGCCTCCACATTCAGGGCGACGGGGCCGGTGCAAGCACAGAGCGCGGCAAGCGCAGCGCGGGCACGCGCGAGGCCGCGCCGGCGCTCCAGATTCGTCACAATTGCAACACCGGTCGTTGGATTGTGCCGTTTCGCGCAATCTGGGCGCCCGCAGCCGACGGCGTGATCGTCGGCTCGATGCAGCGGCAGATGCATTTGCTCGATGCGGGCACGGGCAAGCTCGTGAAGGCGTACGAGTCCGAGCTGATGACTGCGATCCCCGCGCGCAACGCCGCGCACCCGACGCTCGCCATACTCGCCGGCGGCACGGCGAGCGGGCGCGCGCACATCTTCCGCTGCGCCTGAGGCATGCCTGCCTCGGGCGGGTGGGAGGCGTACGTGACGGCGAGCGGTCATGGTGGTGTCGCATCCGTGAGAGGGTCCTTCGCGCTCGGACAGGCGCGCGCCGCCCTCAGTCTCCTCAGTCCTCAGTCCGCAGTCTCGTCAGTCTCCCCAGTCCGCACTCGAAAAGCTCGCGCCGCATTTGAGAGCGCGCGCTGTCATGGGAGTTGTGCGCGCGGCGTTGTTCGTCGGCGCGCTCGCGACCTCCGTCGGGGGCGCGCTGCCCGCGTCGACGGCGCCGACGGACGCGGCGGTGTATAACGCGGCGTGGACTTTCATCCTCTCCGCCGCCGCGCACGCCTCCGACGCCGAGACCGACCCGGACAAGATGTGCCGCACAGCGCTTGCCGCGCTCATGAAGTGGCTGCCCGACGAGCGCGCGCGCGAGCGGATAAGCGCACTGGCGCACTCGCCGGTAGTGCACGAGCGGCTCAAGTTTATGCCGACGATGGACGACTGCGCGATCCTTCTTTGGTACGTGCACGCCGCCGACGGCGTCGCGCTCGGCAAGCCCGTCTTACCGCCCGGCCTTGCGCCGGCCGCCGCGTTCTCCGCCGACCCGACGGCGGAGGGGCAAGCGGCAGCGGCGGCCCTGTGGGCCTCGCCCGCGCGCGAGAAGGTGCTCGCGGCGATCGACCGCGACTGGCTCGGCCACGCTGCTCCGCACCCGCCCGTTGCGAGCGCGCGCCCGTCCGCTGACCTTTTCGTGATGTCGGCATGCCCGTACGGGATCGCGTCCGAGAAGGTTCTCTTCAAGGAGGTGCTTCCGCAGCTGGGCGACACGATCGATGTGCGCGTGCGGCACATCACTTTCTCGCGCTTCGCCGGCGCAAACGGCACCGCCGTCCCCGCCGGCTACTGCGCGAGCCCGAAGCTTCTGTTGGGCAACAGCAAGCACTCCGCGCCGCTCGCCGCCGACGTCGATGTGCCATGCTCGATGCACGGCTCGGAAGAGGCGAACGAGGACGCTCGGCAGATGGCGGTGTACGATTTGCATGGCGGCGACAAGCTGCGCCAGTACATCGTTGCCTTCAACGGCCAGGGCTGCGCGGTCGCGAAATACGCGGCGTGCTCTGCGAAGGCCGCCAAAGCCGCACAGCTCAATTTTGCGGACATCTCGCGCACCGCGGCCGAGCGGTTGAGCGAGTACGCGGCGCAGAGCAAGGCGGTGGCGGAGGAGGTGGGCTACCCCGCGATCCGCGGCACCGACCTGTCGTCGCCCACCCTCGTTGTGAACGGGCACGTCGCCGCGGCCGGCTCGCTCGACGGGCCGATGTACCTCGAGCGCATCTGCGCCTTCTATGAGCGCGACGCGATGCCCGACGCGTGCACCGGCGGCAATGGCGCGCGCAGCACGAGCGCACTCGGCGCGTCCGCGCAGCAGCCCGGCCGCCCGTCGTCCGCCGTGCCCGCCGGCGCGTCGTGCATCAAGGCTGACGCGCTGCCGGACCTTGTGCCCCTCCCGGCGGTGCTCGCCGGCGCGCGCGACGAGCGGGCCCCGCGCGGCGTGACGGTGCCAGCGACCGTCGCGGGTGTGCTCACGACGGGCGCGGCGCTCGTCGCCCTCCTCGGCGCATCCCTCCGCCGCCGCAGCGGCGCGCCCGCCGCGAACGCTGGGGGTGCCCGCGTGTCCGCGTCCGTTCCGCTCGTCTAGACGTTTTTCACTTTTGGGACCCTCTCACGACCCAAGGTCTCAACTGCGCGTGCGTATTGCGCGTCTATAATCAGACGTGGTTGAAGTGCGGCGGCCGCAACTTGCGCCGCGGCGGCCGGCCGACAATCTTGATTACCGACGGCGTGATGACGGGGTTGTCGAGCAGCAGCCGCGGCGCGCTCTTCGCGCCGCTCAGGACGGCGCGCGAGTTTCGCGTCGAGCCGGCCGGCTTCGACGCCGGCGCGGGCAGCGTCGCGGCGGCGCGCGCGCCGTGGTGCCAAGCCGCGTCGAGCGCGGCGCGCGCGTCGGCGCTGAGCGGGCTCGCCTGGTTGAAGACGGCGAGCTCGCGGATCGTATCGGCCGAGTCGGCGTGCGCGCGCAGCCCATCGGCGAGCGCATACGCGCCGCTGTCGCCCAGCTGATTCTTGATCAAGGTGAGCACGGTGAGGCCTAGGCCGGGCTCGCGGCGCGCACCAAGCGCGCGCGCGAGGGCGCGCGCGCCAACGTCGCCGACGTGGCATGAGCCGAGGTCGAGCTCGCGAAGCGCAGAGCGCGCGTTGCGCGCGAGCGCGTCGCCGATCGCGACCGCGCCCGCATCGCCGATCGCGTTCTTCCGCAGGTTGAGCGTGCGCAGCGTGCGGTTGGCGGCGAGGCCGTGTGCGAGTGCGGTCGCACCGCCGTCGCCTACTCGCGTCGAGTTGAGGCTGAGGGTGGCGAGGGAGGCGTTGACCTCAAGCGCGCCGCCGAACGCGCTTGCGCCCACATCGCCGATCGCCGAGCGCGGCAGCTTGAGCGTCTCGAGCGCCGAGTGCGTGCGCAGCGCGCGTGCGAGGGCGCTGGCCGCCGAGTCGGTGAAGGAGGTGTCTCGCAAGATGAGCACGCGCAGCGTCGCGTTGCGCGTGAGCGCTTCGGCGAGCGCGACGCCATGCGCGTCGACGAGCGCGCATGAGCGCATCGTCAGCCGCGTCAGCCCATTCTCGCCCGCGCCCGCGCGCGCCGTCAGCGCGTTAGCGCTCGTGCCGGTGGTCAGTATCGGCGGCAACGGCCCCCTGCCGCTGTTCGCCTCGGCATGGTCGCCGTGCAGGAGCGCGCACAGCCTGGGGATGAGCGCGCCGCCGTGCACGTGGTGCAAGCTGAGCTCCTCGAGCACCGGCGGCAGCGCGGCACCGAGCTGCGCGCAGCGCTCGGCCGTTGGCCGATCGACGCACGCGACGGCGAGACGACGGAGGCGCGCGCGCGCGAGGTTGGATAGGTAACGCTTGAGGAGCGGCTCGGCACTCAACTCGCGCGAGGCGAGAAGGCTGGGGAGCGTGGGCGCGCCGAGGCGCGCGCGCAGCGTCGCGTCGACCTCCGCCTCGCGCCCGTGGAGCAGCTTGCGAATCCACGCGAGGTCCTCCGCGCTCGTCGCGCCGGCGTGCCGCACGCTCAGCACGCGCGCGCGCGCGTGGTGTGTCATCGGGAAGCCGCGCTCGCGCCGCGCCTTTGCGGCGGTGGCGATGAGCGGGCCGAGGAGGCGCACGTCCGCCTGCAGGCCGTCGACGAGGCCGACGGCGAGGCGGAGCGGCTGCCATGTGAGCTGTTCGCCGCTGCTCGGCTTCGCCTTGAGCCACACGGCGGGCGATGCGTGCCCTGGCCGCTGCAGCGGCTGCGCTCGGCAAGCGCGGCGACGGCACGCGCGCACGGCGGGGCGGCGCGCGGGCGGCGCGCGGGCGATCAGGCGGAGGCGGACGCGGGGCGGACGCGGCGGTGAGCCGAGCAGCGCCGGGCCGCGCGGTGCGCGAACGGGCGTGCGCGGCTGCATGCGCACGCGCTCGTGCGTGCGCACCTGGTCTGGGTCGAGGGCCGTTGTAGTGTACACGTCGATTTTGAAGTCGGGCGGTAATTCGGTCAGCGCCGTGTAGAGCTCAAAAACAACGCCTGCTCGCGCCGGGGAGGGCGGGCGGCGTGTGCGTGGCGAACGCAGCGTGCGCGAAGGATTTGTTGGCTCGGCGACGCACGCGCGCTCCAGGCCTCGCGGCGCGCGGCGTGGCACGACGCGGCGCGGCGCGGCGAGGCGCGCACGTGCGCGCGTGAGCGCGATCGCGTCGCGATCGAGCACGTTGACGAGCCCCTCTGAGAACTGCATCGCCTTGAAGCGTTGCGTGTCGCGCACGGACTCGCACGCTCGCTCTGCCTCGACCTCTTCGCGCGACTGGCGCGCGGCGAATGCAGACACCTGCATTGTGTGGCAGAGTGGGGACCAGAGCGCGCGGCGCGAGCGTCAAGGGTCAGTGGCGCAGCGGCATGGCGGTGCGGCCCGCGTGCGTTCCCACGCACCCAGTAAGTCGTGTCGTCCGAGGTGCCGTGGTCGTGCGCGTGCTGCTCGAGGCTGCTGAGCAGGTCGTGCATCGGCTCACCCCACCAATGCGAAACAAACCACATCGGCTTCTGTGCGCCGGAGCCGATCATCTCAACAAGCGAGCGGTTACCGCCTGGTGCCGCGCGCGCCGAGCGCGCGCGCGCGCGCGTAAGCGGACGGCGGCGTGTTTGCGCTGCTGCGCTCTCGCGCGCAGCTGGCCGGACGAGAAGCGCGCTCGCACGCGCGCACGCGCGCGCGCGCGCGCGCGCACCGGCCGTCGCCGGCTTGACAAAGTTCTCGACAATGTCGCGCAGCGTCACCGTCTGAATCGTGAGCGCACTGCCCGCGAGGCGCGGGTCGGTCGACGTCCACTTCTCCTCGCGGCAGGCGGCGTACGCGCACGCAAAGACGTGCTGCAGCTGGCGTAGCGTGATCGCTCGCTCGCTCGGGTTCGGGATGTCACACCCGCGCGAGCCGTTGCACAGGCGCGCGTACGGGCCCGGCGGGAACGGCTCCGTCTCCGGCACGCCCGCGACCACCTCGTTGTGCACGAGCACCTCGAGGTACTGAGGCGACTTTGAGGCCGAGCGCGTCTTCGTCGTCGCCTCCCCATCCCCCTCGTCGCAATTGGCGTCCTGCACGGACGCGCACGCACCCATCACCGCGTGCCCGCTCGCGCGAAGGTGCCACTTGATGACAACCCTGATGGCGCCCGCTCGGTATCTCAGGCCCTCTCTGAGCGCATCTGCAGCCCCAGATTCGTCAAGTTCTTGGCGAAGCCGGAAGGGCCCTTCCGGCTTCTGCAGAAATGAGTAACAGAAATGAACAGTTGTGAGGCGGCGGCAGCGGACGGGAGGGCGCTCACGGCCTCACGCAAGCGGCAGGCGGGCCAGCCGGCCGCGAGCGCCGGCCGAGCCGGTGCGCCGCGCACCGACGAGCGCGGCGACGAACGCCGCGCCAGCGAGCGCGCCGGCGAGCGCCGCCGCGCCGAGCGGCGCGCCACCGTGCGCGCGCGGCGCGCGCGTTGCGCCCAGCCCGCCAAAGAGGCCGGTCGTCGCGAGAAGGCCGCCAGCGCGCGCGTGCGCGCCACGCGGCGCCACGCGCGCCGCGCCCAGCTCGGGCTGCAGGCACGTCGGCGCGGGCGCGCCGGGCACGGCGCGCGGCGCAGGCGGCATGCTCTCCTCGAGTGCTTCGAGCGAGCGCGCGGCGCAGACATCAGGCGCGGCGCCATCGGCGAAGAAGCGACAAATCCGCCGCGCGTACCCGAGCGTGTCCAACGCTCCCGTCGCCGCCGTCGCGTTGTTCACGAGCAGCGTCGGTGATCCGAGGGGAGGACCTGTGCGCGCACGCAGCCACTCAAGCGATCGCGAGACGAGTGCAGCATGCGCCTGCGCGGCGTGCGCGACGATCGCGGCGTAGTCGAGCGACGCGTTCGCCGCGGCGCGCGGCGCGCACTCGTCCAGCTCGGCGGGCGGACACTCGAGCTCGTTGAGTGCTCGCACGTACTGCCACCACGCACCCATCCCCGACACCTCCTGGATCGCGAGCTGCCGCAGGTCCTCGTTCGCCTCGGCGGCGCCGTGCATCGAGCATGCGTTGGGCGAGGTGCCCGCCTCAAAACCGAGCACGGCGAACACGTCGCCACCGCTCGCGTTGAAGGTGGCGGGCGGCGCGGCTGCAGCGCAGTAGCGCTCCGGGACCTTGTCCATCGGCAGGTCAAAGATGATGAAGCGCACGGACAGCTCAATCGAGTCGCCAAAGTGGGCGACGAGCGGGGCGAACGCTGTCTCCGCCGCGATGCCGTATGGACAGCCCGACATGACGGCGAGCTCGACGACCGGCCGCTCCGACACGAGCGGGCCCGCAACGCCCGGCGCGAGCGCACGGCGCGCGCCGAGGAAGCCGGCCTCGAGCTGATTTACGACCGCCGCGCGCACGGCGGCCGAGTCGAAGAGCGCGAGCGCGTCGCGCGCCGCGCTCGACGCCTTGCCATCTGCCGGCTCGCCGCCCAACTCCTCCTCCGCCGGCACGCGGAAGAGCACCTCGGGCAGCTGAGCGAGCGCGACCGCCTCGCCAGGTTCGAACGGGACCAACGTCGCCGTGCGGAAGTACCAGAGGAGCATGGCGCAGTCGTCGCGAAAGAGGATCTCGCTCAGCTTGGCCTGCACCACCGGCGAGCGTAGCGCGTCGCGATACGCCTCCCGCCGCTCGTCGGACAGCGGGAGCGTCGCCGCGCCGTTGAAGAGCAGCGCGCGGCAAAACTGCGCCGTCGCCTGCGCGTCGCCCTCGAAGAGGAGCGCAGCGGAAAGCGCGTACGACCAATAGCCCAACTCGACCTGCTCCGCGCTCGGCGGCACGTCAGGCAGCCAGCTCGGCGGCTTGCACGACGCGAGCCCGAGCAGCGCGAACAGCGCGCCGACGGTCCGCATTTCCGTGCGAAAACAGGCGCCAAGCCTGTTTTAAAATCCTCTACCGCGACGTTTGCGCGCCCGGCTTGGGCGGCTCGCGGCTGACGCTCGCGCCCGCGCTCTCAGCTCGCGTCGTGCTCTGCGCCGACGTCGCCGCTACCGCCATTGCCGCCACCGCCGCCGCGCCCGGCCCGCCCGCGCCGCACTCGCCCGACCTGAGCTCGTCGAGCGACTCGAGCGACCAGCGCGGATCGCCGCCGTCGAGCAGCTGGGCGGGCCGCGCGCCCGCGTCGGCCGGCGGCGTCCTGTGCCCCGTCGCCGACACGCCCCACACGCACAGCGCTATGCCCACGAGGAAGAGCACGCACTCGTCCGGCTGAAGGAGGAGGTCCGGGTACAGCGAGAAGAGAGCGAGCTCCTGCACGGCCGTCAGCACGGTCTGCACGATGTAGTAGGCGGGGATAACGACGAGCGCCTCCTGCGTCGCCATGCCCGAGAAGAGCGCCACCATGTTGCCAAGCGTCGTCCCACCCGCGACAATGAGCGACGCCCAACCGACGGGGTGCAAGAACGCCTCGCCCGTCCTCCCGGCAAGCGACGAATTGGCGAGGAGGAGCCAAAGCTTCGTCGCGGTGAACGAGAGGGCACCCGTCACGCCCGCCAGCGCGCCGAACGCCAGCCCGAGCTGCGGCGACGTTGGCAGCCGCCCGCTCTCGCGCTCGCCGCGCTCGCCGATGATGCGCGCGGCCGCCGAAGCGCCCGCCGCGACAGACACGCCGACGGCGACGCCAAACGGCCGGCCGAGAATGAGGCGCGCCTCCTCGGCGGCAGTGTAGCTCTCCACGTCAAGCGACGGCGCGCTCACTACGACGAGTGACGCGCCCGCCGTCAGCAGCACGACCGCGAGGAGGTCCCAGCCGCACAGCCACGTCGACAGCCCACCATGCGCGGGCGGGCGCAAGCTGAACGGCTCGCCGAAGAGGTGGCTTGCGACGACGGCGTTGATGAAGGTGGAGCCGTTCGCGACGGTCGCGACGACCGACTCAGGCGCGAGCCAGAGGCCAATGACCTGCAGGCCCTGCCCGAAAGCCCAGCTGAGGAAGGCGAGCGCCCACGGCGCCGCGCGGCTCGCGCGCATCCGCCACGGCTGCCACTCGCCCTGGCCGGCGTGCTTCATGTAGTTGAGCCCGAGCACGGTGAGCACCACCCCGCAAAACGCGATCATCGCCCCCTCGGCCGTCCGGCTGTCGACCCCGCGGAGGGGCCCGTCGTCGCCGTCGGTACGGCTGTCAGCCATTGCGGATCCGGGATGGCCGCAGCTGGAGCGCCGGCGCAGGTCCGAGTCGGCGTCGGGTGCATCGTCATCGACGAGGCCTTGCGGGTGCTCGTCGGCCGGCGGAAGGGGTCGCACGGCGCAGGCAAGCTTGCGCTACCCGGCGGCCACCTTGAGCTCGGCGAGAGCTGGCACGCGTGCGCTGCGCGCGAGGTCTGCCGCGCGCCGCCAACGCACGTCCCGCGCGGCGCGCGCCGTGTTGGCCAACGACGGCGGCGCCGACGCGACGCCCGCCTGTGTGCCACGCGCCGCGTCGGCTGCCGGCGACGGCGGCTGAGCGTGGCTGCGCGCCGTCGCCCCACGCTCCACGCGAGCGCGCGCAGCTGCTCGAGGAGACTGGAGTCGCCGTCGGCGATGACCTGGCGCACGTCGCGACGACAAACGACATCATGGTGGCAGAGGGCAAGCACTACGTCACCGTGTTCATGCTCGCGCGCCTGCCCGCGGGCGCGGTCGTGCACAACCTCGAGCCGCACAAGAATCACGGCTGGGAGTGGCTCACGTGGGAGCAGCTGTCGGTCATGCCGCGTGACGGCCTTTTCATCCCACTCGCGAACCTCGTCACGTCGGGGTTCATCCCGCCGCAGCCACCGGCGAGCGTGCCGGCGCGCGGATGAGAGCAGGGGCCGTGCGCCCGCCCGGCACGTTACGGCCGGCCTCGAGCCTAGGTTGCGCACGACGTAGTTGCGCGCGCGGCATGCTCACCTGAAGAGCCGTGCGCGACGCCCAAACGGTGACCGGCGGTGTCAGCGCCTCTCGCTCCGTGTGCACTGTGCAGTCGTAGCCTCGTAGGCGAGGCCGGTGTGGCGTGTACACAGTCGATCCACCGTCTTTGGCCCGCGGGCGCGATGGCGACACGTGCGTTTTGGCTCCTGATCGGCGTCAGCACGGTGCGGGGCTGGCACGCCGCGAACGTGCCGCGCCCGGCGGCGGCGCTGCCCCTTGGAGCCTTGCGCGCGCGTCCCGCGGCCGTCTCGCTCCCCTCCGCCTCCGCGTCGTCGCCGTCGGCGCCGCGGACGCTCTCGGACTGTGAGCGCGCATTCCTTCGGCTATACCCGAAGCCTGTCTACCCGCCGTACAGCGGGATCGTGGACGAGCTCTTCAGCAGCCTGGTGCTCACGCTCGCCGACAGCCGTTTCCAGTACTCGCGCCTCTTCGCGCTCGGCATGTACACGATCCTTTCGCAGGCGCTCGCCAAGCCGCCATCCATCGAGCGCGGCGTCGAGAACCGGCCGACCAACGAAGAGCTCGCGGCCGCCGTGTGCGCAGCGCTCGGGCTCGATTGGACGACAATTGAGCGTGACGGCAGAGGTGCGCGCAGCGCGTCTTACGCTCTCGTCGCCGCGCCCAGCGCCCTGCGCCCACCGAGGGCCTATGACCGGGCACCGCGGCAACCTCACTCATTGCGCATGCTCGCGCGCGGCGCGGCCGTTGTCGTTGCGCGGCGCGCTCGCGTGTGACGGCCTGCAGCCATGCTCGATTGGGCGTCTGGGCTGTCCGAGGCCGAGCTCTTCGCCATCGCGCGCGGCACTGGCGCGGCCGCGACGGCGGAGGTGGGCGCCGCGGCAGCTGACAGCGCGCCGGCGTCGGCCGTGCAGGCGGAGGCCGAGCCGCGGACAGCGGGCGGAGGCGGGGCGGGTCCATTTGGCGCGATGCGCTCGCTCTTCGCGCGCGGCACACCGGGCACAGCTGACGGCGCCGGCGCGGGCGGTCGCGCCTCGAGCGGCGTGGGCAGCGCGGCGCGCGAGGGCGCGGAGGAGCTCCGCGCGCTCGCCTTGAACAAGTACGCGTTCTACCACCTAAGCATTGGGATCGCGCTGCACGCGCTCGTCATGCACTGCACCGTGCAGTCGAAGCCGCGGCGCGTCGCGCTCGCCGAGCTGAGCACCGCGCTCGGCCTCAAGGAGGCGAAGGTGCTTCGCGAGCACGATTGGTGGCTTGGGGCCCTCGAGCGCGTGCACGATTCGGAGGAGCGCCGACTCGTGCGCGCCGCGCAGCGCGCGCGCCGCGCAGCGCGCGCGAGAGCGGCGGGGGCGATGCGCCGTGCGCGAGGGTGGCAGGTGTGGTGCCACGATGGCGGTCGGCTGCACGATGGCGGTCGGCTGCGCGCTGTCGCCTGCGCGCGCGCTGTCGCGCGGCCGCTCACGCGAGACGATCTGTACCCGATCGCGTGCCGCTGTCCTTTGCCCACGCGCGCCGCTCAGGACGATGAGGTTCGCACGCTTCAGCAGGTGGCCACCAAGCTGCAGGTCGAGGCCGCAGAGGCGCGCCGCCTGGCCGACGAGGCTGACGGCATTGCGTCGCCGCCACCTCCTGCCGAGGTCGCGATGGCTGCAGACCCCGTGGAGGGCGGCGCGCGCGCAGATGCAGGCGCTGCGCCAGAGCAGCCCACGCCACCTGCGGAATGATGCGATGATCCGGAACTCACGGCAGCGATGTGGTGACTGACTCCCCTACTCTGTCGGTGATGAATCTGACCTCGAGAGCGGGCGCCAGCTGGCCAGTGGCTTACGCGCAGGGCCCGGCTCCGGCCATTCTGTCCGCAGGGGGGGCGCACGGGCCTCCGGCCAACGAGCCTCCGGCCACCTGAGAGGGTGCCGGCTCGGCGCGCGGCTCGACGCACCGCGCGCCGCGCGCACCGTGTTTGCGCCGGCCGCCCCGCGGGCGAGGCCTGCGCGCGCCGGCGCGGCCGCAGCCGTCCGCCCACAGCTCGACCACGCACGTGCCCTCCTCGGCGCGCACGAGGAGCTCGGGCAGCGCGGGCGCGGGCGCGGGCGCGGAGTGGGCGGCTGGCGCGGCCGCGAGCGGCTTGGGCGCGATGCGCCATACATGCCCGACATACGTGTGCTGCACCTGGATGCCGAGCGCGGGGATAACGCCGTATTCGTGCTCTCCGCCCGTCGAGTCGACCCACACGAGCACCGCGTCCCTCCCCGAGCCGTTTCGCAGCACAAGCTTGCTCGGCGCGCCATCGACGCCGACCGAACGGCGCAGCTCGTCGGGCGCGCCCGGCGCGAGGGGCGAGAGCGCGCGGCTCGGCTGGGCGCCGGCGGCCGCCTCGCGAGCGTACGCGCCGTGGCTGCCATCGTACAGCGCGCCGAGTAGCGCGAAACCCGCCGGGTCGTACCGAGCGAGGCCGGCCGGCCCCGGCGCGGGCGTGCGCGCGCCGCCGTCGACGAACTCGCCGTGCGACCCAAAGTACCACATGGAAAGTTCCGCCCAGTACTCGGAGGCGTTGGAGCCAGCGTACGCGCGCGAGCCGTCGGCGCGCGTCCACAGGCCCGCCGCAACGGCCGCGGCGTGCGTCTCGCGTATCGTGTGCACGGCCGCAGCGGGCAGCCCGTAGTCCATAATCGCGTGCGCAAACTCGTGGGTGAGGATGTCGCGCCCGCGGTAGCACGGGTCGTCGTCAATGTTGAGCAAATTCTCCTCGCCGCACGAGGACTTGAGCCCACCCATCCCGCGCGAGCGCTGGTCGACGGTCACGCCGGCTTCCGCCGTGTACCCGCCGTCGACGCCCTTCATGTGCGCGTGCTCGGGCAGGTCGGACGTCACCTGGCCGCGGCCGATGACGTGCACCGCCGCGTCAAGCGTGAGAAGCCGCTCGATCACCGAGTCGGGCAGGCCGGCGAGCTGGCGCGAGAGGCGGTCGGCCGCGACGACCAGCGCCGCGTCCTCGACACACTTCGCAGCGCGCACCGGGATCCCGCGCACGCGCACCGCCTTTGCAAAGAAGGGGTGGTCGACCGCGACGATCTGGCGCGCGCACCGCAGCCGCTGGCACGCGCGCTCGGCGTCGGGCAGGAGCGGCGTCTTGCCCTGCCGCACGACGCGCGTCGAGCGCAGCTTCATCCACGTCCAGCCACACGCGCACCTTCGGCCGCTCTTGCGGAGGGGGGGGACTCAAAAGTGAAGTCGAAACTACTCCGGAGGTTCCGAGCTCCCGACGGTTGTGAGTCAAGCGTGATGAAAGCGACAACGACCAACGTCAAGGACGAGTGTCACGGTGTCACGTCGACGGCGGCCTCGTACGTGAGCTCGGTGCTGCGCAGCACGTAGGCGCTGCGGCCGCTTGGCAGCGGGCGGCGTAGCGCGACGAGCTCGCGCGCGAGCGTGGCGAGCTGCGCGTCCGAGTCGGCGGCAGGCGGCAGCGCGGCACACTCGCCGAGGCGCGCCTCGACGCGCCGCGCGAGGAGCTCGCGGCACGCGTAGCTGAGGGCGGGGTGAAAGCTGCCGTGCGCGACGGCCTCGAGTGGCAACCATTCAGACGTTGTGTACTCCTGTGCATCAAGCCGCACGCGGCCCGCCTCGTCCGCGGTGAGCTGCGTGGAGAGCACGAGTTGCAGGTCGCATGTGCCGTTGGTTTGCGGCTCCTGCACCCGCCTGTCCCATGCGAGCGAGGCAGCGCACACGAAGCGGATGCGCTCGGCTGGCACGTCTAGCCCGAGCTCGCGCTTCAGAATCCGCGCGCACGAGCTCGCAGGCGTGTCGCCCGGCAGCATGCGGCCGCCGATGAACCACCAGTCCGGCTGCGGGTGCACGCTGCGCTTGCCGACGAGCACGCGGCTACCGTCGACCGAGGTAACGAGCAAGTCGGTGCAGCCCTTAACGATCGAATCCAGCGCCTCGCCATACTCCTTGTCCCGGAGGAACTTGCGGTGCGACACGAACTCGCCCGTAGCAAAGTGCGGCACGCCCACCGCAACCATTGCCTCTGCCATCGCTCAACTTTTCGCGGGCACCCTTCAGATCATTCAGCTTTGGCGTCCAACCTCGGCAGCCGCTGCGTCGGCGATCCTTTCGCATGTCACGCCCGCCTCTGCCGCCGTTCAACTCGGAGACGGCCGCGCAGAAGGCGCGCGCGGCCGAGGACGCGTGGAATTCTCGCGACTCGGACCGCGTGGCCCTCGCCTACACACCGAACACGCGCTGGCGCAATCGGAACGAGTTCCACGTCGGGCGCGACGCGGTGCACGGCTTCCTCACGCGCAAGTGGAGGCGCGAGCTGGAGTACCGGCTGATCAAGGAGGTGTGGGCGTTCACGGGCAACCGCATCGCCGTGCGCTTCGCCTACGAATTTCGCGACGACTCGGGCAACTGGTTCCGCGCGTATGGCAACGAGAATTGGCACTTCGACGAGCACGGGCTGATGGAGGAGCGGCACGCCAGCATCAACGAACTGCCGATCAAGGAGTCGGAGCGCCTTTTCCACTGGCCACTCGGCGCCCGGCCAGCCGACCACAAGGGCTTGAGCGAGCTCGGCCTGTAGCGCGCGGTGCACCGGACCGCGCCTCGCGCTCGCGCCGCCGGCTCGGGGCTGAGCATCGACAGCTCAGGGCCCCTCCTGTCGGCCAGCCCGCAGGAGCCATCGGCAGGGTCGCACGTTGAAAAGAGGGCGGTGCGTCGGCTTGAGGCGAGCCTCAGCCGCCTCTTGATCATTTGCTTTCACTTCTGGTCAGCAACGAAACGCAGCCAAGCCTCCCCTTCCCCTTCCAGGCCACACCGTGAGCCCATGAACGTGGACAGCGCGACGAACGCGGGGCAGCGCGGCAGTCCCAGTGAGCCCGAGCTCAATCAGGCGGCGAAGGACAAGCTCGCACGCTACAAGGCGCTCGGCGCCGAGGCATTTGACCCGCTCGACAGCGCGTGGAACGTCAAGCTCCCGCGCGTCGCTTCGACGACGGCTGAGCGCACGCCGTATTTCACGGTGAACGACGTCGGCGCGATCACGTACGACCGGTCGGCCTTCATGAGCAAGCTCGAGTTCCCGACGACCTCGGCTCGCGCTTGCCCAAAGGTTGTGATCTCGCCCTCGGGCCCATACCGGCTCGGCAACACCGCCGAGCGCTACTTCTCGGACGTCGGCGTCAAGCTCGAGCACCCCGGCGGCGAGACTTTCCTCACGCATTTGATCGTGCCTGGCGCTGTGCTCGTCGGCGTGAGCGAGGCCCAGCGTGCCAGGGCGTGCGACGAGCAGCCGTCGTGCGCGAGCCGCTGCTTGGGCAAGGAGTTTTGCCGCCTCGGCCTTCCGCTCTCGTCCATGTTCCCCGTGCTCATGCCGATTCTGCGCCACACGGGCGTGACGGGGTCGACCGTGATCAGCGACGAGTACGTTTGGATGAGCGCGGGTTGGGGCAACCGCTTCTGCCCTTGCAGGTTCGCCTACGTCAACGAGGAGCGTGAGCAGGCGAGCGTGACGGACCAGCTGGCGGTGCACGAGCTCCTCAAGGGCAAGTCATCCCTCGGCGTGGCGACAGTTGTCGTGTCCATCAACTTTGCGCAGACGACGACGGACGAGACAGCCGACTTTGACTTCGATCGCTCGGATGCGCGCCTGAGCGTGGAGCTGTTCAACTTTTCCCACAAGAAAAGCGGCGACTGGACAAGCGGCGCGCCAACGGTCGCGAGCGCGGGCAGCGCCGTCGATGTACGAGCCGCGATGGCGGACGTGATGCCTGTCGACTCGACTCTCGAGCGGCTCTGATGATTGCGAGCAGTGAAAATATGCACTGACTACCTCAGCGGCGCGGTGTGTAGCCCGCATGGTCGCCCCCACCGTTGGACATGCTCGACGAGCGGCGCTTTCCCGGAGAAACGCCAAGCGCATCGGCGAGGAAGCTGAGCGAAAATTCCTTGCCCAGGCTGACGAGCTTGTGGAAGGAGGAAGAGCCCGTGCGCTCGAGCGGAGGCGGGACGGCAAGGAATTGCGGCGAGGGCAGCACGCCGCCCGCGCCCGCCGCGTCCGTGCCGTTTGCATCCACAATCGGCAGCCCAAGCCTGCGCAGGTCGTGCTCGATTGACTCGGCGTCAATCCCGCCGCCCTCATTGGCGGAGAAGCCACGCACGAGCGACGGCGCGAGCGCCGGCACGCGCGCCGCGCCGTTTGGCGGCGCGGGCGGCGCGGCGTGGACGCCCGAGCTCTGCGCGTGCTCGGCAGACCCGCCGCCGGACATTCCGGTGGAGGGCATGGCCGCGGCGGCGGCGGCGGCGGCGGCGGCGTGTTGCCCGGACGCCGAGCCACCGCCGAGCGAGCGCAGCCACGAGAAGGAGAAGTCGCGCGACAGGTTGAGAAGCTTCTCAATCGAGCTCGAGTTTCGTCCAAGCTCGGCGGGCGGCGAGGGCAGCGCACCACGTTGCGCTTCCGGCCCAGCGCCCGCGCCGGCGCCTGCGCCACCGAGCACGACCGCGCCGCCGCTCGTGGCCCCCCGCGACGAGCCGGCGCTGCCGGGCAGCGGCGCGTCGATCCGCCCCTCCGCCAAAAGGCTCTGCAGCGCATCGAGTCCGATGCGGCCAGAGGCGGTCGGCTCTAGCCGCGCGCCGCCTCCCGACGCGCCGCGCGCGATGGGCGCCGGTTCAAAATTGGGCGGCGCGAGCGGCGGAGCGTTGAACGGGCACGTGTGCCCGCGCTTGGGCTGCCCGCACTTACGGCACTTGTACCCCGGCACCTGGTCGGGCGGGAGCGCGTGCACGTCGACCCCCTCGCCAACCATGGATTGCCGCCATGACTCGCCTTCTTCCAGACGCTTCCACCGGTTGCGCACGGCGTTGTCGGTACGGCCGGGCAGCGCTTTTGCGATCTGCGTCCACTTGAAGCCAAAGCGCTGCACGCCGTCGCGGATCAGCTGGTCCTCGTGTGGCGCCTGTGCAGACCAGGGAGGGAAGGGGTGGGGTGGGGTGGGGTGGGGAGCAGCAGCAGGAGCAGGAGCGCCGTGCGCGCGTCAGACGAGCGCGGCGCTGGTCTGGCGGGTGGCACGGAGCTGGTCCCACGCAAGAGGGCAAGTTGATGTAGCGTTCGTGCCGCGCGTACGCTATCGCACGTAGCGCATGGCTTGGGTTTCTGGCAGGGTGTCCGCGCGCTCGGGCGTGCAAGCGAGCGTGCGCGCGGCCGCTTTCGCCTGCGCAGCGCGGCCCACGGACCAAACCCACGCACGCCTCGCGCGCGCGCGCACCCATTCAATGAACTTTGCATCTGCGGCTGCGGCCTTCTTGCGCGCGGCGGCGCTGAGGCCGTCGGAGCTGTCGCCACGCGCCGCGCCGCGCGATGCACCAGCGGACTCGTCGCACTCAAGCTCGGAGGAACCATCGTCGCCCGTCGATGTGCCCCCGCTGCCCTTAGCGCCGCCCTTGCCCCCGCCGCCGTGGCCCGCCTTGCGCGTCCATTTGCTCTTCGACGCGTCGTCGCGCCCGTTTGATCGTCGCTTGCTGCCGACGAGCGGCTCGGAGGAGGGATCAAACGGTGGCAGGCCGGGAACGCCGTTCGCGTAGCCAGCGTATTCGGGCGGCACCCCGTTGGCGAGGCTCTGCTCCGCGCCCATTTGGTGCGTGGCCAGCCGCCCCTGCAGGGAGGCGAGCGTCCGATTTTCTGAACCACGTTTTGAAGTTGCATTTTTTTCTGATTTTCTGGCCACGGACTGATGTGCCACGTTGGCGCCAAGTTGGCGCCGTTGGCGGGAGGGCTGGCGCCTGCCTCGTGAAGTGCGTGTGCTCCCCCCCACCTGTGCCCTCTACGGTCAGCGTACGCGGCCGCGCGCGCTTACAGCGCGCCGTCCGCCGCCGCTTGGCCGCGAGCCACGCCGTCCGGGGTGCGCGCGCCGCCCGCGGCAGCCGGGTCGGCGCGGCTCTTCGCAGTGAGGAGCGCCGAGTACATGTCGAGCATGCCCTGCCGCACGTCTGTGAACGCAGACGGGAAGAAGCCGGGCCAGACGCGCTGCAGGAAGCCAAAGACGAGCACGTGCCCGAGCGGCGAGAGCGGCATAATCAGGATCACCGTGAACGGGACGAGCATCACGATATCCTTGCCCGTACGCCGGACCGCGCGCACCTCGCGCTGCGTGAGAGTATGCCCGCGCGCCGCGCGCAGCACGAGCATGGCGGCGAGGCGGATGTCCTGCGCAACGATCTGCACGCCGCGCGCGTAAAAGGCGAGGCCGCGCCGCAGCGGCTGCAGCGCGGCGCGCAGCGCGCTGCCGAGCGCCGGCCACGGCTCAGCGGTCGACACGGGCGGCTGCTGCTGCGCCTGCTCGTCCGCCAGCACGGCGAGGCCGAGCCGCGCGAGGAGAGCGATGGAGTCGCGCTGCGCCCCCTCGAGCAGCTGCGCCCGTGCCACCGGCGCGCTCGCCGACGAGTCCGGGAGCGCTCCCGCCGGCGCGCTCGCCGACGAGTCCGGGAGCGCTCCCGCCGGCGCGCTCGCCGACGAGTCCGGGAGCGCTCCCGCCGGCGCGGGCGCGCCAGCGTGCGCATCGGCCGCGCCCGCGCCCGGCGCGTCAAGCGCGCGCTGCGCGCTGGCGAGCGCGGCCTCGCACGCCGCGAGCTGCACGACCAAAGTGTTGAGCTGTTGCTGCGCGCCCTTTGCGCCGCCGCTGCTCGGCACGTCGGTGCCCGCGCCCGCGCCCCCGCCGCCGTGCGCGCCCTCTGCGGCCGGCGCGCCGTGCGCGTCCGGACTCGGCGCGAGGAAGCCGAGAATTTCGCCCTCCAGCGCCGCGTACGCACGGTCGAGCTGTACGGCGACCGTGGCGGCGGTGAGGGCGGCGGCTAGCGCGTCGAGCGCGGCGGGTGTAGGCGCGAGAGCGGCGGTGGGCAACGGGCGGAGGCCCTGTCGCTGCAGCACTCCCGCAAGAGCCTGTGCCGGCACCCAAATGCATCGCGTGATGGCAGGCGAGGCAAAGCAGGGGGGGGGGGGGGGGGGGGGGGCATGCCGTGAGGTGGCGAGAAGGCGTGCATGCGCGCGGAGGGCGAGCGGACGGCGCAGCGTGCGCGCTTGAGCGTCGTGGCGACGCGCGACGCGGTCCAAAACAGCGCGCGCCGCGCGCGCGCGCGCCGCGGCGCAGCGGCGCGCGCGCACGTCGGCGCGCGTTGTCGCCCCGCCGAGCTGCGCGCGCAGCGCGGAGACGTCGCGGCCGAGACGCGCGAGCGCGGCGGCCTCAGCCTCGAGCCCCTGCTGCAGCTCGTCCGGCCGTCGCCCGTTCAGCCGCGCCCACAGCTCGCGCCCAAACACACCCAGGCGCGCGAGCAAGCTCGCGCCCTCGCCGCCGGCCGCGACGACGCCCGCGCCCGCAATCGGCGCGCGCGACGCGTTGCGCGCGGCGCGGAGGGCGGATGCGTTGGAGAGGCGGAGCGCGGGCGCGGCGTACGCCACCTCGAGCGTCAGCGGCACGTCCAGCCGCGAGAGCGGCAGCCGGAGCGGGGGCGCGGGCGGTTCAACGCCGCCGCCGCCTCCGCCGCTCGTCGCGCTCACCGCGCGCGCCGCGTCGCGCAGCGCGCCGGCATCGTAGCGCAGCCGGTCGGAGAGCGAGCGCGCCTCGTCGGGCGCGAGGATGCGTGCGCTCAGCTCGTCGACCACGATGCCCAGCGACGCGTCGAGCCGTGCGGCGATCGAGAGAAAGTCGAGATCGGCGAGGAGCGCCGGCTCGGCGTCAAAGTCGGCCGCCAGTCGGAGCGCGAACTGGGCCTCGTCGAGGTCGAGCTTGACGCGTGCGAGGAGGAGGAGGTCCTGCAGCCGACGCACTCGCCCGCTGCGCGGGATCGCGCGCAACGCCGTGCCCGCGACCTCGACTGCGCGCGACGTTGACGCGGCGGCTGCGATCGGCGCATCGCGCGCGGCGCGCGAGAGCCGCGCGCGCCGATGGCCGGCGGCGCGCGCGCGCTCGCGAAGCGAGCAGCCGAGCGGCACGCGCGGCGCGAACGACACACGCGCGGGCGCCGCGCCGCGCGACACCGCGAGCGCGAACGCGCAGAGCAGCAGGCTCCGCTGCATGACACCCAGAGGTCAAGGTCACGCCAAAACTTCGACGCTCCTCTCTTCCCAAGCGGGAGGGAGGTTCATGACGTTTTTCAACGCGCTCGCCGCTCGTCACTCGTCGCTGCAGCGTCCGCCGCTGTCGTTGCCAATCAACGCACAGGCGACGCTCCGGCGGCTGTTGCGGTACGACGGAGGCAGCGCACGAGGCCCTATCGCTCGCGGCGGGCGAAGGCGCCAGTCTCGGCACCGCGTCAACTTGGCAGCCGCGCCGCGCCGTCCCCGTCTCGCCGAGTCCCGTTGCGGCCGTTGAATTGTATTCCCAGCACGAAACAGCAGAATGGCCCGGGTGCAAATCGCCAATGCGAGGCGCCCGGAGCCCGGCGAGACGGATGACCCGCTCGCCGAGCGGCTGCGCGTCTGCCAAATGCGCTTTGCGTCGGTCCATTCGTCCGAGACGCAGCAGGCCGGCGATCTGCGCGAGCCCGCCAAGGTGGCGATCGTCAACTTTCGAGGGCCTGTGCCTGACGACCTACCCGGCCGGATCGCGACGCTCCTCGACAAGGAGTGGCTCGTCGACGAGCTCTTCGGCAAGCCGACGGTTGCGATCATCGTGACCGGCGGCGCACAGGCCTTCAAGATGTTGCCGCGCGTCGAGCGCGTCTTCCGTGAGGGCCTCGTTAAGGCGGCACGCGCGACGAACGCGTGGGTGTTCACGGGCGGCACGTCGAGCGGCGTGATGAAGTACGTCGGCGAGGCGCTCGCGAGCCACCCGGACATTCCGTGCATTGGTATGCCGCTCTTTGGCAACGTGCTCGGCCATGAGCTCATCGAGAAGAAGGCATGCTCGCTCGACGAGATGCGCGACGCCAAGGAGCAGATGGTCGAGTATGCGCCGACCGAGGCGGACAACACGCTGCTCGGCGCGGCGCTCGAGCCGCACCACACGCACTTTTTGCTGCTCGACAACGGCGAGGCGGGCGCCAAGGCGTGGGGCATGGAGATCGAGTTTGGGCTGCGCACGCAGCTTGCGTACTGCGCGCACGACAAGAACAAGGACAACCGCGTGCCCGCCGTGCTGCTCGTCGTGCAGGGCGGGCCAGGCACGCTCAAGACGGTCGTCAAGGCGGTGGAGAAGGGGGTGCCCGTCGTCGTGATCGCCGACTCGGGCGGCTGCGCGTCGGCGATCCGCGACTTCCTCACGCGCGCGCCCGGCGCCAGGGAGGACATTGCTGCTGCCGAGCGGGAGCTTGCGGCCTTGGCCTCCGAGCTCGACGCGGCCAAAAGTGCGCTCAGCGCGGCGACGGCCAAGGCGGAGACGGGCGCCAAAAGCGGCGGCGCGCGCGAGCAGGCGCTCTCCGAGCGGCTCGCCGCGCGCATCGCGGTGCGCGAGGCGAAGAAGCGCGTGGACCGCGCGGACGCCATCCTGCTCGGCCTTGAGCAGAAGCTGCTCAAACCGGCGGAGCTCACGCTCGGCTTTGGCAAAGCGAGCACCGTGCGCCAGCTCCGCGGCATCCGCGCAAACGAGCGGCTGATCGAGCTCTTCGAGCTCTCGCAGAACGCGACGGCCGACATCTCCCAGAGTATCCTCTCCGCGGTCGCGCTCGACGAGAAGCTGCCGCCGCACAAGATGCTCGAGCTCGCCATCGTGTGGAACAACCTGCAGATGATCGGCTCGATCCTCGCGGGCGGGCGCGGGCGCGCGTTGCACGGCCGACTCGCAGCGGGCGGCGCGGGCGGCGACGGCGGCGACGGCGGCGAGGTGGCGCGCGGCGCGCCGGAGGGAGGCGCACAGTGGGATTCCGCGCGGTACTCGCTGCAGGCGGCGCTGCAGCTCGCGCTCGAGCTGCAAGCCGCGGACGTGGTCGCGATGCTCCTCTCGAACGGGGCCGATGTCGCCTCCGTCCTCCTCTCGCGCCTCTACCTGCTCCGCGAGAAGAACCGGTTTCGTCTCTTCGCAAACATGCACACAAGCGCACTGCGCGACCTGCGGCAGTGGCGGCGGGACGAGCGCGGCCTCAACCGCAAGGCGACTAGTTCTCGCAAGCCCGGCGGCTGGCTCGGCCGGCTGCACGCCGTCGCGAGCTCCGTCGCACCGGACAAGGGCGCCAGTCCGGGCATCAATTTTCGGGCGAGGGCTGCCGAGGCGCACCGCATGTTCCTCAGGGACCGCGAGCTCCTCCTCACCGCGGGCATCCTCACGCGCGAGCAGCTCCACGCGATCCAGGACGCGAACCGCATCTTCACGCGCAGCGCGCGCTCGTTCAAACCGTTCCTCGAGGAATGGCTTGATGCCGACGCTCATGGCCTCAGCTTCGACGACGAGCGTCGCAACAAGCTGCCGCAGCTCAAGCCGCGCCTCTTCTTCGGCGGCGCGGCGCACCTCTCTGCCGAGCAACCGTCGGTCGCGCGCGCCTCGGCCGCCGGGCGGCAGCGCGCGCTGAGCGCAGGTGGGGCTGGCGCGCGCGGGCGCGCGCTCCAAGCGCCGGGTGAGGGCGGCAAGCTGGCGGCGCGCCTGTCGGCTGCGGCGAGCGCCGGCGCGGAGTCGGTGCACGATATGGACGTCGATCCATCCGCCATCCCCACGACCGGCTGCCGGATTGACGACATCTTCTTCTGGGCCGTGCTGATGGGCGACACGCAGCTTGCGGACGTCCTCTGGAGATTCTCGCGCACGCACCTGCGCCTCGCGCTGCTCGCGGCGGACATCTATAAGACGATGATGGAGGAGTCGGAGCAGGGGCGCAAGCACAAGAACGAGATCGAGCCGATGCGCGCTTACTGGGAGACCGTCGCGACGGATGTCCTGGAGGCGGTGCGGCCGGCGGCGACCGACCACCGCACGCCTTTCCTCGTCGCCAAGGAGATCCTCGAGTACGAGCTGAGCGAACCGCCCGCGAGCGCGCGCGGCGCGCGCGGCGAGAACGTGCTGGCCCTCGCGACGCGGCTGCAGGCGAAGCAGTTCATCGCGCACCGTTACTGCCAGCTGATTATGGCCAAGACGTGGGCGGGCCAGCTCGACGGTGCGAGCGCTCTGCCCCTCCAGCTCGAGGATGACACCGTGCCCAATTGGAAGATCATTCTCAAAGGCTGGTGCCCATGGACGTTTGTCGACGACCTGCTCGAGCGGTCAGGCCTGCAGCTCTTCGCAAAGATCGTGCCCAGCAGCCTCGCCGAACGCGCGGACGGCGCGGCCAGTGCGGACGACGCCGACGCCGGCGACGATGCGGTCGAGACCGCCAGCGCCGACGGCCTCGGGTCCGGCGACGCGTACGGCGGCGCCGACGAGGCCGAGGCCGAGCGCCATGGCATCTCGGGCCTGCGGCACATCTACTCGATCCCCGCGGTCAAGTTTTGGATGCGCACGACGCTCACGCACGGCGGCGTCGCCTTTTTAAAGTCGGCGCTGGTGCTCGGCACATCGATCACGCAGCCGCACGGCCTGTCCGCGCGGCCTGGGCCGGTGCAGGGCTGCCTCGAGGTGCTCTTCGCCCTGTGGGTCCTTGGCGTCACGCTCGATTGGGCCGAGGCGAGGCCCGCGCGCGAGGCGTGGGCGCGCACGGGGCTGCGGCCGGCGTGGACATACGTCGACTCGGCCTCGCTCTTGTTCCAGGGCATCGTCGTCTGCCTGCGCGTCGGGTACGTCGCGGCGGGCGAGTATGACCTCGCCGCAGCCGCGGCACGCGACGCTGGCAGCGACGCGAGCGCGGCCTTCGCGTTCGGCGCGACGCCGGTCGCGGGGTACGGCAGGCAGGACGTGGGGACGGCGTGGTTCTTCCCGATCTTCCTCGCCTTCTCGTCGCTCTCGTGCTTCTTCCGCTTCGTGATCGAGACGCTGCTCGTCTTCCCGCGGCTCGGCGTGCTCGCGATCTGCACGCGCGAGATGCTCGCGAACAATTTAATCCAGTGGGGCGTGATGATGGTCATCGTCCTCTTTGCGTTTGGCCTCGCCTTCTCCGCCCTCGCGCCCGACTACCCGCTCGACCCGGCGACGCGCGGCTGCTATCTGGCTGACCTCGATGACGCGTGGCGGCAGCGGCAGTACGGCCCCGACTTCCGCGGCGAGCCTGCGTGCGACCAGCGCTTTGCGAACGGCCCGTGGTTCATTTCGGTGCGCGCGCGCCGGCGTCGAGCCCGTGGCGAGCCTGTGCACGCGGGACACGGCACGCCACGCGTGCCGCGCGCGCGCCGGCTGCTTTCTCCATCGGCGCTGCAAGGCGCTTCGATCGTCGCGCGCTCGACTCTGACGGGCTGCGCGGCGCGAGCGCGCCTGCCCAGCGACCGCTGCGCCCGCGGCGCATTGGGCCACCGCCCGCGCGCTCCACGCGCCACCGCCCTCGCCCTCGCCCTCGCGGTGCGCTCGCGCTCACTGCGCGAGCTGCCGCGCCTACCGCCGCGCCGCGTGAGCGACCTTCCTCCTCCCCGCAGGTGTGGGCGCTCTTCGGCGACTTTTCGATCGACGCGCTTGAGCTGCAACGCGCCCTTCTTCCCGCGCTCTTCCTCGTCGCGTTGCTCATCATCGCACAGGTGAGGCTGCGCGACCAACCGACGCGCACGTGCCGCAGGGGCCGGTGGGCGCGTAACGGCCACCGCTATCGTGCAGCACTGTCCTGGTGGGCATGCGTGCAGCACCGTCCCGATAGGGCGCGCGTCGTCCTGCACCCGCACGTCGCCCCCTCGCGCGAGCCGCGTGCAGGTGCTGCTGCTCAACCTGCTCATCGCCATGATGACGGACACGTACACCGACGTCAATTCGCGTGCCTTGATTGAGTGGAAGTGCGCGCGCGCACGCGCGCGCGGGAGCAAAGCAGTGGCGCGCCGAGTACGCTTTGCTTTTTTGCTCTGGCTGCGTGCGGTCGTGAGGCTTCCGCTCCGTACACCCGTTGCCAACGGCGGTCCGTGCGCGCGCACCGTCAGAAGGTGACGCGCGCGTGCCGCGCCGTGCCGTGCCCGACGCACGTACACAGGTACGAGCACATGCTTCTCGTGAACTACTATGCGAATTCGGCGGGACCCACGCCGCCGCCGCTCAACCTCGTCGTCGCGCCCGTACGCGCGGCGTATGACTTCAGCAAGTGGGTACGCGCGGCTGGGGTCGGCGGCGATCCGGCGGCCGAAGCAGAAGCGGAGGCGATGGTAGAGGCGGCGCGCAGGAGCGAGTCCCTCAGGGCCGGCGCAGGCCGCGTGCCGCTCGGCCAGGAGAGCCGCGACGAGACGCGTGCGTACCACACGTACTTGCAGCAGCGCGACGCGCGCGAGACGGCCGAAGTCGGCGCGCGCGTCGACTCCGTCTCGCGCTCTGTGCAGCACCTCGAGTTCAAGCAGATGGAGGACCGCGAGGCGCTTGACGAGCACATGAAGGACCTCGTCAAGGAGCTTGGGTGGCTCAAGCAGCAGGTGTCCAAGGTGCCGCGCGCCAGCGCCGTCAGCCGAGGCCAGCTGCACGGCCTTGCGCGCTCGGGCCGGCAGCGGCGCAAACTCCACCAGCTCGCTCGGTCCGAGGCGAATCCCGAGTACGTCGGCAAGCGCGCAGCCGTTGCGGACTGGCGTGTGCCGTGGGAGGTGGAGTGGCCTTCATACGAGCCCGTCGAGTTCACGCACCCCGTCGTGGCTTCACAGCCCGTGTGGGCCGACCCGCCGGACGCGAGCGAGGTCCGCGCTCCGTCGCCCGACGCCGCGCGGCCTCGCATGCGCCCCCTTCCCACCTGCCCCGCGCCCCCTCCCACCCCCCACCCCCCGCGCCCCCGTCCTACCTGCGGCACGCCCGGCCGTGCGCGCTCCGCCGCGACGGCGGCGATGCGCCGCGCCACTCGCGTGCCGACGCGCCCGCTTCCGACCGTCGCTTTTGACGCGCGCTCGCGCGCTGACTCCGCCCACCGCGCGCTGTTGGCCCTGCGTGGCCAAAACCCAAGAAAACCCTGAAAAAACACGTTATGTGCCCGCGCGCGCGCAGGTGGATTTTGAGAGCCGCCGGTCGTTCGAGCAGGCGATCGTGTGCTCGCCCATCGGCAGGCCGCTCAACCCGCGCGGCCGCACGGGCATTTCCGGCCGTGGGCTGCTTGGCAAGTGGGGGCCCAACCACGTGCGTGCGCAAGACACCGCGCGCGCGCGCACGCGCGGCCTGCGCCGTTCACTCGCGCTTCGCCCACATGCGCGCCACCACCTGCCTGCCCTACGGCCGCCGGCCGCACAGGCTGCAGACCCGATCGTTGTGCGTCGCAAGCCAATCGTGCCTGGCGCCGTGTCGCATGAGACGGCAGACATCGCAGGCGGAGTGCTCTTCCAGATGGTCGCTATTCAGCGACGCGACACGGAGCAGTGGGCCATCCCCGGCGGGATGGTCGACGACGGCGAACTGATCAGCGAGACGCTGCGCCGCGAGTTCACCGAGGAGGCGGGCGCGCTCGCCGATTTGCACGACCAGGCCGACCTTGAGGACGCGCTCGACGAGGTCTTCAGCGACGGGCGCGAGATTTATCGAGGGTACGTCGACGACCCGCGCAACACGGACAACGCGTGGATGGAGACGACGGTCTACCTCTTCTACATCAACGAGGCGCTCGCAGCGCGGCTCACCCTATCTGGCGGCTCGGACGCGCTCAAAGCGCGCTGGCTCGACATTGACGCCGAGCTCCTCAATTCAAACCACACGCTCTACGCCGACCACCGCGACTTTGTCGAGCGCGCGCTCCAAGAGCGCGAATATCTCGGCCTTGGCGTCGCGCCGCTCAGCGCGCCCAAGCCGCCAGCCAAGCGCTCGGCCGCGTGAGGGCGGCGCGCGGGCCCGCTTCGTGGCACCGCGCGCGATGTACATCGCGAGCCGTTCAGATGATTCAAACCCCGCGGATCGATTGTGATCCGGCACGCGCACGCGAGCGTAGATCCGTGGGTCACATCGCTGGTGACCAGAACAAGACAATGTTTCGCCTGATGGTCGCAGACTCATCTCGTCCTCGTGCGTGCGCCCACGGCTCGCCGTACGCATCACGCCGACGATTCCGCATCCATCAGACTGAGCGCACGCTGCTTTGCCCGCATGAGCTGCTTGTTCTTGGCATCCTGCGCACGGCGGCGAGTGAACGTGGAGCGAGCGCGCGTCTCGGCCCGGGCCGACGAGAGCGCACTCGTACGGCGACGCTGCACAAGCTGGGCAGCGCGAGCAGCCGCGCGCATGCGGGTGTGCGCACGAGGCACGCGCGCGGCGTGCGCGCGTGGCTGCACACGCGATGCGGTGGCCGTTGCAACTCGGTGCGGTAGTCGCGCCCAAGCCTCGCGTGCGCATCAAGAAGGCCCCCACCCGGCGACGCACTGCACGACTCGGACCGCGCACGCTTGCTCGTGCCAGCGGCGACCGCGGCGCGCACCGATTCCACCTTGTTCCGGCTGCAGAACGCAAGGTACACGTCGTAGTTGACGAAGCAAAAGTACGAGACGCCAACGGCGCCCATGAAGTTCCAGAACTTGATGGTCTGCGCGCGGCGGCGGGGCGCGCGGGCGAGGGCAATGAGACCAATCCCTCGCCCGCGCGGGCGACTGATGCGTTTTGCGGGCGTCGCACCGCCATCGCGACGAAAGCGTCCCGAACTGCTCGGGGTCTTTTTACAGAGTTGAGCACTCTTTTTGCCTTTTTGCCTTTTTCACACCAACGAGTAATAACGTCGCCGGTGCGCGTGCGCCTCGACCGTCGCGCTCGAGGGGACGGGGCTTGCGGCGGTCGACGCGCTCTTCTGGGCGGAGGAGGCGTCGCAGTGCGTGGCTGGCACCCCGCCGAGCGCGGCGGACGGCGGCCGCACCTGCCAGCTTGATCGCCGTGCTGCGGCGAGGCGGTGCCGAGGGCGCGGCCGCGCTCGGCGCGCCTCGTCAGCTCTCAGCGCGCGCCGCGCGCCGCGTCTGCCGCGTCCGCCTCGGCAAGCCGCTCGCGAATTTCCGCGACGGAGAGGCCAATCGTGTACTCCGACACGACGCTCGTGCCCGCGCGCGCGGCCGCGGCGTCGGCGAGCGCGCGCACGACCGCAGGCGTCGTCTCGTCGGGCGCGAGCAGGTTGCACGCCACCTCGAACCTGCCGCCCTCGTGCGCGAGCGCGAGCGCCTCGACGCCGGGCGGTCCTCCCGAGCGCGTGCGCACGGCGTCGGCGACGGCACGCGCGGCGTCGCCGTCAGACGTGGCGAGCGCCATGTTGAAGTTGAGCACGAGCGGCACCGCACCGCAGCAGCACGCGCCCGTTCGCGCGCTCGGCGGCTCAAACGGCGCCGAGCCAGCGGTGGCGTCGGGCAGGTCGGGCGGCGCGGCCCAGCCGTTGGACGGCTTGAAATAGGGCGTGAGGCGGCGCGTCGCCGCGAGCGTGCGCCCCTCTGCGTGCGCTGCGCCGTACAGGTAGACGGGGACGACCGGCGCGATCGCCGCGCCGATCCCGCGCGCGACGTCGGCGGCACATGCCATCGGCGAATCGACGGGTGCGACGGAGATGTGGTCGACGACGCCGATGCGCGGGTGCGTGGCCACGTGCTCGCGCAGGTCGAGCTCGCCGAGCGCCGCGTGCGCAATCCGCACCGCCGACGCTCGTACGGCGCTCGGCTCGCCGGCGAGCAGCAGCGACGTGCGCGCGTACGGCTCGTCAGTAAAGACGGTGAGGAGGCGCGCGCCGGGCGCACCGCCAAAGGCAAGCTGCTTCAACCGGCGCAGCACTGACGACGCCGACGTCGAGACGTAGACCACCGCCGCAACGGTCATCCCGCTCACCCGCGTGTTCAATTGGCGGCAGCCATTGGCTGCGAGAGAACCCGCGATTTGAGAAGCCTGCGGGCGCAACAAAGGTGCAGGGATCAACCAAGCCCTTTCCGGGTTCCGCCTCGCGGTCGAGTTGGTGCGGCGGGGCGCGGCGAGCGCAAGGCGGGCGCCGCGGCGCGCGCGCAGGTCGATGCTCTCGTTCGCCTATGCTCACGCGCCGTGCCACGCCTCGCGCACGACGCCTGCGCGCGCCGCGCGCGCCGTACCGACCGCGCGCGCAGGACAGGAGAGGGCGTCGTGATGAAGTTTGGAAAGGTGTTGCGCGAGACGGTGCGGACGCGGATGCCGGCGTGGTCCGAGTACATGGTGCAGTATAAGGCGCTTAAGCAGCTGCTCAAGCAGCTCGCCGAGGCCCAGGGGCGAGCAGATGATGCGGGACACGGTGCGCGCGGCTTGCGGGCGCGCGCACGCAGCTCGCTGGGCGTGCCCTGCTAGGGCCCGCTGGGCGCGGCCCGTCGGCGAGGCAGCCACGCTTTGGTGACACCCGGCTGCCACCTAGCCTCGTCTCTCCGCCCGCCTTCCCTGCCCGCAAAACCCTACCGCCGCCCCACTTTGCTCAGCCGCCGCTCGTCTGCTCACGCGCACCCGCGCCGCGCACCCCTCGCCCCGCGCTCGCGGCGCGCATGCGCAGATGACGAGGAGGAGATAGCGGACGACCCTCTGGCGCGATTCACCGAGCGGCTGGATGTGGAGGTCGAGAAGATCAACGACTTTTACATGGACCGCATCGAGGAAGGCGTGATCATCCTGCATGCGATGACGCAGCAGGTCGACGCGCTCATCGCGTCGAGCTCAAACGACGTGCCTCAAATCTCGGCGATCCAGCGCGCGCTCGTGTCGTACCACTTCAATCTGCTCATGCTGCAGTCATACGTTGCTCTCAACTTCTCCGGGGTCGTCAAAATCCTCAAAAAGCTCGACAAAAAGTTTGGAACTGCCCACCGGAAAGCCTACCTCGAATCCATCGTCGGCCTCCCCTTCTACAACTGCGCGGCGCTCGGGCAGGTGGTCGAGGACACGGAGACGCTCTTCGCGCGGCTCGACGCTGCCATGGGCAGGGCGAGCGCGCGGCTCAAGGTGCCGTGCGCGGTGCCCGGCAGCGAAGCCGTCGAGGCGAGGCAAGGCGCGCCCATGGCCCAATCTGTGTAGCGGGGCGGGCGCGCTGGCGGCCGCGGCGAGGCGGCGCGGCCGACCGGTCCGCCGTCTCGCCACGGGCGGAGCGCGGAGGCGCTGGCGGAGCGCGGCGAGCGCTCCGCGTGGCCTCTCGGCCATCGCCGTGCGGCAAGGCGCGCGCCGGCTGCCGGGTCCGGCGCGCGGCGCGCTCAGCGTGCTTCAGCCTCAAAGTCGATCTGATTCTGTGCGGGGAAAGAGGGGGGGGGGGGGGGGGGGGGGGGGGGGGGGGGGGGGGGGGGGGGGGGGGGGGGGGGGCGTGCACGTAGCGTCGGTCCGAAGTCAGAGCGACGACCCCGTGCATGCCGGCGGCGGGGACGTCCGGGACGGGAAGGACCTGGCCGCAGGACGTATGGCGGTATGGGTCGACGCCCTGATTTCGGCCTGATGTTGCGTGCGCCCTTTCGCTCGCTCCGTTTGTCCAGCCTCGGCCCCGTGCGCGCCCCTCCTGCTCACCCGCCTGTAAGCGTCGTTAGTAGGTATGGGGCCCGAGAGGGAGGGGCAAAAACGGAAAATCGTCGCATCGCACCCGTCCGGTTTGCCGTGCGCACGCTCGGCCGCGTGCACGACGCTGGCCCCGCTCGCCTGTTGGCTCTCGTGGCCGCACTCGGCGCCTTCGCCGTTGCGCTGGCCTTCACACCAGCAGTTTTTCGTCCTGTAAGCGGCTCGATCGAACATCGACTCGCGTTTGCGGCGTCCGCGCACGGTTGGGTCTTCGCGGCGCTCGCAACATGCGCGGGTGCACCCGAGCTCCGGTCAGTCGCGCCAGGCTCGCAGCAGGCGCAGGTGCGCGGTGTGATGATGCAGATGACGCTCGAGCAGGTGGTCCTCGCCGTTGGCGCGCAGGCCGGCTGCGCGCTCCTCCTTCCGCTCCGCGTGCTGCCGATCATCCCAGTTGCGGCCGCGCTCGCATGCGCAGGCATGCTGCTCTTCTGGTGGGGCTGCGCGTGCGGCGCGACGTTCCGCATGGCTCTTGGCTTCAACCTCGCTTTCTATCCGTCGGTGATGCTCATCTTCCTCCCTCTCGCCCATCCGCTCGCGGCTCGATCCGGTTTCCCTTTCTTGGTCGAGCCTGCCGCGCTCATCGCCGGCGACTACGTCGTGAGCGTGACGCGTGTCGACGTGTGACGCGTGCAGTGCCTGGTCGAGCGCGGGCGCGACCGCGCCGTGCAAGGGCTCTATGCGTGGCGTTTTAAGGCCGTTTGATGGGGTCAGATCGACCCGCCGATGACTCCTGCACGGTCAACACAGTCCAACATAGGTGGGGCGCCAATCCGGATCGACATCGGCGATCGACACTGGAAGCAACTCGATCCCGCCGTCGCCGGACCCTCTCAGTGGAGAGCCCAGGCGTCCCTCGCGCCCTCTCGGCTCGCGCCGACAAGGGCGCATTATGTACCATGTCTCCTCGCCGGCAAGCTCGGTGCCAGCGGGGGTTCAAGCAGGCGCAGAGCGCCACCCACCCGAGAACAAAGTGGGCGACATCGTATATAAGTATAGATGGTCAAGCCAAATCCGATCAGGGGCACGATCGCGCCCCGAGTGCAGCGCGGGCCGTTCGGAAGGACGTCCTTGTGAGGGAGCTCTTCGCGTTTGGCGAGCGGGGGAGCACGACGCGCAGCGTTGCTGCGGCGGCGTGCGGGCGGCGAGCAGCGGTCGGGCTGCTCGCGACGAGGCCGGAGCAGACGGCGCCGTGGCCGCCGGCGCAGGTGACGCGCGCCGACGAGCCGTAGCGAGCGTCCGTGATCCGCACGGCGGTTGGAGCGGGCCGGCTGGTGCGGCGCGCTCGGCCACGGGTGGCGGCGTGCACGGTCGTGCCGCGCGCGGCACGCGTCGCCAGCCGCGCGCGACCTGGGCAGAGCCCGCAAAGCGTCGACCGCTGCGCGGCTCGGCCGTGCGTCAACGCCGGCCGCGCTTCGGCCCGCGCGCGCTGCCGCCGCCGGCACTGGCGCTGGCAGCTCCGCGGGCGGGGGTGCGGGCGCGAGAGCCGCCGCCGCCACCGCCGCCGCGCCCGCCGCCGTCGTCGCCACCGCCGTCGCCGCCGCCGCCTCCCCCGCCGTCATCGTCGTCGTCGCCGCCGCCGCCTCCGTCGCCGTCGCCGTCGCCGTCGCCCTCGCCGCCGCCGCCGTCGCCGCTGCCATCGTCGTCGTCGTCGTCGTCGCCCTCGTCGTCGCCCTCGTCGTCGCCGTCGCACTCGTCGTCGCAGTCGTCGCCCTCGCCGTGCACCATGCGCTCCTCACGCTCCCACACCTCGCCGCGCGCCCACCAGGCGAGCACGAGGGCAAAGCGCTCAGGCGTCGACGTGGTGTCGCGCCCGGCCGCGTGCGCCGCCATGTCGTGCACGTCGTAGAAGATGTTGCGCGCGGCGTTGTAGTCGCGGTGCACGGGCTTCTTGCCGCCGTTGCACGCCGGGCAGATGACGAGCGCGTGCACCGTGCGCGTGCCGCCCTTTGCCACGGGCAGGCGCGGGTTCTGCGCGAGCTCCGCGCCGCAGCGCTGCAGCCTGCCGCCCTTGGCGAGCCGCGGCATCGAGCAGTGCATCGACGTGTACGGCTCGGGCACGAAGACGGCCGCGACGCCGCGCCGCCGCAGCTCGCGCAGCAGCCCCACCTGGAAGGCGGGCGGCGCGCCCTTGGGCTGCGCGCCCTTGTGGTCGCGCAGCCACTTGCCCACGCACACGAGCAGCCGGTCGCGCGTCACGCCGTCGACACAGTGCGCCGCGATGAGCGCCTCGGCGACGCGCGCCGCGTTGGACCGCCCGCCGCTGTCGCGCCGCCAGCGCTCCTTCCGGCGCGCCGGCGCGTCGTACACGTGCTCGGCGGCGCGCTCGCGCACCCGCGCGCTCTCGCGGTGGAAGGCGATGTATTTGCCCGCGTCGAGCACCTTGGCGCTGTGCGCCTCGCCAAGCCGCGCCTCGTCCGCCTCCACGCTGAACTCCTCGCCGCGCCCGTCGGTGCGCACGCGCCGCCGCGCCGCGTTGGTCTTGGCCGTCTCGCGCGCAAAGCCCGCGGCGCGCGCGCGCGCGCGCTGCGTGAACTGCCGCCAGACGGCCGCCCGCCCGACGTGCGCAGAGTAGGTGGTGATGTTGCCCATGTTCGGGTCGGCCGCGACGACGACCGCCGCCTCGACGTCGATCGCCCGCCGCAGCTCGGAGCCGAGCGCGACGGCGATGCGCCCGTCCGGCCGGCGCCAGCGGTGCAGGACGCCCGAGCCGCCGGCCGGCGCCTGCGCCTTCGGCACGAGGACGGTCCCGACGGCGTGCACGGCGACGCCATCTGTCACCACCGACTTGACGGGCTG
Organism: Diacronema lutheri; assembly: GCA_019448385.1. Classification (NCBI taxonomy): domain Eukaryota; phylum Haptophyta; class Pavlovophyceae; order Pavlovales; family Pavlovaceae; genus Diacronema; species Diacronema lutheri. The sequence goes on from JAGTXO010000013.1 coordinate 934,109, forward strand.
CCGGCCCGGGAGCGGCACGCGCGGCAGCGGCGCGAGGCCAACCCACGAGCGCCGCGCGTGCCACGGCAGATCGGCCGGCGGCCGCTCGCGCCCGGCGTAGTCGAAGACGCGGTTGGAGATGTCGAAGCGCGTCGCAAAGACCGCGTACCTGACGCGCACGTCCGACATCGGCGGGGTGTTGCCGTTTGTGCCTGTCCACTTGATCGGCTCGCCATCGTGGTCGCGCAGGTCCAGCGCCTTGAGCCGCGCGCGCAGCTCCTTGCGCTCGTCATCCGAAAGCGTCACCCAGATGGCGCTCGCGGCGAGGCGCACGTTGCGCGGCACCTGCGCGCAGCGCGCGGCGCGCGAGCGCGCGGGCGCGTGACCAACCTGGCCGCGGGGCGGCGCGCACGGCGGCGGCGCGCGCGCTTGGGCGCTCGGCGGCGGCAGCGGCAGCCACGCCTCGCGCGCACATTGTGCGTGCGCAGCGGCGCCACATTGTACCGCGGCGGCCGTCCGGTCAGCTGCGTGTGGATGTGCGCGAGCCGGCAGAGCAGCGCCTGCCCCTCGGCCACGTGCTGCAGGGTGCGGATCTGCACGAGGAAGTAGCGCGTCGTGTGCCGGTCGTAGTTCCACCTTTTCGTGGGCGTGCACTTGTAGTCGATCTTGTGGAGGACCATGTCGGGCAGGTGGCGGTCGAGCGCGGCGGGGCAGCCGACGCGCGCGCCCTCCACGTCGCCGCGCAGCAGCCGCTCGCACAGCTCGCGCACGCGCGCGTTTCGCTGCATCTCGGGCAGCGCGACGAGCGCCTCGTCGCGCTCGACTGCCGCGCGGACGACGTCGCGGAGCAGCCCGTTCACGACGCGCGATGGATGCATCAGGCACGCGGTGGACACCTGCGTCGCCTCCGCCTCGAGGATCTCCGTGAGGCCCACCGCGCAGACGGGCTGGACGCCCTCGGCCATCTCGCCGACGGCGCGCGCCGTCGCCGCCTTGGTCTGCGCGGCGGCTTGCTCGGCGGGCTTGCCTCGGGGCGCTGCACCGTACGTGCTCTCGTCCTTGTGCCAGCCGATGGCCGAGAAGATCGCACGGACGGTTCCCTTGTCCATCGTGGTCGACGTGTGCACGCTGGTCGACGGGCCGCCCGACGCCGCGCCGACGGCCTGCGCGCTCGCCACCGCAGCCTCGTCGCGCACCACCTTGTTGATGACGCGGTACGCCTGTGTCGTGAGCCTGTGCACGGCCGCCGCGATGCGCTGCAGCTCCTTCCGCGCACCGGGCTGCGCCGTCACCGCCTGCGGCCCCGCGTTGAGCGTCGAGCGCTTGACCACGAAGCCCGGGAGCACGCTGACGCGCGTGCGCGCCGTCGCGCCGCCGGCGGCGCGCGCGCTCGGCGCAGCGGGCTCGTCCACGCGCGCGCGCTCGACGCCGCGCGCGCGGGGAACGCTCGGCGCGCGCGCGCCCGCGGCGTCGCGCGCGCTCGCGGCGGCACCCGCCGCGGCGCGCTTGCCCGCGGCGCCCGACTCGCCGTGCGCGCGAAGCGGCGCCGACGCCAATGCCGACGCCGCGCCCGCGCCGCCGCTGCCGCTGCCCGATACGCCCGCGCGCCGCTTCTGCTCGTCGCGCGTCTTGCGGAACTGGGCGACGAGGTCGCTGCTCACGTTGGCCTCAGGCTCCCACGTGTCGGCGCTCTCGTCGTAGCCCCGCCACCTGATCCGGAACTGGAACGTCACCTTCTTGCCCGCCTTGCGGCGCTCGTCGACGACCGCCTCGACCTCGTACGTGCGCGCCTCCTCGTCGACGCTCGCGCCCGCCGCGCTCGCGCCCGTGTCCGGCCACCCAGCGACCGTGCCGCCCAGCCTCTCGGCGGCCGCGCGCAGCTGCCGCTCGCGCTGGGCGGCCGCGGCGCCTCGCGCGACCAGCGCGGGCAGCATGCCCGCGCCGCCCGCGAGGCCGTGCGCGCCGACGCTGGCGGTCATCAGCGCGTCGAGGCACGCGAACGTTGCGAGCGCACGCGCGCCATCGTCGCCGCCGCGCGGCTGCGAGCGCACGACGGGCGATGGCCGCGGCTCCCCCTCGGCCGCGAGCAGCGGCCAGATCGCACTGGCCAGCGCGACGGCATGCGCGCCGACCGCGACGGCCACGTCCGCGTCGAGCGGCGCAAAGTCGTAGCGCACGAGCGCGGCCGGGCGCGAGTCGTCCGTCGGCCGGTCGGCGACGAGCAGCCCGACCGGGCGCGGCGGCTCGCCGGACGGCGCGGCGACGGGCACGCAGAGGAGCACGACGAGCAGGCGCGGCGTGCCGCCGAGCAGCGCGCGCGCGGCATCCGCCCCGTCGGCTCCGCCGCGCGCGGCCGCGGCGAGCAGCTCGGCCGCGCGCGTCGGGCCCAGCGCCGTGCGCGCGTCCTTGCGCGCGCGTGCGCGGGCCGTGTACGCGGCGCAGGCGTCGTCGAGCACCGCCGCGCTGGGCGCGGTGCCAGTCGTCGCCCACGCGCGCAGCGCGTCGCGCACCCGCGTGACGATCGCCTGGTCGACCGCCGCCTCGCCGGCAGCGTGCGCCGGCGCGCACGCCGGCGGTGCGGCGGCAGGCGCGAGCGCGGGCGCGCCGTCGGCGCCGTCAACGCCGACGGCGCCGTCGGCGCGCCGCCACGCGAGCTTCGCCTCGATCTGCTGCCGGACGGCGTGGCAGTGCCGGTCGATGCCGCGCGCGTCGTCGAGCGCGGCCAGCGCGTCCTCAGCGGCGGGACGGCCGCTCGCGTCCGCGACGGCCTGCAGGCAGAGCAGCGCGGCCGCACGCGCGTTGCACGCGCTCTGCGGCTCGGGCGCGAGCGCGAGCTCGAGCTCGAGCGGCGACGCGCCTCGCGCCGCGGCGATCGCGTCCATCAGCACGTCCAACCGCTGCACCAGCGCCCTGTGCGCGTCGCGCGGCGCGCCCGTCGACGGCGCGCGCGAGCGCGTCGCCAGGAGCCCGAGCGCGCGCGCCGGCGCGCCCGCCGGCGTGTGCAGCACGAGCAGCGCCGCGCCCGCCAAGCTCGCGTTGCGCGTGACGAGCGCGAAGATGCGCGTCGCCTCGTGCGCGCCCACCGACGCCCAGATCGCAGCGCGATCGGCGTCCGTCTGCGCGTCGCACAGGTCGCGCACGTCGTCCGGCGCGAGCAGCGCGCCGCCGCCGGCGGAGCGCGCGACGATCGCCCGCGCCTCCGCCACGAAGACGGCCTGCGGCAGGTCGGCGTGGCGCGCGTCGACGATGGCGCGCGTCGCGTGCACGCCGAGCTCCACGCCGCGGTAGAAGGCGCGCGCGTTGGCCGCGCGCGCGTGCGCCGGCCGTCCGTCCGCGTTGCGCCTCGCGCGCGCCTGCTTGCTCGTGCGCGCGAGGCCGTCGCGTGGCGGTGGCGGCAGCGTGGCGAGGAAGCGCGCGGCGGGCGGCGGCGCGCGCACGCCGCGCTGCCGCCGTGCGATGGCCGCGAGCCGCCGGCCCGCCGCGCTGCCGCCCGCGCCGACGTGCTGCCGGCGGCCGAGCGCCGCCGGTGGCGGCGGCGGCGGCGGCGCGGCGGCGGGCGGCGGCGCGACGGCGGGCGGCGGCGCGGCGGCGGGCGGCGGCGCGGCGGTGGGCGGCGGCGCGGCGGCGGGCGGCAGCGGCGGCGGCGCGGCGGCGACGGCAGCACCAGTCGGCTTGTCCGCCCACGCACCCGAGACGCTGTCCCAGGCCTTGCCCGGTGGCGCGCGCCCACGCGGCCGCGGGTGGCGGGCTCGAGCGGCGGGGGGCGGGCGGCCGGCGCGCCAGTCGAAGACAGGTGCAACCGTGGCGGCAGGCGCCGAGTGCAGCGCGTCGGTCACAGAGCGCGTGGTGCGCGCGGCGACCGTGGCGCGCATGGCGGGCGGGCGGTGAGCAGCGCCCGCCGGCGCGCCGGCGGGCGCGGCAGCCGGCGCGCCGGCGGGCGCGGCCGCCTCGAGCCCGGCGGAGGCGCCGCGCTTGCGCTTGCGCGTGCCGCCGCGCGTGCGCCTGCGCGCGCGCCCGCCGCGCGCCCGTGCGGCCTGCGCGTCGCCAGCCGCGTCGCCGGCCGCGTCGCCGCGCCGCACGTAGACGATCGCGAACGCCTCCTCGCCGGTCCCGTCGACGCCGCCGCGCGCGCGGCGTAGGACCGACCGCCACTGCAGCCGCCGCGCGCGGCCGGGCTCGCACGCAAACCAGCGCCCACCGCGCCTGACGACGGCCACAAAGTCGTCGTCGCGCCGCCCGCGCCGGCGCGTGCGCAGCAGCACGCACTGCACGTCGAGCCAGCCCTCGTGCCAGTCGGCCGTGCTGGGGGCGACGCGAATCGACTGCGGGAGCTCGACGCCAAAGCCGGCGAGGCGCACGATGTGCGCGACGATGACGCTCGAAATGGCGGGGGCGCTCGACGGGTCGTCCGCTGCAGCGAGCACCGCCTCGCCCCAGTGCTCACGCGTGACGCAATCCGCGTCCTCGACGTGCACGTGCGCCACGCTCGCGCCGAGCTGGTGCAGCAACGCGCAGATGTCGGCGTCGACCGTCCTCTCCTCCTCGGCCGCCTCGGCCGTGCCGCGGGCGGCGGCGTCGCCCGCCGGCTGCCCGAGGTACGCGATCGCCCGCTCGACGGCCGCGCCCTCCGCACGCGCTGCGCTGTCGATCGCCGCATTGCCGACGGGCGCGCGCAGCGCCGCGATCGCGTCTTGCAACGCCGTCGCGTCGCCCGTCGCCGCCGCCGCCGTCACCGCCGCCGCGCTCGCGGTGCCGTGCGCGACGGCGTGCAGCGCGGCGGCGCGCGCGGCGGGGATGCGCCCGTCCAGCGCGAGCACGAGCGGCGGCCCGGCCGGCGTCTGCTGCCGCCGGTGCCGCCGGCTCGCAGCCGGGTGGTCGGTGCGCGCGCGCTCGAGCCGCGCGCGCCGCTCGACGACGCGCGCCCAGAAGGCCTGCACCCTCAGCTGCGCGAATGCAAGCCAGCCGGCGCCGCGCGTCACGACGTGCACGACGATCCGGTCCTCGTGCCTGAGGTACTGCACGTAGAGCGCTTTGCTCACGCCGAGGACGTGCATGCCGAGCTGCAGCTGATCGCGGTGCGGCTGCGGCGGCCCGTCCTCGTGCGCCGTGGCGCCCGCCTTGGTGAGCGTCTTCACCTCGACGAGGACCTGCTCGTTGTTTTCGGGGAGGATGGCGAGCCCGTCCGGCGAGAAGGCGAACGGCGCGCTCTTGTCGTGCGGGTCCGCACGCACCATCGGCAGGTTGCACACGACGGTGATGCCGTACGCGGCCGCCAGCTTGCGCAGCGCGACGGCCTCGCCGAGGATGCCCGCGGTCGTCGCCTTGGTCCGCACCTCGCGCCGCCGCCGGTGCACGTACTCGTCGGTGAGCGTCTCGTGCGCGACGCCGGCGTTGTCGTTCACGACGTCGCCAACCTTGCTGCCCGTGACCTCCTCCCATCGCTCGTCGTGCCAGCGCGGGCTGCGCTGCGCGGGCGCGCCCGCGCCGACGGCGTCGAGCACGCGGCGCAGCGCTGTGCCGTCGGGCGCAGCAGGCACGCGCGCGCGGTCCTGGGCCTCGCGAGCGTCGAGGACGCGGCCCGTAGTGGAATCTTGGGGTAGGTCGAGCTTGCTCGCCTCGCCGTAGCGGCTCTCCAGCTGGCGCGGTGCGTCGGCAGGGCCGCCGTCCGTGCGCGCACCCGACGCGCCCGCCAGTGCACGCGGCGCAGCGTCCGAGGCGCCCGCCGCGCCCGCGCCGCCGCCAATCGCGCCAGCGCACGCGCGCGCCGCGACCTGCGGACGGCCAGCCGCAGGGACCTCGTCCGCTCGGCCGGCCGCTGCGTCGGCCGTCCGCTTGGCCACCTCGCGCACGTCTCCGAGCGCGAGCGTGGCTGGCGCCGTCCAGCTCCCGTTGCGTTTGTCCCAAAATTTGAGCAGCCCGCCAAGGAAGGGCGTGCCCGTCGGGCGGTCCTCGGGCACCTCCGCCAGGATCGCGTCGACGCGCAGCGCGGCCGCCACATCGCAGAACGCGCGCGCGGCGCGCGCCATCCGCTCGGCGCGCGCGCCGCCGTCGTCCGCCGCGCGGCGGATGGCGTGGCTCACGTGCGCGACGCGGAGCGAGACGACGGCGTGCGCCGGCGCGTCGGCGCCCGTGCCGAGCGTGTGCCGCCGGATGGCCAGCTGCCCATCGCCCATGCGCGGCGGCAGCGACGCGCACGCCGCGACGGTCGTCGTGCCGGCCGCGCTGTCGCACAGCCAGCTCGCCTCGCCGCCGCCCGCAAACTCAAAGGTCGCGAAGCCCTCGCGGCCGAAAAGCGCGACGAAGTGGTCGAGCACCGCCTTGTTGATCGCGCGCGCCGCCGGCCGCGTCGATGCGCCGCGGGCAGCGCCACCCGCCGCGCCGCGCGCATCGCTGCACGTCGCAGGGCAGGTGCAGCCGGACGCGCGCACGCCGTCCGACCGCGTCCGCGGCAGCTCGAGCTCGCGCACCTTGGGGCAGAACCAGAGCGGGTTGGACGCCTCGAGGCACAGCACGACGAGCCGCCCGTCCGTGCCGGCCAGCGCGCGCGCGTCGCGCAGCAGCTCGACGGCGAGCTCGGACGTCGCCGCGTGCACCGCCGGCTCGCCCGTCGCGCGGTCGGGCGGGAAGAGGCCGCCGCCGACGAGCGGGCTGGGGCAGCGGCCGAGCATTACGAGCAGCGGCGGCGGCGGCGTCTGCGGCGCCTGCTGCCCGACCGCAGCCGCCGTCAGCCCGGCCAGGTCGGAGCTCGTGCGGAGGGCCTTGAGCGCGACGCGCGAGCCGGTGCCCGCCTGCTCGGAAAACGTGGCGAGCATGGCGCACGTGCTCGCCCTCGCGCCGCACTGCCAGCTGACGCGCGCGAGGAGGCCTTCCAGCGTGTCGTTTTCGCGCGGCCGCGTGACCGCGTCGAGCGCCGCCGGGCCGAGCTGGAGGCTGCCGGGCGTGACGCACAGCACCGCCTCGTGGTAGGCGCGCAGCAGCTCCCTCGGCAGCTGCTCGGCGGGCGTCGCCGCCTGCTCGCCCACCCACCGTACACCGTGGCCGCCGTCGCCCGCGCCCGCGAGCCGGACCGCCGGCCCGCCCGTGATCGCCGAGGTCGGTGGCGTGCCGAGCGCGTCGACGAGCGCGCGCACGGGCGCGACACGCCTGCGCGCAGCGTCCGCGCCGACGGCGAGCGCGGCGATCTGAGCGCCCTCCCATGCGCGCTCCCTCGCGTCGTCCCGCGCGGCCGCCGGCGCGGCGCCCGGCCGCGCGCCGGGCGGCACCGCGCACGCCGCCGCGACGACCTCCGCGCGCGCGCCGGCGGCGTCGGGCGCGTGCAGCTGCGCGAGCGCGCCAAAGAGCGCGGCGGCCGAGCGGTAGCGGCCGTGCGCCGCGACGAGCGCGTAGAGCACGCGCAGCGCGGCCACGCCCGCCTGGTCGGGCGCGTCGCCAGCGATGCGCCCGACCTCCCACGTGCGCGTGGGCGGCGGGCTGCCGTCGGCCGGGTCCGGACGCAGCGCCCACGCGCGCTCGACGATCGCGTTGAACACGTCGCGCGCGGCGCCCTCGTCAAACTCGGCGGCGCCCGCCGCGTGCGCGCACCACCCGTGCACGCGCGACGTGGGCGCATCCACGGCGCGCTGCACGACGAGCACCGCCGGCCGGTCGACGCAGCCGAGGCTCACCGCCGCGTGCTTGCCCTCGAGCAGCGCCGCCGCCGCAGCCTCGACCAAGGCGTCACCAGGCGCGTCGCCGACGACGACGGCACAGCCGTCGCCGTACTCGGCCTGCATCGCGGCGACGCACGACGCGACAAAGTCGCCGCCCGCGGCCGCCGCGTGTCGCGCCGCCAGCATCCGGCGCGCGATGGCAAGCCAGACGTACTCGGCCGGCGCGCGCGCGGCGCGCGCGCGAGGCGCGCCGGCCGCGCCGCGTGCGCCAGCGCGTGCGCCTCCAGCGGCCGCAACGGCCGAGGCGGCTGGAGCGGCGGTGAGCGTGCGCCGCGCGCGCTTCGCCGGCCGCGCGATGGGCGATGCACCCGCCGTCGCACCGCCCGCAGCAGCCGGTGCGGCCGCCACAGCGCCCGCCGCGACGCCACTCGTCACGACGCCCGTGGCGGGCGGCGCGGCGTCGGACGCGGCCGCCTCGACGGGCGTCGCGCAACTACCGCCAGCGGTCGCGGACGCGCCCGGCGACGCGTCGGCGAGGAGGTGGCGCAGCACGCCGCGCGCGAGCGCGACTCGCACGGCGAGCGTCAGCGCGCGCAGGCGGTCGGAAGGCGAGGCGTCGCGCTCGGCGTCGGCGGACGTGGCGGCAGCAGGCGGGGCGGCGGGCGGCGCGGCGGCGGACTGGGCGGCCGCCGGCGCAACCTCGTCGGCCTTGGCCAGCCAGACGAGCCCGGCGACTGCGAGCACGACGCTGTACGCGCCGACATCGTCACCCGCAACGCGCGCCAGCCGGGCGTGGGCGTCGGCCTCGGACACGGCGACGCGGAAGAGCACGTCGTCGCGGGCAGCTTGCTCGGCAAACTGACGCAGCTGCTTGGCCATCGTCACGCCGGCGACGCACGCCTCGCCCGCCTCTGCCTCGACCTGCTCGTCCTGGCCGATGGCGGACGCGCCGGCCTCGGCGCCACCGTCGAGTGTCCGGCGGCGCTCGAGGGCAAAGCCACGCACACAGACGCTCTGGAGGCCGCCGAGCGCGCCCGCCTTCTCGTGCAGCGCGCACGACAGCTCGACCACCGAGTCCACGCGCGTCGCGGCGGCGCCCCCCCGCTCGCCGCGCGTGGGCGCGCGCACGACGAACACCGTGAATTGCGCGCGCTTCGCCGCGCGCGCCGACGCGCACGCGTGCTTCAGGAGCCGGCAAAGCGCGGGCCTTTGCGCCGCTGCGCCCCGCGTGCACAGCAGCAGTTGGCCGCGCTCGTCGCCCAGCTCCTGCTCGATGGCGGCCTCGAGCGCGTCGTCCGTCAAATCGCCGTGCTCCGTCGAGGCGAGCGCGCGCGCAGCCGCGAGCGCCAGCTCGCCTGCGCCCGCGCGCCGCCGGCGGCGCGCACCGGCGGGCGCGTGCGGCGCCGACGCGTGTGACGACGCCGCCGCGTCCGCGCGCGCACACGCGGCGCGCAACGCCTCACGCGCCGAGGCGGCCGCGCGCGCCCTGGGCGCGAGCCTCAAGAACGTGCGCGCGGCGGCGGCGGCGGCGGCGGCGGCGGCGGCGGCGGCGGCGGCGGCGGCGGCGGCGGCGGCGGCGGCGGCGGCGGCGGCGGCGGCGTCGCCCGCGTCGCCGGCCGGCGGCGGCGGTGGCGGCGGTGACGGCGCGGCCACGGCGGCGGCAGCAGCGGCGGCGGCGGCGGTGGCGGCGGCGGCGGCGCCCAGCGCGGGCGGCGGCGGCGTGGCGGCGGCGGTGGCGGCGGCGGTGACGCCAGCGGCGGCCTTGGCGACGCGCGTCTGCGGCGGCGCTTCGGCGCGATCGGGGCTGCCCCCGCCACGCACCGCGCTCGTGCCCGCGCAGACGCCGCCCGGCGCACGATCGCTGGCCGCGCCGGTCAGCGCGACGCGGAGGCGCTCGCCGACAGCGTACATGTCCGCCACGCTGAACGTGCGCGGCGCGGACGAGCAGCCCGCCGCGGCGAGCGCGTCGTTGAGCGCGCCCACTATCGCGAGGCCGCACGTCGCGCCACGCTGCGCCGCCTCGTCGAGCAGCCGCGCGCGGCGCACGCGCGAAATGTCGAGACCCGCCGCGTGCAGCGTGGCAGTTATCGCCGTGGCGAGCACGAGCGCCCGCCTGCAGGGCGACGCGAGCGTGTCGACGAGCACCGCGTCGTAGCGACGCTCGCCCGCGCGCGCGACGCGCACAAGGCGCAACGCGGTGAAATGGCCGGAGGCGAGCTGCGCGCCGTCGTCACCGCCCGCGCCGCCGCGCTCGTCCGACGGGCTCCACACGCCGATGACAGCCTGCGTCGTCGCCTCGCTGCGCAGGCGGTGCAGCAGCGCGGCGCGCTCGGCGCCGTCCTGGAACACCGCGGGTTGCGCGGCGAGCGGCACGTGGCAGACATGCCCGCCGCCGGCCTGCCCGTGCACGCGTAGCACGACCTCGCAGCACGCGTCGACGGTTGAGGCGAGCATGTCGCCGCTGGCGATGCGCTCCACCTCTGCCTGCGGGAGGCCGGCGCTCGCGGCGGCGGAGGCCAGCCGGCGCGCAGCCGCGTCGCCCGCCCACGCAAGCAGCGCCGAGTTGGCGGGTTGGAGGGGAAGCTCAAGGGCGGCTGGTTCGGTGGCGGTAGCCTCGTTGGCAACGGGCACGTTGGCGGTGCGCACGTTGGCGGCGGGCGCGGCGGCGATGGCTGGTGGGGCGGAGGACACGCCCGCGGCGGCAGGCGCGAAGGCGGATGGCGCGGAACTAGTTGCTCCTGCACTCGCCTCCCCGCCCCGCTAGCCGCTGCCGCTGTCGCGTCCGCCACCTCGGCGTCGGTGAGGCTGTGCAGCTAGTGGGGCGGGAAAATCGGCGGCAGGCGCGAAGGCGGATGCAGCAGCGGCTAGTGCGGCGGGGAAAACACCGTCGGCGGCAGGCGCGAAGGCGGATGCAGGAGCGCCCAGCGGGGCGCAGAAAACACCGTCGGCGGCAGGCGCGAAGGCGACAGCAGCAGCGGCCAGTGGAGCGGAGGCGCAGGGCCACGCGCGCGCCAGCCGTGCAAGCCCAAGCCGCGCGCGAGCGACGCACGCGCCGATGGCCGAGGCGGCGGCGCAGGCCACGACGTGGCCTGGCACCGGTGTGGCCAGCCGCTCGCGGGTGTGCACGTCGAGCCGCGCCCCACGCCAAGAGCGGCGGCGCGCTGAACGGAGGCGCGCGACCCCGATCGATCCGCCCGCGCACGCGCGCGCCGGCTCAGTGTGGCCAACGCGCGCCGCTATGCAAGGCGCGCGCGCGATAACGGCGGCTGTCGGCCGTGGCGTGCGCGTGGCGGCGCCGCGGCGACGGGCGCGGCACACGAGCCGCTCGGGCGCGCCGCCGCCGCGCGGCACGATGTCGAGCAGCACGGTCACGCCGCGCGCGCGCGCGACCGCCGTGCACGCGAGCCGCACGGGCAGCGGCGGCCCGTCCGGGCGCGCGAGCGCCGCCACCTCGGCGTCGGTGAGGCTGTGCAGCTCGCGGCGCGCGCGCGCGAACGCGGCGATGTCCGCGCGCAGCTCCGCGTCCGTGCCGAGCGCGGCACGCGCGTGCACGGGGAGCGACGCGCGCAGCGCGTGGAGCACGCCGCCGCGCGCGCCGCGCGGCGCCGGCGCGCGCTCGCGCTCAGCGCGCGCGGCGCGCGTGAGCTCGCGCACCGCGCGCGCGAGATTGCGCCGCGCGGCCGCGACGGGAGGGCTAGGTGCGCGCGCGCGCCGGTTGTAGCGCGGCCGCGCCGAGTCGAGGGGCGGCGGACGCGGTGCGTACGCCGCGGCGCGGCCCGCGCGCCAAAAGGCCGGCGGCGGGCGCAGCTCCGTCGCGTCGACCGCGGCCGCGAGCGCGCCGAGCGCGGCGTCGCTGTCGCCCGCCGCGTCGGCCGCGTCGACGAGCACGAAGAGCGCGCCGAGCGCGCGCGACGCGGCCGCCTGCGCGGCGGTGGGGCGGGCGCAGGCAGCGACGCATGCGGCCGCCATGCCGCGCGCCGCGGCGAACGCCGGTGACGTGACGGCCGCGCCGATGGCAACGGCGGCGGCGGCGACGGTCGAGGCGGCAGCGCCGGCGATGGAGGTGGCAGCGGCGGCGGCGCTTGCCATCGCGCGGCGCGCGAGACGCGAGGCGCCACCGACCGCCGCCGCCGCAGCGCGCGCTGCGCGCGCGCCGGTGGCGCGCATCGTCGCCGCGCCAGGCGCCGCCGCGCCGACGCCGCCGGCGCCCGCGCCGTCGCCGCTCTCGGCCGTGCAGGGCTCCGATGGCGAACCCGGCGTGCGCTGGCGCGTGATGCGCGCGCCGAGGCGCGCGCTCCGCGCCGCGCGGCCGGCGACGTCGAGGAAGCGCCGTGCGCGCGCCGCGCGCAGGCCACGCGCGCGCGGCGGCGCACCGACAGGCGCCGAGCGCCGCGGCGCGCACGCCGGCGCGTCGCTGTCGGGTTGCGCAGCGCGCGCGCGGGAACTCGGCGCGGCGTGTGCGGGCGGCGGGCGCGCGCCCGCGCGGCGCAGAGGCGCGAGGCGCCGGCCGCAGACGAGGCGTGTGCGCAACCAGGACGGCGAGGGCCGCAGGGCGCCGTCGACGTCGCGCATCGGCGGGCCGCGAGCCCGCCGCGCAGCCGTGCGGCGCGCGCGAGGCGCTCGGCGGCGCGCGCGCCGCACGGCGCGCGCGGCGGCGCGCACGCCAGCGACGGCTGCGGCCACGCCGCGCGCCAACACGGCCGCGGCGTGCGCCATCGCACCGAGCACGGCGCGTGGCGCGCCGAGCAAGCGCAGCAAGCGCGACGCCGTCGCGCGCGCCGGCGCACCGTGTGCAGGGGCCTCGCCAGCGCCAGCACCGACGCCGCCATCGCCGCAGCCGCAGGTGGCGTCGCCGCCGCCGCAGGCGTCGCGACGGACGCCGCCGCCGCCGAAACAATCGCCGCACACGTCGCCGCCGACGTTGCCACCCCAGCCGCCGTTGCGTGCGCAGGTGGCTGCGGCGCGTGCGTGCGGGAGGCGTGCCGTGCGGCGCGCATCACACGGGCTGCGCGACGCGAGCGACGCCGCCGGGGTCCCCGCTGCGCCAGGCGCGCCGTGCGCGCCAGCCTCGCCGGCCTCGCCGGCGCGCGGTCGCGCGCTCGCCTCGACGTGGCCGCCTCCGCCGCCATCGCCGCCGTCGAACCGGGCGGCGGAGGGCTGCCGCTCGAACCGCTCGTCGGCGTCGGCCGCCACCGCCGCCTCGCGCTCCGCCGCCGCGGCGGCCGCACGGCGCGCGTGGCGGAGCGCGCGGCCGCCGTCCGCTGCGCGGCGTGGCGGCGCGGGCGCCGCCTTCGGCGCGCGCGGCCCCTCGGCGCGCTCGCGGAGCACGGCGAGCGGCGTGCCCGTGGCGACGCTCGTGCAGACGCGCCGCAAGGCGGCGCTTACGCACGCGTGGACGACGCGCGCCGTCCGCTTGTCGGCGGCGCGCGCGGCGCGGCGCGCGGCCTTGGCGGCGGCCTTTTTGGCGCGCCTCCGCTCCGCCTGCTCCGACAGCGCGCGCGCCTGGCGCTCGGCTGCGAGCGCGTCCTCGGGCGAAACGGTCGGCCTCGGCGGCCGCGCGCGCGCGCTGCGACGCTGCGCGCTGCGGCGGTCGGACGGCGGCTGCCGCGGCGGCGAGGACGGCGGGCGCGAGCTCGGCGTGGGCGACCAATCGCCGCTGACGGTTGCGAGCGGCGCAAACGGGTTGTCGTCCCCGCGCCCCGCGGCGTGCGACAGTGCACGCGGCGTCGGGCGCCGGCCGACCGCTGGCGGGCCCCACTCGGACGGCGGCTCCGAGGGCGAGCGCGCCGTCGGCGCCGCGCGTTGCGCGGCCGGCGGCGCCTCCCGGTCCAGCGCCGCCTGCTCTCTCGCCGCGGCCTGCTCGTCACCCTCCGGCACGCCACGCGGCGCGAGCACCGCGGTGGCGCAGCGCGTCGCGTTGAGCAACGCCGCCTCCATCTGCCGCACGCTGGCCTTGGCGCACGCCACACCCTGTCTCGCCCGGCGCAGCGCCTCGTGCGCGCGGCGCACTTCCGCGTCGGCATCTTCGCGCATGCCAAAGTGCGCCTGTTGCAGCCGCAGGTCCGCAGGGCGCCCCTGCGCGCGAGGGGCACGGGCGCGGCGGCGCGCAGGTGACGGAGCTGGCGCGCCGTTCTGCGCTGCGCGCACGCCAATCGACGGGCGCGCGCGCGGCGGGGCGCGCGCGCGCGCGCGCGCGCGCGCTGCCTACCCAGCCGCCGGCCGGCTCGCGCGAGCGCGCCAGCTGCTCCGCCGCCTCGGCGTCGAGCACGCGCTGCTGCGCCTCCTCCTCGCCCAGTGCAGCGAGGTGCAGCCGGCGGGCTGCCTTGCGGCAGTTGCCCTCCGCCTTGCCCACGGCCTTGCGCGCCGCGTCGACGGGGTCGTCGTTGGCTCTGGCGCGCCTGCGCTTGCCCTTGTCGGCGGGCGGCGGCTCGGCGCGCTGCAGCGTGCCGAGCGCGTCGTCGGCTCCGCGCGCGGCCGCCCGCGGGCGGCGGGCCCCAAAAAGCGCACCGGTCGCCGTGCGCGCCGCGCAAGCAACGACCAGCGCTGACATGCCGGCGAAGACCGCACCGCCCAGCGCCACGGTTGCCACGATGCGCAGCGTCCCGTGCGCAAGCTGCGCTGCCTCCGCCGCTTTGGCGGCCTCGCGCGCGCGCGCATTGGCGGCTCTCATCTCGTGCAGCAGCCCGGCCGCGCCGCTCGCGCCGTCGCGGCCGCGCGCGAGCTCGCACAGCACCGCCGCCGCGCGCCGCGTGGGCTCGTGCGCGAGCAGCTGCGCGCCGCCGTCGGGGCGCAGCTTCTCAACGAACTCGACAAACGTCGCGTCGCGCCAGAGGGACATGCGGAAGGCCCTGTGCACCGCCCCCTCCTGCTCGCGCATCCGCCGTGCCGCCCGCCTGCCGTCGCGCGCGTGCGCGTGCGCGGCCGCGTCGACTCCCGCGACGCCGCGCTGCGCGTCGCGCGCGGCCGACGACGGCGCCGCCGCGCTGCCCGCCAAGGGCGCCGCAGCGGCGACGCGCGCGTGCGGAGCGACGGGATCGCCGGCGGCCGGCGGCTCGGCGCGCTGCGGCGTGCCGTTTGCTCCGCGCGCGGCCGTCCCGGGGGAGGTGGCCGCGATGGCGCCGCCAGCCGCGCCGCGCGCCAGCCACGCGCATAGGCTGCCGACGAGCTCGCCGAGACCCCCGACGGTCGCCGCGGCGGCGAGTGCGCCGGGCTTGCCGGCCGACAGCGGCTCGCGAGCGTCGTCGTCGCAGCCGCCGGCACCCGTCTTGGCGAGTGCGTCGCGCTCGCCCTCGACGCCCGCCACGACCGCCGCCCCTCCGTCGTCCGCCGCGCCGGCCGCGCGCGCGGCCGGGCGCAGAGGAGGCGTGCCGGTGCAGCCGTCGCCGCTCGTCTTCGCCGTTTCCTCCACTTTGGTCACTTCGTCGCCACCTGCGCCATCTCCGACGCCGGGGCCCTTGGTCACGCTTGCCGCCATGCGCGCCGTGCCCGCCGGCCAGCCCGCCGACTGCTCGAGCGCGGCGGCGAGCGGCGCGACGCGCGTCGACTCGGGCGCGCTCTCGTCATCGGGCTCGAGCGCGTTGTGCAGGCGCGCGAGCGCGCGCTCGACGGCCGCGGCGCCACTGCCGGGGGCGCGGCTCGCCGCGCGCACCGCGCGCCGCCAGGCCGGCGCGAACATGAGCGCCGGCTCGAGCGCCGCGAGCGCGCGCGCCTCGCGCGCGTCGCTCGCGCCGAGGCGCGGCGGCACGCGCGCGGCTCCGCGCGGCGCGGTGCCTCGGAAGCGTGGGCTCAGCGTGTAGGCGAGGTGCTGCGGCACGCCGCGCGCCTCCGCGCGCGCGCGTCCGTCCTCGACCTCGCGCCGCGCCTTCGCGATCGCCGGCGTGGCGCGCGCGAGCCAGTCGGGGTCGGCGGGCAGGTGGATCACGACGAGAATCGGCGCCCAGTCCAGCCGCGGGTTCTTGTGACGGTCGGGCACGACCCACACGAGCAGCACCGTGCCCTCCGCGCCGCACGCCGCCTCGTAGATCCTGGGCTGCGAGCGCCAATCGGGCCTGACGCGCAGCGCCCGCGCGTGGTCGATGGCGGCGGCGCGGTCGCCATTGAAGTGAACCGTCGTCACCTCGCCGATGACGGACCGGCCGGACCGCCAGCAGAACACCGCGTCCGCCGACCCGCCGGCGATGGCCGCGAGCGATTCGGGCGCGGCGAGCCGCGGCAAGCCCTCGAAGGCGGCAAAGTCCTCGTGCGCATTGTACACGCCGCCCCAGCCGTCGTGCGCGTACGCGCGCGCGGCCGCTCGTACCGCGCGCGGCTGGTTCTCCACGCCCGACGTCATGTGCCATGTCGTCCCCGCGAAGCCGGGCTCGCCCAGCTCGGCCCGCACGACGGTACCGTACCCCGCGCCCTGCGTCGGGGCGGCGAGGTGGTGCATGCCCGCGCCGGTCACGCCCTCCGTGCGCTGCCGCGTGACGATCGTGCCCGTCGCGTGCGCGAAAAGCGTGTCGACCACGGCGGGCGCGCGCCCGCTGTTCGCCCGTGGCCGCGCCCTGCCCGCTTTTAGCTGCTCGGGGTCCTTGGCGTCGTACACGCGCGCGTCCGCGTCGCCCTCATCAGGCGCAGTGTAGACGCAGCGGCGTTCGAGCGGCGCCGAGCCACCGCCGTCCGCCGCCGCCGGCGAGGTTGGCGCCGCGCCCGCCGCCACCGCGCTCGTCGCCGCCGTGCCCGTCGCCACCGCCGCAGCCGCCGCGCCCGCGGGGTCGTCGTCCCCGTCCTCCGCGCCCTCCCCGTCGTCAGCGGTGGTGGCGTCGCCATCGTCCCCGTCGCCCTCGCCCCCGCCGAGGCTGCTGAATGGTCGGGGCCCCCACGCCGAGGCGGCGCGCCGCTGCGGCGCACGCGGCGGTGGCGCTCGCGACGGCGGCCTTGGCGCCGCCGCGCCGCGCGGCCTGGCCGCCGTCGACAGCGCGCGGCCTGCAGCGCCCGTGAGCGCGTCGAGCGCGGCCGTGCGTGCGATGCGGTCGTCGGGCGCGCGCAGCGCCGCCTCGACGGCCTGCAGCAGCCCGTCGGGCGCGGATCCGCCGACACTGGCATCGCACGCCTCGGCGAGCCGCGCGGCCTCGGCGAGCCGCGCGGCCTCGCGGGTGAACGGGCCGAAGCGCCTGGCGCGGTCGCCGAGCAGAGCGCCGATGGCGGCGCGGAGCGTGCGCGCGCGGGTCTCCTCGTACGCGGCCGTCGTGAGGCGCGCGAGGCGCGCGTCCAAAGCCTTCTTGATGTCGACAAGGACACTCGCGCGGCGGCCGTAGAGCGTCAATGCGCTCGCCACGACCTCGGCCGCGACTGTTGCCGCGGCGAAGCAACACGCGGCCCCACTCTGCGGGGGCGCCTTGAAGGCATCGATGGGCGGCGCTGTTCTGCCGATGCGCTGCGCAAGCTTCTTGATGAGCACGCCGGCCGCCGTGGCGTACGCCGATTCGCCGTTGCCCAAGGTGCGCGAATCGGCGAGCAGGGCGAGCGCGGCGCCGGGCGGCGCGCCGCGCTGCGCGGGCGGCGCGAGGAGCAGGTACGCCGCCGTCCAGTGCACGAGGCCGCTGGACGCGCGGAGGCAGAGCGGTAGCACGACCACGAGCACCTGCCCAAACCGGTCCGCATCCGCGCATGCTTTGCGCAGGTTGCGCAGCGCCACCTTGAGCGCATGCTGCGAGCACCCCGTGTCGCCCACCCTAACCCTGCTCGTGCCGAAATCCGCGTAACGCAGCAGGGCGATGAGGCAAGTGGATGGGACCACGTGGGGGTGGGTATCTCCCGGCGACAGAATGGTGCTGAGGGCCAGCGAGAAACTGTCCGAGCCGCCCCGCCCGCCGGGCAAAGCGTCCTTCACGGAGTCCTCCATCTGCAGACTGTGGGCACGTCAGTGTCCGGATGGCGGCCCGGATGATACTTGGGAGAATTTACATGATGCCCTGGAGAATGCCCCGCTCTCCCACAACCAGGACCCGCCAGCGCGCCGAGCCTACTCGTTTGCCCGCGCAGCCTCTCTTTGCGCGCCCGAGCGCGGCCTCCGAGCGCGGCCAACGTCCTCCGGGGGCGTGCATCGTGGCTGCTCGGAGGGGCTGCGACGCGGCGAAAGCTCGCTGCGCGGCCGCAACGTGAGCGCGCGCGCGCGGCCGCGCGCCGGCCTGCGCTGCTCTGCACGGCCGCGCGCCGGCCTGCGCAGCCTCGTCGCGCAGCGTGAGCGCGAGCGCGCGCGAGGTGAGCTCGGCGGATGGGTGCGCGGCGGCGTTGGCGGCGGGTGCGGCGGCAGGCTGGGCGGCGGGTTTGGACGGAGAGTGTCGGGGAAGAACGGGGCGCATCCTGGCTGGGAGTTGGACGGCGCCCACCACGCGCTGGCGGATCCTGGTTGCCACCACCACCCCCCCCCCCCCCCCCCCCCCCCCGGAGACGAGGACCAGGGGCATGGCCGACTCGCTGCGCCGCACAGCGCGCGGCGCGCGGCATGCTGCGCGACCTCAAGCACATCCAGCCGCGCTCCGCCCACGCAACGCGCGCAATGCCGCGTTGCACTGCAGGTGTGCACGTGCGGCTCTCACGCGCACTGTGTTGCACGAACGGCATCACGCCACCGAGCTGCGTCCGGACCACGCGCCGCGCGCAGGCGACCACACAGGGGCGCGCCGCGCCGCGCGTGCGCGCCCCTCGCAACCGTTGCAGCACGCTCTGCCTTGCACTGCGCCGAGCCGCCGCGCGCTGTGCGCGTGCATGCAGGGCGCACGCGTGCGACGAAGCGCGCGCGCGGCGAGGCGCGCGGGCGGCTCGCTGCGCGGGCGGCAACGCGCCCAGCTGCGCCCAGGCCAGGCGCGCGCCCGCGAGTGCCACCGGGACGCACTGCCCCCGCCGGGGTCGCCGCGCGCTCTGTGTGTGCGCTCGCGCGCTGCGAGCGCGGCGGAACGTTCGTGCATGGCGCGAAGAGCGCGGCACCCGAAGACGGCTGCCCCGAGCCCGCGCCGGGTGGCAGCGAGCGGCGGCACCTCCTCGGCGAGCCCGCCCGCGCCTTCCCCTCCACGTGGCGTTTTGAGGCAGACGGACACGCGCCCACACTGCGACTGGGCACGCTGCTCGAGGCAGACACGCACCCAACGCGCGCGCACCACGCGCCCGCGTCGGCGGGCCGGTGTGAACGAGCGAGAGCTCGGTGTCGCCAACGGGGGCACGGGCGCGACTTCGGTCCGCCTCTCGACGGACGCAGGCGACGCTGCCGGGAACTTCCCCGACGCCTGCACATCCAGGGCTTCGAGGTACAGAGCTGGGCAACAGTGCCGCTCGTCACCGATGAGGCGGCCAAGCTCGCTATCCTTGCTGCCCTCGGCTCCACCAAACAGCCGGGCGACCCAACGGTTCGTGATCGCCTGGCCGCCAGGTGCGAACCGCGCCCGTGCAAGCGCTTCACCCGCATTCTCCGCCCCGCTGCGGACGTCCGCCTGCCGGCCGCGAACACGGCCGGTGCGCGTTGCCGCCTGGCCCAACACGAAAACCCGCCCGCCCCCGAGGCCGCAGGTCCTACCTGCCCAAGCGCAGCCCAACGGCACGCAGACAGCCCGCCTTGGCAACCGACTCGTGCGCGAGCGCTCCGCCCTCCACAAGAGCCTGCCCCACGCCACCGCCGACGCGGAGCCAGCGCAGCCGACGCCCCTCCGCGACGCTCGCGCCGCAAGGCGCAAGGGCCCCGGCGAGACGGCGTCAACCAAGCCCGCCGCTGGCACAGCGCCGGCACCCGGAGCCCACCCCAAGCCCCGCGCACGCCTCGCCCCCCCCCCCCCCCCCCCCCCCACCCCCCCCCCGATCGGCGGACCGATTGCGTTTTGGTGCGCCAGGCTCAATGCGCCATCGCAGTGGCGGGCCCGCAGACGCAGACGCTGACATGCCCAACGCTGGGCACTGAGGCCGCAGGCCGGCCCTCCTGGACCTGGCGGGCGAGCTGCCCGCGCAGCGGCCACGCGAGCCTCGCACTGACCGTGGCGGTCGCTGCCACCGTGATAGCTGCGGGTGCGGCGGCCTTGGCCCCAACCCCATCATCCGTCTTCATCCCCGCCCTGCTCGCGCTCGCGGCCTACGTCGGCAATCCCTGCACCGGGATCCGCCCCGCGAAGTCCACACAAGACTTATCCGTGCTGCACGCCAGCCGCGCGCGCCGACGCGCGCCGCTCCCACACGCTCACCTCCGTTTCCGCGGGCGGCCCAACGCCCCCCCCCCCCCCCCCCCCCCCCTCCCCCCCCCCACCCCCCCCCCGGCAGGCGGCCATCGAGCCGCATTAGCACACCCGCCCGGGGCCTCCCGCCGCACCCGCAGCGGCTCGGCGCCTTGAATCCTCCCGTCCCCGGGGTGAGGCCTTCAACCCGGGCCCAGCGCGCTCCGACTGCCTCACGCGCGCCAGCGCCAACCTCGGCGGCATGGTAGACCCCGAGCGAAAAGCCGCACTTCTCGCCGTCCTCGTCAGGCGCAAGTACGTTATCCTGCTCCTACTGCCGACGCGGCTCCCGCGCGCGCGGAACTACTACGCCGGGCAGATCGCCGCAGACGCACGTGAGTGCACACGTGCGGACAAGGCGCACACGCTCGACGTCCAGTTAGCGCACGTGCACTGTGCGCGCCACTGGTCACATTTGAGCGTCCGTGCTCGCCCACAGCGTCGCCATCCACAAGATGCGCGCTGGAGCCATCCAAGCAGGGCTCTGCCTGCTCGGCTTCCGCAAGGCAATTTGGCCGCGGACAGCGGACAGCGGACGGCGTGCGCGTGCGAGGTGCGAAAGGAGGAAGAAGGTAGGGGAGTTGTGTGTGTGTGTGTGGGGGGGGGGGGGGGGGGGGGGGGGGGGGGGGGGGGG